>NW_024121255.1:10904223-10971064 GCF_016745375.1 Pimephales promelas | reverse complement strand
GTAGCTTGTTGGTTAAGCTGGTCGTAGATGATGATGCTCACACATCAAATTGCAGCACAGTAACTCAATTGAAAAGACTGCATTAGACTGGGTCAGTGGGGTGAATGCTCTTGGTATGTTTTAGATTTTTTCAAAACCATGCTGAATTATGTGTGCAAAACCTGTTTCCTGTGCTAAATTGTTTCTGTTTGAAATAGTTTTGAGTAAACCTTTAAAATATTAGTTGTTTTGAAACCACCTTTTGTACTAAACATCTGCCAATGATAACAGTGCAAATTACAAACATATGCAAGTAGAAGGTAAAGGTAAAAAAGGTAAGGTAAAAAAAAAAATTATGTATGACAAGCATGTTCAAAAATGTGACGTCAGTTTGGGTCAGAGCACGTGTTTTACCAAAAACGTACCAGAATGTATACAATCCATTCCATTAAAAAATGCTACACAATTTAATTTATTATTACTTTTTTATTATACACTTAATAAATAAACATTAGCCCCAAAGGTGAATGCATATCAGAATTTAATTTATACCAAATACAACATTGGTAACAAAACTGTGCAGATTTTTAAGTTTCCTTACTGTGTTTTTTTTTTCTTTTTTCACAAGGTCTTGACTTTTTTGTGAAATGTAATGTCACAAGCTTCTCCCTCTTCTCCCTCTCTGCCTGGACCATGTTCTGATCCTTCAACCATCCACTGAAGCGTTCTTGAAAAAGGTGATGGTGGGTGGGGTTATAGAAAATACACCTGTATTACCTTTCTGCCTTTTTATGCAGTTTACATTCAGTGTAAGTGTCACGGTGCGGGTGCAGGCAGAAGAACAGACGGGTACAGAATCTCGGTAGAGAGACATTTATTTCCAAAACAGGCAGGAAGACGGGATACACGGCGTAACATGGAACATTGACCGACAAAACTGAAACAAACTGGACTGAACTAAATACACAGAGGAATCAGGGTTAATGAGGTGAACACAGGTGAAAAAGATAATGACAGGACGAGGAACAGGTGGCTGATTGGGGAGTGAGTCCGGGAGAGGAACAAAAGGATCCGGGGAAGTGTGGTGCAGATGACAAGACAGGACGGTGAGTACGACAGACTGTGACATTACTCCCCCCTCCCGGAAGGCGTGGCCTCACGCCATAACATCAATGGGGAGGGGGGGGTGGGCACCCTGGAGGCTGTGGAGGGCGTGGACAGGGCGGAGCAGGCTGAGGGCGTGGCCAGGGCGGAGCAGACTGAGGGCGTGGCCAGGGCGGAGCAGACTGAGGGCGAGACCAGGGCGGCGCAGGCTGAGGGCGAGACCAGGGCGGAGCAGCTGGAGGGAGGACCCCTGGTGGAGCCGATGGTAGTGGGGCTGACAACACCAGGGGGCCGACTGACAGGGGCGGAGCGGATGGGAGAGGAGACCAGGGTGCAGCAGAGGGACCGACGACATGTGGTGCTGATGAGGGACTGAGGGGACATGGTGATACCGTAGGCTCTGGTGACTGAAGTGATGACAGGGGCACGGAGGGACACAGTGAGGTCAGAGGGCGTGAGGGCTGACGGGTGACTGGAGGGAGTGAGGAGTCCGACAGAACCGGGGGGGTGACATGACGGGGCGGAGCCAGAGGAATGAAGTCCAAAGGTGAAGGGAGGACGACGAGGGAGCGAAGGGAGTCCGGAGGGTCGAGGGAGCCTGGCCGAGCTGGTGGACTGAGGGACCATGGAGGAGCTGAGGGAGGTAGGAGCCACGGGGGAGCCATGGGACCGGGGGCCGAGGAAGTGTCCAAATGGGGGAGGTGTGAGGCGAAGGCCAGGGATACACGGACCAGGCTGGTTTCGGGGGGCTGAAGGGCAGGAGAGCAGAGGGAGGACAGATGAGAGGAGGCGGGAGAGGGAGGCTGGGCGGGATCCTGGTCTCTGGCGCCGGCTGGACGGTCTCTGGCGCTGGCTGGACGGTCTCTGGCGTTGGCTGGACGGTCTCTGGCGCTGGCTGGACGGTCCTCTGGCGCTGGCTGGACGGTCTCTGGCGCTGGCTGGACGGTCTCAGGCGCTGGCTGGACGGTCTCTGGCGCTGGCTGGACGGTCTCTGGCGCTGGCTGGACGGTCTCTGGCGCTGGCTGGACGGTCTCTGGCGCTGGCTGGACGGTCTCTGGCGCAGGCTGGACGGTCTCTGGCGCAGGCTGGACGGGTCTCTGGAGAGCTGGACGGAACCAGCAGTGAAGAGCATACAGTCTCTGGAGGGCTGGACGGAACCAGCTGTGAAGAGCATACAGTCTCTGGAGGGCTGGACGGAACCAGCAGTGAAGAGCATACAGTCTCTGGAGGGCTGGACGGAACCAGCTGTGAAGAGCATACAGTCTCTGGAGTGCTGGACGAAACCAGCAGTGAAGAGCGTTCGGGCTCAACAGGACTGACGGGGAGCGCAGACTTCCGGGGAACGAGACGCAACCGGGGTCGCAAGACCGGGTAGGGAATCCCCCGGAAGATCACGACGTCCCTGTTGTCTGGAGGGCTGGATGGAACCAGCAGTGAAGCGCATACAGTCTCTGGAGAGCTGGACGGAACCAGCAGTGAAGAGCATACAGTCTCTGGAGAGCTGGACGGAACCAGCGGTGAAGAGCATTCAGGCTCAAAAGGACGGACGGTGAGCGCGGGCTCGGCAGGGCTGACGGTGAGCGCGGGCTCGACAGGGCTGTCGGTGAGCGCAGACTCAGCAGGGCTGACGGTGGGCGCAGACTCGACAGGGCTGACGGTGAGTGCGGGCTCGGCAGGGCTGACGGTGAGCGCAGACTTCCGGGGAACAAGCTGTAACCGGGGTCGCAGGACCGGGTAGGGGATCCCCCGGAAGATCACGGCGTCCATGTAGGTTTTTAGGTCGGTCAATCTGTCACGGTGCGGGTGCAGGCAGAAGAACAGACGGGTACAGAATCTCGGTAGAGAGACATTTATTTCCAAAACAGGCAGGAAGACGGGATACACGGCGTAACATGGAACATTGACCGACAAAACTGAAACAAACTGGACTGAACTAAATACACAGAGGAATCAGGGTTAATGAGGTGAACACAGGTGAAAAAGATAATGACAGGACGAGGAACAGGTGGCTGATTGGGGAGTGAGTCCGGGAGAGGAACAAAAGGATCCGGGGAAGTGTGGTGCAGATGACAAGACAGGACGGTGAGTACGACAGACTGTGACAGTAAGAAGATGTGCAGCATACCTTTTAGGATTCCAAGCTTGCATGGAGTTAAGGGAGGCTTTGCTTCAGTATTTTTGGTTGGGCATTCCCTCCCAGTCACGCTTCTTCCCTTTAACTCCACTGTACTCCAGATGGCTACAGCCAACTCTTTTACAAAGAGTGAGTCGTTTGATGAACAGTTGATCCTTCTCCACACCTCCTCACGCAGCCAGATGTTTTTTCCAATGTGGATCTGAAGAAGTAATATTTTTACACATTATTTAATCATCTCTGCCAAACACAACAGATTAATCCAAAGCTTGAACTGAAGAAAGGGATTTATGCACTGGAGCCTTTTTCAAAAGGTTGATGTGTGAATAGGTGAGAGCTTAAATACTGCCAATAATGGACTTACATTTGTTAGGTGAACAGAAAAAGTGACTCTTAAATGATGATAATTCCGGTATTTAGCACTTTGAGTCTATTTTCTAGTTTTTTTTGGATGAACTAGAGTGGTGGACATTTTGACGATGGGTCCTGTCTCGACTTTTTGACTCTTTTAGAATCGCCTTTGACCGCTTCAGAGTGGCTGTCTATGGCATATGCACAATCTTGTCCTTAAAACAACCCTTAACGTTCGTTTTCAAAACTGTGCAACTCACCGAGTGGTTAGTAGTGTTCGTTGATGATTAAAAACAAGTAGCGTAGTTGTCACAGGTCGAGGGGAGGAACGCTTGGATGACCAACCACCCCCCTCTAACTGAGTCACCACTGTGAGGAGCCGACACCACAGGCACACAACAGAGGACCCGGAGACAGAAATAAGTTTCAAAGGAGTAACAATCTTTATTAAACCAAGGGTTTCTCAAAGTTCAAGATACTCTCGTCGATGCATGATAATGGAGCAGGGGGTTGAAGCTTACTTCTCCCCAGCGGTGCCTCAGACTTCCAGACTCAAGAGTAAGTATGACAGGTAAGGATTCTTCACGGTGCAAAGTACTCTCGTTGGTGCACAGTAATGAAGTAGTGGATTAAAAGCTTACTTCTCCCAAGCGGTGCTGCAGACTTCCAGACTCAGACAGTAAGTATGGCAGGTAAGGATTATTCACACTACTAGGTACTCTCGTTGGTGCACGGTAATTATGCAGTGGATTAAAAGCTTACTTTTCCCCCAACGGTGCTGCAGACTTCCAGACTCAGACAGTAAGTATGACAGGTAAGGATTCTTCACAGTACAGGGTACTCTCGTTGGTGCACGGTAATGAAGCAGTGGATTAAAAGCTTACTTTTCCCCAGCGGTGCTGCAGACTTCCAGACTCAGACAGTAAGTATGACAGGTAGGGGTTTCATCAACTAGTCGACTAGTCGACTAGTCGACTGTCACAACCACTAGTTGGCGCTGTTGGCCTTAGTCGACTAGTCGGAAACAAAATGATGACATATATATAGATATATTTTTTTGTTAACTATCCCTTTAAATACAAGCGACAGTACTATATACTATAAGCACTATAAGGCGCACCTTCAATGACCTATTTTAGAACATTTTTCAAACGTTTGACTGGGTTTGCGTTATGCATCCACTAGATGTGCTAAAGGGAATGCAGCGAGTGCGCGGCGTCGGAGGTGAGGCGTTTATTTAGTAAGCGTGAGCGCGCTGGGGCGGGCACGTAACTTACATTCGCAGCCTGCTGACAGCAGTGTCTGTATATATAATGCGCTCCGGATTATAAAGCTTGAGAAAAGGCCGGATTGAGAACATTAAAGGCTTTTAAGTGCACTTTATAGTGCGGAAAATACGAGTACTACTCTCGCTTTTAGACCAGCACGCGACGTGTTTAATATAGACGCATATTAGCCTACACCAGATTTTCTCTCAAATGTTTGCTTTCACTTTCTATATGGGGAGGGCTGCACTTTAGACAAAGCCAATTCTGTTTATGTAAACATTGTGTGTATTTAACAGTATTAGCAATATAAGACTTGAAAGATAACTTAGTCCAGTATTCAGGCGCTGTTTGACAGGTTTCTAATGCCTGTGAGCGTCGGGGATATGCCGCGCGCTCAGGAAAGCGCACGTTAGAACAGCGCGTGAATTAAATGTTTAACCGGCAAGGCTTATGCAAACAATGAACTTTTGTGAATTGCAGTGTCCCGTACCTATTCCTTAACGTGTGATGTGTAGGCTACGTCGCGTTGTACAGTTGAGAGGCGCCAGAACTGATAGAATGCACTGTAACACGATACTACTACTACCATATTTCTTCAAAAGCAGATCGTGGAGACATTTACTATTCGTGTTGTCGCACACCCCTAGAATAAACCATTTAACGACTAGTCGACTAGTCGTCGACTGTTATGCAAAACTAGTCGACTAGCAAAAATCAGTAGTTGTGAAACCCCTAATGACAGGTAAGGATTCTTCACAGTACAGGGTACTCTCGTTGGTGCACGGTAATGAAGCAGTGGATTAAAAGCTTACTTCTCCCAAGCGGTGCTGCAGACTTCCAGACTCAGACAGTAAGTATGGCAGGTAAGGATTATTCACACTACTAGGTACTCTCGTTGGTGCACGGTAATTATGCAGTGGATTAAAAGCTTACTTTTCCCCCAGCGGTGCTGCAGACTTCCAGACTCAGACAGTAAGTATGACAGGTAAGGATTCTTCACAGTACAGGGTACTCTCGTTGGTGCACGGTAATGAAGCAGTGGATTAAAAGCTTACTTTTCCCCAGCGGTGCTGCAGACTTCCAGACTCAGACAGTAAGTATGGCAGGTAAGGATTCTTCACAGTACAGGGTACTCTCGTTGGTGCACGGTAATGAAGCAGTGGATTAAAAGCTTACTTCTCCCAAGCGGTGCTGCAGACTTCCAGACTCAGACAGTAAGTATGGCAGGTAAGGATTATTCACACTACTAGGTACTCTCGTTGGTGCACGGTAATTATGCAGTGGATTAAAAGCTTACTTTTCCCCCAGCGGTGCTGCAGACTTCCAGACTCAGACAGTAAGTATGACAGGTAAGGATTCTTCACAGTACAGGGTACTCTCGTTGGTGCACGGTAATGAAGCAGTGGATTAAAAGCCTACTTTTCCCCAGCGGTGCTGCAGACTTCCAGACTCAGACAGTAAGTGTGGTGTATTGGGATAATGTGTGTAAATGCTTGATGTGCATTCATTGGTGCCTATGCCTGGTAGAGGGTATTTAAGTCACGTGATGTGATTTGCACCTGTGGGTTGTTATGTACTATGTGTGTGATTTGAACACTAGTAAAGACATTGTTTGAGAGCATTTTTGGTTGTTTTGCCTCGTGAATATATGACATAAGTTGGCGACAAGGATAAAACCTATATGTGAGATGACATAGCGCAAATCGGACGACTAGATGAGTATAAACCAGAAGATGAGTCCTGGTCTGCTTATATTGAACGAGCGGAATTGTTCATGATTGCAAATGACGTGGATGATACAAAGCAAGTGGCGACTTTCCTTAGTGCTGTGGGAGCGTCCACGTATGGATTACTACAGAATCTGGTTCAACCTGCAAAGCCATGAGATAAAACGTTTGAAGAAATTGTGGATATTCTTAAAGGGGTGATGAACTGAGAAATCAAATTTTCCTTGAGCTTTTGACATCTAAGAGGTCATCATATTATAAGAATATCCTGTAAGTTTCAGAACTGAAAACGTCCTTGTTAGTCCAATAAAAGCTTTTATTGACACAGCCTCTAAAAACGACTCGTTTTTAAAAGTGGGGAACTATGACGACAAACAGGATAAAACACCACCCCCACAGAAGATAATCAACGCCTGCTTCACCACGGCAGGTTTAGCCCCGCCCACCGATTCGCGCATTACACACATAAGTATCATACATGTACATGCTTACCTCGTGATGACAAACTGGATCGCTATCGCTACCGAGCAATACAGAATATTGTGCAGTGCTTCATTTCACTGAGGATTGTTTTGTCAACAAGACTGGATTTGCAGACCGATTAAGAGTAAGGAACGGTGCTGTGCCGTCTATATTGGATCTGACAGGAATATTGTGCAACACACGGACTCTGGGTTGAACATGTATGGGCGAATCCGGTTGCCATTTGACAACATAGGACGTTTTCCCCCACGTACACCGACGGGTGAGTTAAACTCATTATAATATGCAAAACTGTTCTCCACTTGCAGCAGTGGGTGTTTACTTCCAAGTCTTCAGTGCGACACGCCCATAAAAACCGACTGTTTTTTAGGTGGGCTCACAACCAGGGTACAACATAGCCTATTACTTGTTCATTTTGATGTTTTTGAATGCAAAAACCAAGTGAACGTTATAAGATGGCCTCAGACAACAATATAATAACATTTAAAAAGCCAGTTCATGACCCCTTTAAGGCTCATTTTGAACCAAAGCCGTTGATTATAGCTGAACGTTTCCGATTTCAGCGCAAAAGTCCCATGAAACTGTGTCCCAGTATGTTGCTGAACTGAAACAATGTGCATCTAAATGTGACTTTGGTGCAAGTTTGGATGAGTCTCTACGTGATCGTTTTGTTAGCGGAATCCGAAGTGAAGCATGTCAGCGAAAATTGCTTTCGGAAGACACACTCACTTTTGCACGGGCTCTTGAAGTTGCTCACAGCATGGAAACCGCAGATAGAGATACGTAACAACTGAGGAAAACAGAGGACACAGCGGCAACGGTGCATAAGGTAAATGCAAAGACTGTCTATAACCAGAAACAATTATGCTATCGTTGAAACGGCAAAAACCAAAATGCTCAGGAATGTTATTTTAAAAACTTGAAATGTCACAATTGTGGGATGATTGGACATATAAAGAGAGCTTGTAAAGTTAAAAAGAAGCCACATGCCAACGGTAAAGCTGCTGAAAAACAGAACAAGCACAAAGTAACAGCTTATATGTGTGCTGAAGAGCCAGAGCTGGAAATGTTTTCCTTGTTAAGTGATGCTGAGAAACAGCCTTTCCGAGTGAATTTTACTGTGAATCAGCAGGAAGTATTGATGGAAATTGATACAGGAGCGGCTGTAAGCATCATTTCACAACCAGTGTATAATCAAGCGTTTGCCCATTTGCCACTGGAGGGAGCTAGAGTAAAGTTAAAGACCTACACCGGTGAATGCATTCCAGTATTGGGTCAATTCACAGCTACTGCACAATATGAGGATCAAGTGAATGAGTTACCACTAATTGTAGTAAAAGGGAATGGTCCAAACCTGTGTGGTAGGAACTGGCTCCAGAAAGTAAAATTGAATTGGAAAATAATTCGATATGTGAGTCAAGCTAAGCAACCTGGATCTATCCAAGAAGTGCTGGACAAGTATAGTGAAGTCTTTAAGGATGAGCTGGGCACCCTAAAAGACATTAAAGCAACTATTTCAGTGAAACCAGATGTTCCACCCAAGTTTTTCAAAAATCGTCCTCTGCCTTTTGCAATGAAGGAACGTGTGGAGAAGGAAATTGACAGGCTAGAGAAAGCCAATGTTATATCTCCAGTAAAATACAGTGAGTGGGCTGCTCCAGTTGTCCCTGTTATAAAAAAAAGATTCCACAATTCGTCTATGTGGAGACTACAAGGTCACGGTTAATCAAGCTTCCAATACTGAAGTGTATCCCTTGCCCCGGATGGAAGAAGTTTTAGCCACCTTGAGTGGACGGAAGCTGTTTTCCAAGATTGACTTGGCACAAGCATATCAACAGGTCTTACTGGATGATGATTCTAAGAAATATACCACGATCAACACTCACAAGGGATTATATGTGTACAATCGTCTTGCTTTTGGCATCAGTTCAGCCCCTTCCATTTTTCAACGTATAATGGAAAATTTGATGAAAGATCTGAAAGTGATTGTGTATTTGGACGATTTGTTGATCACAGGTCAAGATGAGCAAGAACATCTTACAGCGTCTTCAAGACTCAGGCTTAAGAGTAAAGAAATGTAAGTGTGAGTGGGGACAAACACGAATTGAATACCTGGGCCATGTGATCGATGAAAAAGGGGTGTATCCAACAAAAGACAAGGTAACAGCTATTCAAGATGCACCAGCACCGTCAAATGTTAAGGAACTGCGAGCTTTTTTAGGCCTGGTAAAATATTATGGACGTTTTGTACCACAGCAGAGCACAGTGTTGGCACCACTGTATAGACTGTTGAAAGAACAAGTTGCTTGGTGCTGGGGGAAAAAGGAACAGGGTGCGTTCAATAGATGTAAAGAACTGCTCACCAGTGACCAAGTGTTAGTCCATTATGATCCACAGCTGCCTTTGACTTTAGCATGTGATGCTTCAGCTTATGGAATCGGTGCAGTGCTTCAGCACATCATGCCAAATGGTGAAGAACATCCCATTGCATTTGCTTCACGCACTTTGTCCCCTGCTGAAAAGAAACAGATCACAGATCGAGAAGGAAGCTTTGAGCGTGATTTTTGGAGTTAAAAAGTTCCATACCTCTGGGGAAGATCCTTTAATTTGATAACTGATCATAGACCATTAGTGACTCTGTTTGGTGAGCATAAGCACTTCCCAACGATGGCTGCCGCTCGCATTCAGAGGTGGGCTATAATTTTATCAGCATATGATTATCAAATCATGTATCGCAAAGCAGAAGATCATGGGAATGCAGATGGCTTGTCACGAATTCCATTACCTGAAATCACAGATGTAGGAACAGAAGCCATTTCAGCAAATATCAACACTCTTTTGACAAACCACCTTCAAGAAGCTCCTCTAAATGCAGCACAGATTGCCAGAATGACAAGAACAGATCAAGAACTTTCTAAAGTGTTATGTCATGGAAGGTTGGCCAATTGAAGGTGTCAGATGATTTGAAAGTATTCCATGCAAAGAGAGATGAACTGTCAGTGGAACAGGGGTGTCTTTTATGGGGCACACAAGTGATTGTACCATTCAAGTTTCGAAAATCAGTGTTACATGAAATCCACTCGGGACACCCTGGCATTGTTAAAATGAAGGCCCTGACTCGTAAATATGTGTGGTGGCCAAAAGTTGATACAGATGTAGAAAGAGTTTGCAAAGAGTGTCAAATATGTCAACAAGAACAAAGAATGCCAAGTCACGTCCCTCTTCACCCATGGGAATTCCCGGGTGAGTGTTGGAAAAGGTTGCATATTGATTTTGCTGGTCCTTTCCTGAACAACATGTTCATGATTGTTGTTGATGCTCATTCTAAGTGGCTGGAAGTGTTCCGTATGTCACAGATTACTTCTCAAGCGACAATAACCAGACTGAAGAGATTGTTTTCTGCATATGGATTACCTGAACGAATAGTGACTGACAATGCAACAACTTTTACTTCTGATGAATTTCAAGGATTTGTGAAGCAGAATGGTATTATGCATACTAGGAGTGCACCAAAACATCCAGCAACCAATGGACTGGCAGAGAGATATGTTCAGACGTTTAAGAGGGGTATGAAGAAATTGACTAATGAACAAATGTGCATTGATGATAGACTATCTTTGTTTTTACTGTACTTACTGCATAACTAATAAGGAATTCGTGAGCTTAGAATTATAAGGTTCTATCTCCGTTTCGGTTAGTTCTGAGATATTGAGCATCAAAGTTTTTACATCCCAGCTGGCAAAACTGTTATGTAGTATAATCTTCTATTATAGCTTTATCTATTAATCTTTTTTTTTTACAAAAATAACACCACACAGGCATTAATAAACACCTAATGGATCAGATTATGTCAAAAACTCAATTTTGACCAAAAGTGGAGATAGAAACTTATAATTCTAAGCTCACGAATTAATGAAGAACTAATAGGTAATTCTTTATTAACACTTAAGTCACTACTGTTAACTACTAAGGAAGATGTGTTAACTAATCAGTATGTAATATAATTTTATGATTGTGTTATGTATCAGTTAGTTGATCAATAGCTAATGAATTCTGTCATACCTCCTGAAGAACTACTATTAATTATCTATTAATTAAGGTTCAAGAAGAATAACTATGAAGTAACTACTAATTAACAGTCATACACAGTAGTCAGTTTGTCATTCTTCAGCACTAATAAGAAAGATAAGTGCAGACATTTACCTATAGGCTATGATCTGCAAATAAGTAAAAACGGTAACACTTTACAATAAGGTTCATTAGTTAACATTAGTTAACATGTACAATAGGTGAACAATACTTCTTTAGCATTTATTAATCTTAGTTAATATTAATTCCAACATTTACTAATACGTTATTAAAATCAAAGGTTGTATTAGTTAACATTAGTTAATGGACTGTGAACTAACATGAACGCACAATGAACAGCTGTATTTGTATTAACTAACATTAACAAAGATTAATAAACACTGTAACTAATGCATTTCTCATCATTAGTTCATGTTAGTTAATGCATTTACTAATGTTAACTAATGAACCTTATTGTAAAGTGTTACCGTAAAAACATATATTACACGTTATTATTATACTTAGTTCTTATACATTTTAAACTTCTTTTGCACCATTCAAGTTCCAGCAATATTGCGGTAGCCACATACACTGAGCCTGGGTTCTCCCAAGGTTTTTTTCTCCATTCTGTCACCTGATGGAGTTTTGGTTCCTTGCCACTGTTGCCTTTTTCACCTCTCTTCGCCTTTGTCACCATTGGCTTTTGGCTTGCTTAGTTGGGGACATTTAACATTTAATTTTGAATTTAACAATACTATTACAACATTGTTTTCCTGTTGTCTATGTGAAGCTGCTTTGAAACAATTTGTATTGTAAAAAGCGCTATATAAATAAAAGTGACTTGACTTGACTTGACAGTGATTTGGTGACGCAAGAGCACAGGCATTTGCAGAGTTCTCAGCGCTGCCAATTTGGTGCATTTCTTTAGCGAAATACAGATTTGTGTACGTTTTATTTAATCCATAAAATCATTACTGTGCTGTAAATCATTTTGTTTTATGCAAGGCAACATACAAGGACACGATGTCAGTTACCCTATAGCCAGTTAAATCTATTTACATCAGATGTTAAAATCTGTTCTCAGAGCTGTGCACTGTTATGGGCAGGTTATGGAGTCAAGTAATTTTTTTTATTCTAAAATGTTTGTTAAATGAGTTTAAATGTAGGCAGTATTATACAAGTTAAAACGAAATAAATTTTTTTGCTGTATTAAAAAATGTTCTCATCTGAAATAAAGGAAGATATCATGTAAACAAGTAATTGTCGTGTATTTTACAAAGGTTTAGATGATTACGTATATATATATAGGCTATATATATATAGGCTATATATATATATATATATATATATATGTGGCATCGATCGGCTTTTGGGGGGTTCTAATAAATAATTTTTAAAAAAATAAAGAATTGTGATAGTCGACTACGCCACCCTGACTCAAACAGGGAATATACCCAATATTGCACTAAGCCACACAGGTTCGTGGGTGTCAGGAAGGTCAGAGACGCAAGAACAATCAAATTACAGAAAAAAATATTTATTAGTGTACAAAAGTTTAAAAAACATCACTTCATTCTTTTAAAAAAAAAGACACGTAATTAAGCAAAAGAGAAAACACACCTAAACAAACGTAACTCTCTCACACACACACATGAATGAAACTAAATAAATCACAACACGCACGGTGAGCCTAGGGAGAATAACAGAAGTCGAGGCTGTTATAGCACACACACACACACACACATCCACACCCACGCACAGTAGTGTGCGTCCAACTATCACTCAAATTGTGATACTCAGTCCCTCTAAAAGTAAACAGAAAGTAGACAGTGGAATCCCGGCAACGGGCGCGTCGACCAACGCCGAGTCACAGCAATAGAGGAAGCAGCACGAACACTGCAGTTCATCAAGCGGGGCTCAGACTCCTACAAAGTCCAATCACGGCGGACATGGAAAGATAGATCGTGACGGAAACCCGTCCGGATGACGAGAGAGGAGATCCCGCACTTTACAAACACCCTAAAGGGAAGCGAGACGTTACTAGTGTTCTTCTCACTACAATTTTCCGGCTTTCATAAATAATACTTACCACAGGAAGACAATACTTCATAAACAATTCCCGTAGGCTACTGTTTACCGCGACCATCAATCCCGGCAACCGGCTGGGGTACAGGAAGCAACACATTAATAACTTAGCGACATGATACCGCACGCCATCATAGCACATTACTCTGCACAAAACAGCTTACCTAACGTTGAAGAAGGAGCAGACACCCAATCTGAGCTGGTAGTGAAACGTCGGAAAAAAACTAGTGGACACACTATAATGCAAAGAAGTGAAGACCCATCAATAGCGTTCTCAACGCATGACTCACATCCACTATCAACACATACCTGCGGCACCAGTCGATGACGAAACAAGGAGGGACGAGTTGTGACGCTCTTTGGTTAAGACATCCCCTGATTAAATACCCCATTCTCTTCCTCTGATAGGATGCCACAACCGTCACTCAATTACATAATTCCATCACATATATATATATATATATATATATATATATATATATATATATATATATATTACCGTAAGTTTGATTTGAGTCAGAAGTATGTGGTAATTCTTTATTAATTACTAATGTGTTCCCTATATTGTCACTTTAGAATACTGTTTCAGGTTCTAAGTAATTCCTGAAGGACTATCTAATAATTATTTATAAATTACTAATAAGTTCCTTATATTTTTACTTTAGAAGACTGTTTCAGGTTATAAGTAGGCTAATTCCTAGATAATTATTTGATAATTATTTATTAATTACTAATGGGTTCCCTGTATTTTCACTTTAGAATACTGTTCCAGGTTCTAAGTAATTCCTGAAGAACTATTTAAAAGTTATTTATTGATTACTAATAAGTTCCTTATATTTTCACTTTAGAAGACTGTTTCAGGTTATAAGTACACTGTTAGACCTTACCAGGTTTTTTTACAGTAAAATACTGGCAACAGGCCAAATTCTGACACTATCATACCATTTTCCATTAAAACAGTAATATACCGTAGAAAACAAAACTAGCCTACAGGAATATAATGTGAATTAACAGCTCTCAAAGTCAACACTCAGAGACTGTGTTCCTAATCACACCCTATACCCTCATTCACTATTCCCTACATTAGTTCACTAATATAGTCCACTTGAATGAAAAGAAGTGAGTGAATTGAGACACTGATGAACACCTGATAAACAGAATCAATGAAGGACAGAGAAACAAGAACTGAAAAAGAGAAACACAAGATCTACAACTGACTTCCAGAAACACAGAGTGTGAAAACAGTTTACAAACCAGTTTAATATTATTTATTTCATACATGTACAAAAGTTCTTGTTGAGAATAAACAGAGATTTAATTAATAATAAAGTTTTTTGTCACCATAATGGAGATCAGTATTTGCTTTAGTAGGTCTCTTATCCCTGGACTTGTGACAGTTATCTTGGCTTCTGTGATGATGTCATGATCTTTCTGGATATGTCTGATTTTCAGATCTTTCCTGTTTATACTCTTTGAATAAATGGGTGTTTAATATGAAATATTAATTAAGTTATGATTATAAAATAAATCTGATTATAAAATAAAAACTGCTGCATGAATAAAAAAAAATTGCCACCATTATTGAGATTAATGTGCTAAATTTTGATATATTGGTGTTTCAACAACGCTGTAGCGCTGTTTTGGTTTATGTATGATATGTTAAAAACAAATAGTCGTAATTAATTGCTGTAGTTTCATAGTGGTGGTAATGTAACACTTTTGGTTGAGGTTTAAACTCTGAATGAGCAAAAATGAATTATTTAGTAAATGAACATGTCGTCAAAGTGACGATGAATATGATGATTGTCATGTTTTGACAAATCATTACTAAACTTGTAACGTTTGGATGGAAAAAGGACCCAACAGCGAGGATGCGGTCAACTGATAGTCTTTAATGGATGGTAAGCAGACCAACAGTAATCATCAGAAGTTCAGGGGAAAAATAGCAGAAAACAGTCACGGCCACACGGCACTAAATGAGAACAGAAATCCCCACTTCTGGTGAGCCCCGAATGCAGCTACGGACGGCGACTCGCTTGGCAGAGAAACCCCGAACCTCCCGTGAATGAGGTGAGGTCAGCAGTAGGTTGGTGGCGAGGCAGAGGACCACAGCTTCCAGTGCAGCGCTGAAGTCAGAGAGCAAAACCACACAGTAATATATGCAGGTAGGAAATACAGCTCACACCAGGACTGGACAGGACAGGACAGGACAAAGTAGAGTGAGATAATTCCGGCGTCAGTATTAAGCCACAACATAGAATAATCCGACAAGGATCTAGGGACAGAAAGCGCTAGAAGAAGGAGAAACAATCAGGGGAAGAATGGAAACAGCTGGTGCCGACCAGCACAGATAATAGGAAGAGTAGCATCAGCTGAAAGAGATGAGATCATGAGATCCTGAGGGCGTAATGCAAGAAATAGAGAGAGAGAGAGTGAACAAACGGCCACAAGAGGGAGACAGAGAAAGAGAGAAGAACCAGGATCATGACAGTACCCCTCCCTCAACGAGCGCCTCCTGGCGCTCCCAGGTCTGAAGACCGATGAGACCGGAGGAAATCCTCGATGAGCGAGGGGTCCAAGACGTCTCGGGAGGGAACCCAACTTCTCTCCTCAGGACCATACCCCTCCCAGTCGACTAAATATTGGTACCCACGACCCCGTCGGCGTCTGTCCAAAATTCGCCTGACTGTGTAGACAGGGACGCCCTCAACACGAACGGCGGGGCACGAAGGGCGGGAGGGAGGGCGAATGACCGGCTTAATACATGAGACATGAAAAACAGGGTGGACTCGACGGAGATCGGACGAAAGACGAAGACGGACAGTGACAGGATTGATGATCTTGATAATGCGGAAAGGACCAATGAAACGGGGTGCCAATTTACGAGACTCGGATTGGAGAGGCAAATTTGCCGTGGAGAGCCACACTCTCTGACCACGAATGTAACGAGGGCTCTTTACCCGACGCTTATTGGCCGCTGTTCTCATGCGTCTCCTTGTACGACAAAGTGCTGATTTAACTCTCCTCCAGGTGCGTCTACAGCGAGCAATAAAAACCTGAACGGACGGACACCTAGACTCCGCCTCCTGTGAGGAGAACAGAGGAGGCTGGTAGCCAAGGCAACCGTGGAAAGGCGAAAGGCCCGTGGCGGAAGACGGATGCGAGTTATAAGCGTACTCAGCCCAAGGGAGCTGTTCAGACCACGATGCGGGATTGCGTGACGCCAGACTACGGAGAATGCGAGCAATGCTTTGATTCGCCCGTTCGGCCTGCCCATTAGTCTGGGGGTGATAGCCCGACGAAAGGCTGGCGGTGGCCCCTATAAGGCGGCAAAATTCCTTCCAGAACAATGAGGCGAACTGCGGACCTCTATCAGATACTACATCGGAGGGTAACCCATGCAGCCTAAAGACATGGTTTACCATGATCTGAGCAGTCTCCTTAGCAGAGGGAAGTTTAGGGAGCGGAATAAAGTGCGCCGACTTAGAAAAACGATCGACTACAGTCAGGATGACCGTACTCCCTGCTGAGGAGGGAAGTCCGGTGATAAAATCAAGCGCAATATGCGACCACGGACGAGCAGGCACAGGCAAGGGTCGAAGGAGACCGGCTGGGGGAGAATGACCCGACTTGGTCTGCGCGCATACGACACAAGAGGCAACAAAACGACGCGTGTCATGTTCTAACGTGGGCCACCAAAAACGCTGACGGATAGAGGCGAGCGAACCCCGAACTCCCGGATGAGCGGCTAATCTGGAAGAATGTCCCCATCTAAGGACCGCTTGACGCGCTGACGCGGGAACAAAAAGAAGATCCCTAGGACACTCAGGAGGGGCAGTGACTCGAGAGAGAGCCCTTCTGACCAGTCTCTCGACTCCCCAAACAATAGCCCCCACGAAGCGCCCTGGGGGAATCACCGCGTCATTATTGACTGGCGCAGAAGACGAATCAAAGAGACGGGAGAGAGCATCGGGCTTAACGTTCTTGGAACCTGGGCGGTAGGATATCGAGAAATCAAAGCGAGTAAAAAACAGAGCCCAGCGAGCCTGGCGTGCGTTCAAACGCTTAGCAGAACGGATGTATTCCAGGTTACGGTGGTCAGTCCACACTAGAAACGGAACAGTGGACCCCTCTAACCATTGTCGCCACTCCCCTAAAGCTAGGCGAATGGCGAGTAACTCCCGATTACCGACATCGTAGTTACGTTCAGCAGGTGAAAGGCGGTGAGAGAAAAAAGCACAGGGATGTACCTTACCGTCAGCGGCGGATCGTTGGGAGAGCACAGCCCCGACCCCCACCTCTGAAGCATCCACCTCCACTATAAATTGTCTCGAGACATCGGGAGTGAGTAGGATCGGAGCCGTAGTAAAAAGGGTCTTTAGCCGATCAAATGCCGTTTGTGCGGCCTCTGACCACCTAAAGCTGGACTTGACGGACGTCAGAGCCGTAAGGGGCGCGGCTACCTGGCTGAAATTTCGGATGAAACGACGATAAAAATTCGCAAATCCGAGAAATCGCTGTAACGTGACGCGGGAGTCGGGTATGGGCCAATCGGTAACCGCCGACACCTTGCCTGGATCCATACTGACCCCCTCTGCGGAGACAATAGAGCCTAAAAACGAAATCGAAGATACGTGAAAGGTGCACTTCTCAGCCTTGACAAATAAACGATTCTCTAGAAGCCGTTGGAGGACTCGGCGGACGTGCTGAATATGGACCTGAAGGGACGGAGAGAAAATCAGAATGTCGTCCAAGTAGACAAAGACAAAAATGTTGAGCATATCGCGGAGGACGTCATTAATGAGAGCCTGAAAAACTGCGGGAGCGTTGACCAAACCGAAAGGAAGAACCCTATATTCAAAGTGCCCCAGGGGTGTGTTAAACGCAGTCTTCCACTCGTCTCCCTCCCTTATCCGAACTAAATGATAAGCGTTACGGAGATCGAGCTTAGAGAAAATCTTTGCTCCCTGTAAGATGTCAAAAGCTGAAGACATCAGTGGCAAGGGGTAACGATTCTTGACAGTGATCTCGTTCAGCCCTCGATAATCTATACAAGGGCGCAAAGAGCCATCCTTCTTCTTGACAAAGAAGAAGCCGGCACCTGCAGGAGACGACGATGGAACGATCAGACCAGCATTTAGAGATTCTGACAGGTAATTCTCGAGCGCCTTACGTTCTGGAGCTGACAACGAGTATAGTCTTCCCCGAGGAGGAGAGGTCCCCGGGAGAAGATCTATGCTACAGTCGTACTGGCGATGAGGGGGGAGAGAAGTGGCCCGAGCACGGCTGAAAACCTCCCGCAGATCGTGATACTCCTCCGGTACTCCAGTCAAATCACCCGGCTCTTCCTGGAAAACAGAAACAGATGACACGGGGGGAACAGCAGAAGTCAAACACTTAACATGACACGACAGTTTCCAGGATAAAATACAGCCGTTAGACCAGTCAACATGGGGATTATGTTGAACGAGCCAAGGGTGGCCCAAAACTACCGGTGTAAAGGGAGAATGAAAAACTAAAAAAGAAATAGTCTCATTATGGTTCCCTGAGACAGAGAGAGTAAGGGGAACAGTCTCTCTCCGCACCCTAGGTAGGGAACTGCCATCTAGGGCGAACAGGGGGGTGGAGCTCTTTAAGTCAATGAGGGGAATACCTTGTTCACGAGCCCACGTCTCGTCGACGAAATTTCCCTCAGCACCGGAGTCGACCAGAGCGGTCCCGGACACTGAGGTTGTAGACCATCGAAGGAGGACAGGCATAGTGGTGCAGGACTTGGACGGAGGGATCCTAGAAACAGCGCTCGCCAGTAACCCTCCGCCTACTGACGAGCTCTGGCTTTTACTGGGCAGTCTGAGACAAAGTGTCCAGCGGCAGCACAATACATGCACAGACGATTCATGATACGTCGCTCACGTTCCTTGCGGGAGATACGAAGACCTCCGAGTTGCATCGGCTCAGGATTCGGAGTGGCAGGCTGAAAAGGAGTACCCTCAGGCGGAGCGAAGAGGGCGGCTTCCATTCCGCGGGCTCGACGGCGTGAGTCAAAGCGTCTCTCCACGCGAATCGCCAGATCGATGAGAGTGTCGAGTTGGGTGGGTGCTTCGCGTGCCAGAATCTCGTCCTTGAGCTCCGGGTTAAGAGCCTCCAGAAAACGGGCCACCAAAGCCGTATTGTTCCACCCACAGGTCGTCGAGAGCGTGCGGAACTGGATGGAGAAGTCAGTCACCGAACGCCTCCCCTGACGGAGTACAGAGAGCAAGCGCGAAGCCTCCCCACCATAGGCTGAGCGATCAAAAACTCTTATCATCTCCTCCTTGAAAAGAGAGAAGTCAAACACACAGTTGGTCTCGGCCTCCCAGTTCGCCGCGCCCCACTCCCGTGCCCGGCCAGTGAGGAGTGAGATGACAAAAGCGACCTTAGACCGGTCAGTAGAATACGTAGAGGGCTGGAGAGAAAAGACCACCTCGCACTGTGTCAGAAAGGAGCGGCATTGCGTGGGCTCACCCGAGTAAACAGGCGGGTTATTAATCCGGGGTTCGGACACTCCGCGGGTCTCAGGAAACGAAGGTGGTTCTGAGCGTAACTGGTGAACCCGCTGAGAGAGACCCGTCATCTGAGCAGCCAGTGACTCTACAGCCTGTCTTGCCGACGAGATGTCCTCATCATGTCGGCCCAGTAAAACACCCTGCATCTCGACAGCCGCATGAAGGGGGCTGCTACTCGCTGAGTCCATCTTGGTCGGATTATTCTGTAACGTTTGGATGGAAAAAGGACCCAACAGCGAGGATGCGGTCAACTGATAGTCTTTAATGGATGGTAAGCAGACCAACAGTAATCATCAGAAGTTCAGGGGAAAAATAGCAGAAAACAGTCACGGCCACACGGCACTAAATGAGAACAGAAATCCCCACTTCTGGTGAGCCCCGAATGCAGCTACGGACGGCGACTCGCTTGGCAGAGAAACCCCGAACCTCCCGTGAATGAGGTGAGGTCAGCAGTAGGTTGGTGGCGAGGCAGAGGACCACAGCTTCCAGTGCAGCGCTGAAGTCAGAGAGCAAAACCACACAGTAATATATGCAGGTAGGAAATACAGCTCACACCAGGACTGGACAGGACAGGACAGGACAAAGTAGAGTGAGATAATTCCGGCGTCAGTATTAAGCCACAACATAGAATAATCCGACAAGGATCTAGGGACAGAAAGCGCTAGAAGAAGGAGAAACAATCAGGGGAAGAATGGAAACAGCTGGTGCCGACCAGCACAGATAATAGGAAGAGTAGCATCAGCTGAAAGAGATGAGATCATGAGATCCTGAGGGCGTAATGCAAGAAAGAGAGAGAGAGAGAGTGAACAAACGGCCACAAGAGGGAGACAGAGAAAGAGAGAAGAACCAGGATCATGACAAAACTGTGTGTTTGCACAAGTGTGACTTGCTTAAACACAGCTCACAGCGTCTAAAGAAAATCTCGTGTTACAGCGTCAGCATACCAACTAAAGCAAACACTGATCTCTATGATGGTAACTTCAAACCAAACATTTTTAATTAAACATCTCAACAACATCTTCTATAGATGTATGACAGAAATAAAGCCATACTGGTTAATAATAAGTGTAATAATGTGTAATGGCTGAAGTCAGTTGTAGTTCTTATGTTTCTCTATTTTCTGTTCTTATTGTTCCTCTTTCCTTCAGTGATTCTGCTTGTTAACAGCAGGTGTTCATGCTCAACAATCACTTACATATTCCCTTAATTATCTCACTGCAACACTGCATCAATGTTAATTTTTACTCTTTGTAGTGTGGATTTTCCTGTGAGGGTAGAAAGGATTAACAGGGTAAGATAAGAAGACACACCCACAAAATGTATTTTAACAGTAATAAACTGTAAGTTATAAAACGGGTTTATACTGGCAACACTGTTGCCAGTAGTTTACTGTAAAATCTTGTTTTTTGGGTCACCATTGCGCTGAAGAGTAGAGCCTGAGCTTCAGTCCAGGAGAAGATCTACAAACATTGATGATATGCTGCATGTTGCTTTATTTAAAAGGCACTGTCTGTGTTAGTTGCTGTCACGGGGTGGGTGCAGGCAGACGAACAGGCAGAGTCCAAAAAGCTCCAATGCAAAAGGTTTAATAACAAATTAAAGCTGCAAGCAGCGATGGGCGGGCCCTCGCACCTGTAGCGCGTCGGGGTCTGAGGCGGCCGCGTTGCATTTTCTGCAGCTCAGCCAGTGCGGCTGTGCATTTGCTATGCTGCTTCGTTAAAGGTCACTTCCTGTTGCCAGCAGGTGGCGCTATGACTGTGGTTGAATGTCGGCATGTAGATTTGTTCAGGGCAGGACTCTTGTCAAATGTGTAAAATTTCATGCAGATCTGGGCATTTACAGCCAAGTTACTACAACTTCCTGTTTCATGGCGAATCATCAACGCCACGGACACGCCCATCAACGAAAATGCACATATAGCACAACTTTACATCGTCAATGCCTTTTGAAGGCACAGCAGAAATGTGAAGTTGGTCCGACTAAATCCCTAGGAGGAGTTCGTTAAAGTACGTAATGAGTACATCATCCAAAAATTGTGGTAAAAATAGAAATGGCCGACTTCCTGTCGAGTTTAGGGCATCGCTCCAAGAGACTTTTCTGTGCGTGTGGACATGGTAGATGTACCACAAAAATTTCGTACATGTCGATCAAACATGCAGTGGGGGCTGCTTCGTTAAAGGTCACTTCCTGTTGCCAGCAGGTGGCGCTATGACTTAGGGTAAATGTCGGCATGTAGATTTGTTCAGGGCGGGACTCTTGTCAAATGTCAAATTTCGTGCAGATCTGGGCATTTACAGCCAAGTTACTACAACTTCCTGTTTCATGGCGAATCTTCGACGCCACGGACACGCCCATCGACGAAAACGCGCAGATAGCACAACTTTACATCGTCAATGCCTTTAGAAGGCACAGGAGAAATTTGAAGTCGATCCGACTAAATCCCTAGGAGGAGTTCGTTAAAGTACGGAGTGTGTAAATCGTCCAAAAATGGCCGCCAAATTCAAAATGGCGGACTTCCTGTCCAGTTTAGGGTATGGATTCTTGAGGCTTTTTTGTGCATCTTGATATGATACACGTCCCCACCAAATTTCGTGCATGTAGGTTGAACGTGGACAAGGGGCTAATTTTTTCCAATTTTCTAGGTGGCGCTAGCGTGCCATTTTGCCACGCCCATCCGCGAAACCCACAAAATACAAAATTTTTCACCAGTCCTGACATGCGTGCCAAATTTGGTGAGTTTTTGAGCATGTTGCGGCCCCGAAAATGGCGCTTACTTTGCAGAAAAAAGAAAAAATTAAAGCTGCAAGCAGCGATGGGCGGGCCCTCGCACCTGTAGCACGTCGGGGTCTGAGGCGGCCGCGTTACATTTTCTGCAGCTCAGCCAGTGCGGCTGTGCATTTGCTACTTTGCTTCATTAAAGGTCACTTCCTGTTGCCAGCAGGTGGCGCTATGACTGGTGGGTGAATGTCGGCATGTAGATTTGTTCAGGGCGGGACTCTTGTCAAAGGTGTGAAATTTCATGCATATCTGGGCTTTTACAGCCAAGTTACTACAACTTCCTGTTTCATGGCGAATCATCGACGCCATGGACACGCCCATGGACAAAAACGCACAGATAGCACAACTTTACATCGTCAATGCCTTTAGAAGGCACAGCAGAAATGTGATGTCGATCCGACTAAAGCCCTAGGAGGAGTTAGTTAAAGTACGTAATGAGTAAATCATCCAAAAATGGCGGTAAAATTAGAAATGGCTGACTTCCTGTTGAGTTTAGGGCATCGCTCCAAGAGACTTTTCTGTGCGTCTGGACATGGTAGATGTACCACAGAAATTTCGTACATGTCGGTCAAACATGCGACGGGGGCTTCGTTAAAAGTCACTTCCTCTTGCCACTAGGTGGCGCTATTAATGTGGGTGAATGATGGCATGTAGATTTGTTCAGGGCGGGACTCTTGTCAAATGTGTAAAATCTCATGTAGATCTGGGCATTTACAGCCAAGTTACTACAACTTCCTGTTTCATGGCGAATCATCGACGCCACGGACACGCCCATCGACGAAAACGCGCAGATAGCACAACTTTACATCGTCAATGCCTTTAGAAGGTACAGCAGAAATTTGAAGTTGATCCGACTAAATCCCTAGGAGGAGTTCGTTAAAGTACGGAGTGTGTAAATCGTCCCAAATCGGTCGCCAAATTCAAAATGGCGTACTTCCTGTCGAGTTTAGGGTATGGCTTCTTGAGGCTTTTTTGTGCGTCTTGATATGATACACGTCCCCACCAAATTTCGTGCATGTAGGTTGAACGTGGACGAGGGGCTAATTTTTTCCAATTTTCTAGGTGGCGCTAGCGTGCCATTTTGCCCCGCCCATCCGCGAAACCCACAAAATACGAAATTTTTCACCAGTCCTGACATGCGTGCCAAATTTGGTGAGTTTTTGAGCATGTTGCGGCCCCGAAAATGGCACTTACTTTGCAGAAAAAAGAAAAAAAAAAAAAAAAAAAATTAAAGCTGCAAGCAGCGATGGGCGGGCCCTCGCACCTGTTGCACGTCGGGGTCTGAGGCGGCCACGTTGCATTTTCTGCAGCTCAGCCGGTGTGGATGTGCATTTGCTACGCTGCTTCGTTAAAGGTCACTTCCTGTTGCCAGCAGGTGGCGCTATGACTGTGTGTGAATGTCGGCATGTAGGTTTGTTCAGGGCGGGACTCTTGTAAAATGTGTCAAATTTCGTGCAGATCTGGGCATTTACAGCCAAGTTACTACAACTTCCTGTTTCATGGCGAATCATCGACGCCACGGACACGCCCATCGACGAAAACGCGCAGATAGCACAACTTTACATCGCCAATGCCTTTAGAAGGCACAGCAGAAATTTGAAGTTGATCCGACTAAATCCCTAGGAGGAGTTCGTTAAAGTACGGAGTGTGTAAATCGTCCCAAATCGGTCGCCGAATTCAAAATGGCGGACCTCCTGCCGAGTTTAGGGTATGGGTTCTTGAGGCTTTTTTGTGCGTCTTGATATGATACACGTCCCCACCAAATTTCGTGCATGTAGGTTGAACGTGGACGAGGGGCTAATTTTTTCCAATTTTCTAGGTGGCGCTAGCGTGCCATTTTGCCCCGCCCATCCGCGAAACCCACAAAATACGAAATTTTTCACCAGTCCTGACATGCGTGCCAAATTTGGTGAGTTTTTGAGCATGTTGCGGCCCCGAAAATGGCACTTACTTTGCAGAAAAAAGAAAAAAGAAAAAAAAAAAAAAATTAAAGCTGCAAGCAGCGATGGGCGGGCCCTCGCACCTGTAGCGCGTTGGGGTGTGAGGCGGCCGCGTTGCATATTCTGCGGCTCAGCCGGTCCAGCTGTGAAATTTTTCGCTGCTTCGTTAAAGGTCACTTCCTGTTGCCAGCAGGTGGCGCTATGACTGTGGGTGAATGTCGGCATGTAGATTTGATCAGGGCGGGAGTCTTGTCAAATGTGTTAAATTTCGTGCAGATCTGGGCATTTACAGCCAAGTTACTACAACTTCCTGTTTCATTGCGAATCATCGACGCCACGGACACGCCCATCGACGAAAACGCGCAGATAGCACAACTTTACATCGTCAATGCCTTTAGAAGGCACAGCAGAAATTTGAAGGCGATCCGACTAAAGCCCTAGGAGGAGTTAGTTAAAGTACGTAATGAGTAAATCATCCAAAAATGGAGGTAAAATTAGAAATGGCTGACTTCCTGTTGAGTTTAGGGCATCGCTCCAAGAGACTTTTCTGTGCGTCTGGACATGGTAGATGTACCACAGAAATTTCATACATGTCGGTCAAACATGCGACGGGGGCTGCTTCGTTAAATGTCACTTCCTCTTGCCACTAGGTGGCGCTATGAATGTGGGTGAATGTCGGCATGTAGATTTGTTCAGGGCGGGACTCTTGTCAAATGTGTAAAATTTCGTGTAGATCTGGGCATTTACAGCCAAGTTAATACAACTTCCTGTTTCATGGCGAATCATCGACGCCACGGACACGCCCATCGACGAAAACACGCAGATAGCACAACTTTACATCGTCAATGCCTTTAGAAGGTACAGCAGAAATTTGAAGTTGATCCGACTAAATCCCTAGGAGGAGTTCGTTAAAGTACGGAGTGTGTAAATCATCCTAAATCGGTCGCCGAATTCAAAATGGCGGACTTCCTGTCGAGTTTAGGGTATGGGTTCTTGAGGCTTTTTTGTGCGTCTGGTCATGGTAGATGTACCACAGAAATTTCGTACATGTCGGTCAAACAAGCGGCGGGGGCTGCTTCGTTAAAGGTCACTTCCTGTTGTCAGCAGGTGGCGCTATGACTGTGGGTGAATGTCGGCATGTAGATTTGTTCAGGGCGTGACTCTTGTCAAATGTGTAAAATTTCGTGCAGATCTGGGCATTTACAGCCAAGTTACTACAACTTCCTGTTTCATGGCGAATCTTCGACGCCACGGACACGCCCAGCGACGAAAACGCGCAGATAGCACAACTTTACATCGTCAATGCCTTTAGAAGGCACAGCAGAAATTTTAAGTCGATCCGACTAAAGCCCTAGGAGGAGTTCGTTAAAGTACGGAGTCTGTAAATCGTCCAAAAATGGCCGCCAAATTCAAAATGGCGGACCTCCTGTCGAGTTTAGGGTATGGGTTCTTGAGGCTTTTTTGTGCGTCTTGATATGATACACGTCCCCACCAAATTTCGTGCATGTAGGTTGAACGTGGACGAGGGGCTAATTTTTTCCAATTTTCTAGGTGGCGCTAGCGTGCCATTTTGCCCCGCCCATCTGCGAAACCCACAAAATACGAAATTTTTCACCAGTCCTGACATGCGTGCCAAATTTGGTGAGTTTTTGAGCATGTTGCGGCCCCGAAAATGGCACTTACTTTGCAGAAAAAAGAAAAAAAAAAAAAAAAAAAAAAAATAATCCTAACAGTTTCAATAGGGTCCTCGCACTGTTAGTGCTCGGGCCCTAATAAACAGGATACAGGCAGGCGGAACACAGGGTAACATTCACATTGACCGACAAAGACTGAATCAAACTGAACTGAACTAAATACACAGAGGAATAAGGCTAATTGGGGTGAACACAGGTGAAAATGATAATGACAGGACGAGGAACAGGTGGCTGATAGGGGAGTGAGTCCGGGAGAGGAACAAAAGGATCCGGGGAAGTGTAGTGCAGATGACGGGACAAACAGGTGAAGACGACAGACTGTGACATCACTCCCCCCTCCCGGTAGGCGTGGCCTCACGCCGTAACATCAATGGGGAGGGGGGGGTGGGCGCCCTGGAGGCTGTGGAGGGCGTGGTCAGGAGGAGGAAGCCCCCCAGGGCGGAGTAGGATGAGGGCGAGGCCAGGGCGGAGCAGCCTGAGGGCGAGGCCAGGGCGGAGCAGCCTGAGGGCGAGGCCAGGGCGGAGTAGGATGAGGGCGAGGCCAGGCCGGAGCAGGATGAGGGCGTGGCCAGGGCGGAGCAGGCTGAGGGCGAGACCCGGGCGGAGCAGGCTGAGGGCGAGACCAGGGCGGAGCAGGCTGAGGGTGAGACCAGGGCGGAGCAGGCTGAGGGCGAGACCAGGGCGGAGCAGGCTGAGGGCGAGACCAGGGCGGAGCAGGCTGAGGGCGAGACCAGGGCGGAGCAGATGGAGGGCGAGACCAGGGCAGAGCAGATGGAGGGAGAACCCCTGGTGGAGCCGATGGAAGCGGGGCTGACAACACCAGGGGGCCAACTGACAGGGGCGGAGCAGATGGGAGAGGAGACCAGGGTGAAGCTGGGGGACCGACGACATGAGGTGCTGATGAGGGACCGTGGGAACATGGGGACACTGCAGGCTCTGGTGACTCAAGTGATGACAGGGGTACAGAGGGACACGGTGAGGACAGAGGGAGTGAGGGCCGATGGGTGACTGGAGGGAGTGAAGAATCCAACTGAAGCGGGGGGGTGAAATGAAGGGGCAAAGCAAACAAATGGAAGTCCAGAGGTGAAGGACGGGTGATGAGGGACCGAAGGGAATCCAGAGGGGCGAGGGAGCCTGGACGAGCTGGTGGACTGAGGGGCCATGGAGGAGCTGAGGGAGGTAGAAGCCACGGGGGAGCCGATGGGACCGGGGGCCGAGGAAGTGTCTCTGTGGAGGAGGTAGGAGGCGAAAACTGAGGATCCCATGGCCAGGCAGGTTTCGGGGGACTGGAGAGCAGAAGAGTAAACGGAGGGCAGGTGAGAGGAGGTGGGCGAGGGAGGCTGGGTGGGATCCTGGTGTCTGGCTGGGCGGTCTGGACGGTCTCTGGCTGGACGGTCTGGACGGTCTCTGGCTGGACGGTCTGGACGGTCTTTGGCTGGACGGTCTCTGGCGCGGGCTGGACGGAACCAGCGAAGAGGAGAGCTTGGGCTCGGCGGGGCTGGACGGAACCAGCGGAGAGTAGAGCTCGGGCTCGGCGAGGCTGGACGGAACCAGCGGAGAGTAGAGCTCGGGCTCGGCGAGGCTGGACGGAACCAGCGGAGAGGAGAGCTCGGCGAGGCTGGACGGAACCAGTGGATAAGAGAGCTCGGGCACGGCAAGGCTGGACGGAACCAGTGGAGAGGAGAGCTCGGCGAGGCTGGACGGAACCAGCGGAGAGGAGAGCTCGAGCTCGGCGGGGCTGGACGGAACCAGCGGAGAGGAGAGCTCGAGCTTTGCAGGGCTGACGTGGAGCGCCGGGTTTCTGGGGACAAGAACCAAACGAGGCCGCCGAATTGGGTGGAGGATCCCCAGAAAAGTCACGGCATCCATGATACTTTGGGGTTGGTCAATCTGTCACGGGGTGGGTGCAGGCAGACGAACAGGCAGTGTCCAAAAAGCTCCAATAAAAAAGGTTTAATAACAAATAAACAGGATACAGGCAGGCGGAACACGATTAACATTCACATTGACCGACAAAGACTGAATCAAACTGAACTGAACTAAATACACAGAGGAATAAGGCTAATTGGGGTGAACACAGGTGAAAATGATAATGACAGGACGAGGAACAGGTGGCTGATAGGGGAGTGAGTCCGGGAGAGGAACAAAAGGATCCGGGGAAGTGTAGTGCAGATGACGGGACAAACAGGTGAAGACGACAGACTGTGACAGTTGCAGAATCCGGTGGAAATCTCTTTATTTACAAAAGTTAATTTTTGTTGTTTCTAATTAAATAAGTTCACAATAATACCTTGCTCACATTATTAATGCATTATACATTTAGTTGATTCTTTTAAGTTTGTTTCTGCAAGTTAAGTTAGTTAACTCGAGTTTTAGTCCATTTTTACAGTAAATAACTGGCAACATTGTTGCCAGTTATTTACTGTAAAAATGCACTAAAATTAATAAGTTGTATTTTTTTTAGTTAACTCGAGTTTTAGTGCATTTCTACAGTAAATAACTGGCAACAGTGTTGCCAGTATTTTACTGTAAAAAAAAACTGGTAAGGTCTAACAGTGTAGCCTAATTCCTGGATAATTATTTGATAATTCTTTATTAATTACTAATGGGTTCCCTATATTTTCACTTTAGAATACTGTTCCAGCTTCTAAGTAATTCCTGCAGAATTATTTGATACTCATTTATTAATTACTAATAAGTTCCCTATATTTTCAGTTTCCCTCAGTCGCTGCCTCAAATACATGAATTTACTCAGTGGCATTCTATGCTGGGGAAAACAGACACACACAGTACTGTATATAAAATACACAAATAATCTGAGGTTAGTTTTGTATGACTGTTCAGTAGTTACTTATGACAGAATTCATGAGTTATTGATTAACTAACTTAATACTTAACACAATCATAAAATTATATTACATACTGATTAGTTAACACATCTTTCTTAGTAGTTAACAGTAGTGAAGAAGTAGTTAATGAAGAATTACCTATTCGTCAATAATTCCTTATTACTCTGCAGTAAGTAAGATACAGTATTCTAAAGTGTTACCGATTTATTTTTAAAAACTGAATAAACAGAGAACATGCGTCCATCCTGGCAAGAGTAGTGGTCACAATCTCAGCCTAGCTAATGTATTTGGGGGGATGTATAAACTTCATAAACTGGTTTCCACAAAGAACCCATTTGAGGCACGTGCTTCTGAAATGTTATGACCATGTTAAGAGTAAAACCCCCACAATTGTTCACTTTTTAGACATGTTACTTTTGTGATTAGTAATTAATTGGTTATTATTTCTTAGTTCACAAGTAGTTCTCAATGATGATATATTTCTTTAGTAACAATCAAATACCTACCAAGGAACTACCTTTGTACTAAATTACCTATTACTTAATGATTAGTTAATATTGCTTCCATATTAGTTAATAGTATTAACTTCGGTGTTAATGCAGTACTACCTATTACTTCCTGCATAGCTACTTGTTAACTACTGACCATTATTTTAAAGTGTTACCCATCTCTGGTTACGTATGTAACCTTAGATCCCTGAAGGGAACGAGACGTTGCCTACCAGAAGCTGTTGCGCTGATGTTTTCAGGGTGCTTTATAGTTTCCTGGTCGATGACATCACCCGCTTAGGATGTTCCGTCTCTCCATTGGACTGACTCCATATGTGCTTCAGGACGCACAATGCATGGGCGTTCCCATAGCGGTTACACGCAGCGTCTCGTTCCCTTCAGGGAACTAAGGTTACATACGTAACCAGAGACGTTTTTTCGGGGCCGCAACTTTTCGAGGTGAAGACTATATACACTTTTATTATTCTGTTTTTGAATTTATTGTATTTGTATTATTCTTTTTTGAGTAAAACAAAACCATATGTTTGGTGATTCGAAAACCTCTTAAAATCAGAGTGATTTTTTCCTAAAAAAATCGTTATGTGAATTGGGATATTTTATACTAAGCAAAGAGCCCTATGACACGGACCCAGGATTGAGCCGGGAGGGACACCGCAGAGGATCCTATTCCACCTTCCAACTCCAATCACCATCAGGTGAGCATATTATGAAATGTAATCTAGATTGCATCTGAATGATAAAGGGGAGGTTGATAGGGATTACAGCGGTATAGAAACACAACACTACCTAAAGAGAAAATTGACCGAATAATTCTCATCTACTCTCCTTCTGAATGTTAAACGTCAGTTAGGTGACGGGGTAGGTTTAGGTCTGGGGTATGGTTGGGATTAGATAACGTCATCTAACCAACGTTAAAGGGTACCCTAACACGGCGGATGTTGACGTATGGTCAAAAGCGTCAGTTGTATGACGTCTTGGGATGAGACTGTGTTATTCTGTATGTATAATTTTCTTTTGATTTTCTTAAAGTGACCAAAAAACATTTAACTCCAATTCACCATCAGTGTCGCCAAACTGATCTGTCTCCAAAACGTTCGTACACATGGTTCAGAGTTTGCGTGCCCAAATGTTCCCATCAAGTTGTTTTTATAAATCACAACTTATGCATCGGAAGTGGCGTACCTCTTTCAGGGCCTGTTTTGTGTGCACACAGTGGTTATAATTGAGCCCCCAGTTCACAATGGTCTGCCCTAAAACTAGATCCATATAATTGAGAAGCCATCTCCTCTCTAAGTGGGTAGTTCAGAATAGGCAGCAATGGACCTTATGTCAGTAGACAATAATCTAACTCTGGAAAAATAGAAGTGGAATAAGTGATACTGATGTACAATTATGTCTATTCACTTGCCTGAGTTGCAGGCCTATTTTTTTCATGTCAAACACAGGTTTTTGTTATTTGTCCACGTTAAAAGTTACAAAAAATGAAATTCATGACACATATACAAGCTTTATTTTAATAGCATTTTGCAACAACATGATAGTAGCTTTAAATGTACAATTTTAATATGTCATCTGCAAGGAAATCATAGTAGATCTTTTCTGTATTGTTTCATGAGTCATTTTTGCTGTTATGTTACCCAGTGTCGCAATGTATTTTATGGCATTTTATTGGATGTGCAAATCAGTTAACCTTTCATTTGTCTTTTATTTAGTCATTATATAGAACTGAACTGAACTGACGATGACATCACTGTTTTCTCTAGAGTGACTCTCTCTCTATATATATGACTAAATTAATAACTTTAACCAAAATGAACCATCACTGTTGCATTATTTTCCTGTTCTCTCTGTAAAGCTGCTTTGAAAAAATCTAAATTGTAAAAAGTGCTATATAAATAAAGCTGACTTGACTTAAAGACAATATATTTTTAAAGACATGCATTTTGTAAATATGGTATTGTGTGTGTGTGTGTGTGTGTGTGTGTGTGTGTATATATATATATATATATATATATATATATAAAAACATTTAAAATATCCTAAATGTATAATCTAATTTTATTATTGTAATATTGAAATATTACAGATATAATTTGGTTTTCACAGTTATTTATAGCTACAATTTCCTCAATATATCTTCTTGAAATCTTTTATTAAAGATATTGTCTCAGAAAATTTTTTTGGTTTTATTTTGTAACTTTTCCCATTAAATGTTGCTTAGTGTTATTTTCAGGCTTCAGTAAAATAATGTAACATTTGGGGGCAAATAAGCAGAGGAGCAGGCCAAAACTAGAAGCTAAAATAGCAAAAATTTCCACAGCAGTTGTAAATTTACCAGGTGAACTGACATATGCAGGTACAAATGCCAGCCACACTGCACTAAATATAAGCATGCTGAAGGTGATGTATTTGGCCTCATTAAAACTGCCTGGCAACTTCCGGGCTAAAAATGCCAGAAAAAAGCAGACACAAGCCAAAAGGCCTATGTATCCCAACACACACCAGAAGGCCAGATCAGAGCCCACACTGCAATCCAGGATGATCTTGGACTGCTGATATTTAGTGTTTCTATAGGGGAAAGGAGGGGACGCTACAAGCCAGACAGTACATATAACCACCTGAACTAGAGTGCAGCAGAAGATTATGATTCTTTGCTGTATTGGGCCCAACCATTTCATTATATTGTTTCCTGGTCGGGTAGCTGTAAAAGCTGCCAGCACCACTAAAGTCTTGCCCAGGATGCAGGATATGCAGAGGGAGAAGGTGATGCTGAAGGCAGTGTGTCGTAGCATGCAGGACCAGGATGTGGGTTCCCCAATAAACACCAAAGCGCATAGAAAACACAGAGTCAGTGATAACAAGATGAAGAAACTGAGCTCTGAGTTATTCACACGGACTATAGGGGTTCCTCTGTTGTGCAAAAATATTCCCAGCACTGTGATAGTCAGAAAGGCTCCAACTATAGCTATCACAGTCAGCGTGATTCCCATTGCATCATGGGAGAGAAATTCAACTACTTTCGGGACACACACTGTTCGGTTTTCATTGGACCAGTAGTCTTCAGGGCATGGCAGACAGTCTACTGAATCTATATAAAAAAAGAAATAAAATAAATAAATCAAATGATGGAGGATTTATATATTCAAGTAGGAAAACATACATTACCTGTCTGATTACTGATCTTGCCAATATCACATGGGACACAATCAAAGCAGCACAGAGGTTGCCCACGACGGACAGCCTTTCTGAATCCTGGAGTACAGACATTACTGCATACAGACACCGGTACCTACAGTATATCACAATTATTTTCATGATAAAGTAAAAAAGTGCACTGACTCCTTTAAATTGCATTGAAGCATAAACATCCCTTATTATACTCAATGTTTTTTATATTAATAGGGGCTAAAGGATCACATAGTGACATTTATTTGAAAAGAACAACAGATGGCAGTGCAGTGCATAGTCAACACCTTGCCTTGTTCTGTTGTTTAGACCACATAATGGCCTGTTCCTCAATCACCAGTTCTCTCTCAGAATTCTGAGCACCATCATAGAGGCCCACTTTCACAAACTGTATATCTCCACTAGAGTGTCTTTGCCAGTTTATCAAGTCATATGATGGGATTGAATCTCCCTTGATATCAAAGTTAACTTCTTCTCCAGAAACAGAAAAGGAGATTTCCTGTAAATAATGCTGAAGCTTTTGAGGATAACAAAGCCAAAGAAGAGAGGGACAATTCAGTAAAAAGAAAGCCACTTCATCACATACAATATAATTGCTATTGTGTCTGAAAACCAGTTCTCATCAAATACTAAGGTACTTCTACCTGCAATGGAAACACATTGCTTAGGTTTGCACATGCTACATTCTCAAATGGACCATTTCCAGGCCTGCAGTGAATGAGATTATGTAGAGAATGAGCAAAGGCATACACTGCTTTATACACATTGTAGGTCACACGAGGGCTGGAAGTGTTCATGTAGGCAGAGTGTTCTTGTCTGAGAGTTTCTTTCCCTGTGCAGGAGGGCAAATTACTGTTCAAGTTGGACGTGGAGGGGGAACAACCATACAGAGCCTCCCACAACTCCTGAACTTGGGGGTTTGAAGGGTACCTTTCTGGGGTCACTGTTTTGAGGTAATCCTGGAGACCTGGGATGTGTCCTTGACGTATTGCAAACCCAATTGTGCCATGTAAGAATGTATACGTTTCTGCTAACATTGAAGCAGTAATCCAAGCCTCACTTGCAATCCACTGAATTCCTGTGATATTTTGAGTCACAAACTCTCTCAAGAAAGGGTAAAATTCCCCCTCTCCTGAAAAAACAACAACCACATTAGCTGTGGATTCCTTCATTACTTTAAGAATCTTTAGGACTTTTTCTTGGGTATAGTCTTTTGGGATCATTTCATGATAGGCCAAACAAATGTTAGTATTTTCAATTTCTCGCTTTAAGCCTTGTAAAGCAAATCTGCCATAGTCATGGTCTTCAGTGACCACACCAATCCATGTCCAGCCAAACCTTTTTAACAGCTGTGCAATAGCTTTGACCTGATAATCATCATTGGGAACCACTCTGAAAAATGTTGGGAACTTCTTCCGATCACTTAGACAAGAGCAGGTTGAGAAATAACTTATCTATAAATAAAAAAGACAAAAACAAAAAAACAAAAAAAAAACGTTGTACACATATAACAGAAAAATGTATAGACAATACAAAAATCTTGCAAGACATCAGTTATATATATATATATATTTACTTACCATGGGAATTCTAAAAGGCTCCAGAGTCCTGGAGACGACAATGGATTGTGAAGATCCAGATTCCCCTACAATTCCTAATAAAGGACTAGTTCCAGAACAGATTGAACTCTGAACAACATCCTGCCCATTCAGTACTGCCAGGACTGCTTTTTGAGCCTTTACAGGGGTGGCACAAGAGTCAAAGACACTATAAGCCAGAGTATGGTTTGGTAAAAGGTCTTTTCTGTTGTTAATTTCCTCCACAGCAAGCTTCATAGTGAGAGCCCATCGGAAAGCTCTTGGATCAAACCTGCATTAAAAAAAAAAAACACCATAGTTGAAATTCAATGGATTGTTTTTTTTTTTTTCAGAATTATTTATTGGACAAAGAATAAAGTAAACAGTAAACAATAGATTTTTTATAAATTACAGATTAGGAAAGACATATGGGCAAAAAAACATAAGAAATGTCCTTACCCTTGACAGTGTGCTGCCAAAGGTCTCTTAATGTAGTCTGTTGATGGAAGTTCTACTCTGTAGTGTAAAGGAAAAATTCCTCCTATTGTGAAGTCACCACTCGACAAGAACACTGGAAGATTAAAGTCACCATGTGGGTTGCAGCTTGAAGTCACAGCTGCACTAGAAAGGTGAAATACAGAGACAAAAATCTGAATCATTATCCTGTTAAACTCCACGAGAAGAAAAAAAAATCATAGTGTTGCTTCTCTTACCTTCGGTTTTATATGTTAGTCATGCATATCATTACCATTAACAGCGAGTCCCACCTTCTTTGTTGTGATTGGCCATCTCCAACATTTTGACATTGACTGGAGTACAACAGAGGAGCATCAAGAATAGCAAATATTGTGGGAGATTTAAATGCATTCACACCATTATATGAAAACTGAACTGACATCACTCTTTTCTCATATATATATACAGTATACATATATATATATATATATGTCACGGGTGACAAAATCGCTTGGCGATCGGAACCCTCCTGAGAGTCGCAAGTTTCCTAGGGGAACGGATTGTGTGTAACACGCCACTGCAGTTCCGGGCGTGATAGAATCATGCCCGCACTGATTAGCGCTAATGCACTGCAGGTGCGAGAGAGAGAGAAGCGGCGCTCACACAGGTTTCCTGTTTGACGAGTCAAGATAAAAGAAGGAAGCAGGCAGAAGGGAAAGAGAAGACACAGACGGGGAAGGAACAGGGGAAAGGGAGAGATGCCCGGTGAAGAGCAAGGGGGGCGCTCGGCGCATGCTGGACGGCGCGTGTGGGGAAAGGGGAGTTTTGAAGTGCTCGTGCAGGATACAAGCTTTCTCGGGAAGATCGTTGGGGCAGGGAGACCGCCCATTTAAGCTGCTGGATCAGAGTAATCGTCTGTGGGAAGACTGCTGGACTGAGCTATCGACTGGATCTGTGCTGTGGAAGGAGAGAGAAAAGATAAGTGCACTGATTTCATCTTATGAACATTTAAACCGCTTGAAGAGTATATGCAGTACCTGTGGATCTGACTGTTGGAGGAACTATGTGTTTCAGAGTGTGTTGAGGAGGAATTGAAAGTGAACCCCGGAGACAAACGGAGTTTGTTGATCAGACTCCGGGGCCTCTGATCAGCCCTATCGTGTGAGTGAATTGCAGTGCTTTTGCCTTATTGATACACATTGATTTATGGCTGTGGAATTGAATTGAACACAAGTGTGATGTGTCTTTGCTGAGAAGTGGCCCCAACCCATGCTTACACGTTTGTGGAAAGTTATTAAATCTGCTCTCTATCCGAAGCCTAGAGTGATACAGCTGAACTGAAGAGAGTACTGTGTACTTTGAGAGGATCCTTACCTGTTCTATTTACTGTTCGAGTCCTGAACCATGCAGCACCGCTGGTAACGTAATCTTTTAACCCACTGTCTCCCTACTGTGAACTGAACCATGCAGCACCGCTAGTAACGTAATCTTTTAACCCACTGTCTCGACTACTGTGAACTGAACCATGCAGCACCGCTGGTAACGTAATCTTTTAACCCTTTGTCTTGCTCCTATGCACCGCAGAGCGTACTTTGTACTGTGGAGAAGAAGCAGGCAGCATTCCTGGTGAAGTAGTCTTTTAACCCATCGTCGTCCTGCTGTGAACCGAAGAGAGTACTGTGTACAGTGAGGGTTCCCACTTGCTATACTTACTGCTCGAGTTCTGGAAGTCTGAAACGGTTAAACTACTGTTCCATTTCTGGCACCGACGAGAGTACTTGGTACTGTGGAGAAGAAGTAAGCAGCATCTCCGGTGAAGTAACCTTTTAACCCATTGTCTTCCTGCTGTGAACTGAAGAGAGTACTGTGTACGGTGAGGGTTCCCACTTGTTACACTTACTACTCAAGTTCTGGAAGTCTGCAGCATTGCTGGGGGAAAGTAAGCTTTTTAAATTACTGTTACATTACTATGCATCGACGAGAGTACTTTGTACTGTGAAGACTCCTTACCGGTCACACTTACTGTCTGAGTTTCTAAGTTGCAGCGCTGCTGGTGAACGGAGCCCTGAAGCCGCCGTCTGAGAGGCACGGTGATGGCCGATCCGTGTTCGACCGTAGTCGAAGGATACCTGGAGGACAGTGAAGCCTATACAATTGGCGCTCCTCGCTACGTTGTTCAATAAAGATTGTTACTCCTTTGAAACTTACCTCTGTCTTCGTGGTCCTCTGTCGTGTGCCTCCTGTGTCGGCTCCTCCCAGTGGTGACCGTTCAGTTTGGGAGTCAGAGAGGGACAGGGGGTGGTCGGTTATCTGAATAACCCCCCCCCCCCACCCCCACCCTCGACCCCCAGTGATATATATATATATATATACTCACCTAAAGGATTATTTGGAACACCATACTAATACTGTGTTTGACCCCCTTTCGCATTCAGAACTGCCTAAGTGGCACTGATTCTATAAGGTGCTTAAAGCATTCATTAGAAATGTTGCCCCATATTGATAGGATTGACATTTTAGTACATCTTGCAGTTGATGTAGATTTCCGGGATGCTCATCAGTTCCCGTTCCACCACTTCCCAAAGATGCTCTATATGGTTGAGATCTGGTGACTGTGACATTTTAGTACAGTGAACTCATTGTCATGTTCAAGAAACCAATTTTAAATGATTTGAGCTTTGTGACATGGTGCATTATCCTGCTGGAAGTAGCCATCAGAGGATGGGTACATGGTGGCCATAAAGGGGTGGACATTGTCAGAAACAATGCTCAGGTAGGCAGTGGCATTTAAACGATGCTCAACTGACACTAAAGGGCCTAAAGTGTGCCAAGAAAACATCCCCCACACCATTACACCACCACCACCAGCCTGCACATTGGTAACAAGGCATGATGGATCCATGTTCTCATTCTGTTTACGCCAAATTCTGAACTTACCATCTGAATGTCTCAACAAAAATCGAGACTCATCAGACCAGGCAACATTTTTCCAGTCTTCAACTCTCCAATTTTGGTGAGCTCTTACAAATTGTAGCCTCTTATCCCTATTTGTAGTGGAGATGAGTGGTACCCGGTGGGGTCTTCTGGTGTTGTAGCCCATCCGCCTCAAGGTTGTGCATGTTGTGGCTTCACAAATGCTTTGCTACATACCCCGGTTGTAGCATGTGGTTATTTCAGAAGTTGCTCTTCTATCAGCTTGAATCAGTCGGCCCATTCTCCTCTGACCTCTAGCATCAACAAGGCATTTTCGCCCACAGGACTGCTGCATACATGATGTTTTTCCCTTTTTTTCACCATTTTTTGTAAACCCTAGAAATGGTTGTGCGTGAAAATCCCAGTAACTGAGCAGATTGTGAAATACTCAGACCGGCCCGTCTGGCACCAACAATCATACATATTCAAAATTGCTTAAATCACCTTTCTTTCCCATTCTGACATTCAGTTTGGAATTCAGGAAATTATCTTGACAAGGACCACATCCCTAAATGCATTGAAGCAACTGCCATGGCGTTGGTTGATTAGATAATTGCATTCAAGAGAAAATGAACCTGTTCCTAATAAACATTGTAGATTGTAGATAGGTGAGTGTATATCAAATAGAGTAACAACAAAAATGAACCATCACTGCACTTACTTAAGCTGGACTATGACGCCATTTTCTTCTAGATCTGCTGAACAGTTTATTTCACATGTATATTAGACGAGAAAGGAGACACCAAATTCATAAATCGTGACATTGTCTCTCTCACTGTTGTAAGGTCTGGACCCATCAGACACACACAAATTATTAATTATATACAAAGGTTTATGAAACTCCAAAACTAACATCCCAAAGGAACTAAACAACAGGGCTGAAACAGTGTCATGTTACAGGGTTAATAAGGAGGTTTTACGACCACATTCCTTTGGAAGAGAGTGCATGTGCAAGAGAGAGACAGTGGGAAGACAGGAACAATCTTTAATACAGACTTTGCGGCATAAATCATAGACTAACTGAACTATAACTGAACACGCTTCATAGCACTGTGTAAATGATTTACTGTCTTGTGTACTATTATGTATATATAATATTATGTACCTTGGTATACAACCAACTAACGATCAATGCAAACCTTGCCTGTATCATGCCTCCTACCTAATTAATCCTCATTTAATGACTCACAATTTAATGTCTTTTGTTATTATTTTAAATGAGTGTCCCTGGTGGCCAAAAGCTGCATTCTGTAAGTTTAATATTTATTATAGCTAAGTTCCTTGCACAGTCAAAATAGTATCTAAATAAGATACTTTTAGTTGTTATTAGGCCTATCTTGTTCTGAGTTACAGTACGTTGAATGGATATAGAATATAGCCTATCTGTTGTGAATATGCAATAATTACGGGCTAGCCTAATAATGATATTATTATTTATAAATGAATAATTAAACTTGTTGGGTGTTGTTTTGTTTTTAAAAGATAGCCTAATATAATGAATGCATTAATCTCTCAATTGGGTATTTATCATTAAAGATATAGAGTTTGCAATCTAACGGTCAAAATGACCGCTTGTGGCACTTATAGTGTTAAGTTTGTTATAGTGTCCATGCTACAGGTCTGAGGCACCCCAAAGGGGCAGAGGCACCTATTGTATCTGTTTGCTTTATTATTATTTTAAATTATTATTACATATTTACAGTGTTTACAGACTATAGTAATAAAACCATCAAAGCTATGGTGAAATTAACAAACATAGAAAATAACACATTTAAAGTTATTATGTGACCACTTTATTAAACCAGAATTGCATTAAAGATTACAAATGTTCTAATACTTTTTAATTGAATGTTTAAAGGTTGTTTTGTGGTTGAATGTGTTTCAGGTGTGCATTATAATTGGTTAAAAGAAGTGATTAAATTCATAAGGGATTGGTACATTAAAGATTGACAGCAGGAGGGGCCTATGCTTTTTGGTTTGCTTGTCTTCAGATGAAAAGTTAAATCCATCCCTCAATCACAGATTGTCTATATATGCTGCACCCATTAGATTAATTTCTCTTTGTCAGTTATGGCATGGCTTTATGCAATGTTGCTTACATTTTGGCCTCTTTGTATTGGTTTGCAGAGTCAGCTTAATAGCAAGGACAACTGTGTCTTTCAGGGAGACGAGGATAAATACAGCTTTTACCAGGGGGGAGATGTGGTTTTGGGAGGGATTTTCCCTTTGCATTCCAGCCCTAAATCATCATTATTTTCTTTCAAGACCAAACCTAAACCAACCATGTATAAATTGTGTGTCATGCTTTTATAAACTGATATGTGTTGTGTAAAACAATTTAATTCTTTATCATATTGCAATTATGCAATGCATTCAAAAAGTGTGTGTGAAATCTGTTGCAGCTTCACCCCTCGAGCACTGAGGTGGATGCAGACGATGATCTTTGCTGTAAGAGAAATAAACCAGCGGCAAGACCTTTTGCCAAACCTATCTCTGGGCTACCACATCAGGGACAGCGGTGATGACATACCAGTATCTGTCAAGAGGTCTCTTCTCCTGGTCAATGGACAGCCTGAAAGGGACAGTGGACAGAGCTGTGAAGACACACAAAAGCAGCCGAGCCCTGTAATTGTGGGAGATGCTGCATCAGGAATATCCATGGCTGTTCTGAGAACTCTAGGCTCATTCAAAATACCCTTGGTAAAATATTTATCATTATTCATTTTTGCCTTTCTTTCTCGGTTATGAAGGCTGTAATGTTTTATTGATTTAATGCTATCATATACAGTATTGTTTGACAGATAGATTAATATTACTTAACTGATCTTCAGTAAGATTAAAATTAAACTTTAAATCTTACTGAAATGTGCTTTTTATATTTTAGGTGAGCTACTTTGCATCCTGTTCCTGTCTCAGTAACAAGAGAGAGTTTCCAGCATTCATGCGGACAATGCCAAGTGATCTATTTCAGATTAAAGCTTTGGTAAAACTTGTATATTATTTTCAGTGGACATGGGTTGGGGTGATTGGTGTGGATTCAGACTATGCTCGGTTTGCCATCCAGCTCTTCCTGAAAGAATCAGAAAGATTTAATATTTGTCCTGCTTATGTCCACTTTTATCCTGTTGCACTGACACAAGATGCAGTGGAGGAGCTTGTGAACATTTTAAAAGCCTCATCTGCAACAGTAACAGTAAACTTCTCTGGGGAATCAGAACTACATAGTATACTAAAAGAGTGCAGACGCCAAAATGTTACTCATCTTCAGTGGATTGCCAGTGAGGCCTGGGCCACATCAAAAGCCCTCTGGGAGGATTTTGGGGATCTGTTAAAGGGAACATTGGGGTTTGCCATACGGAGAGCTGATATCCCACATCTTGGCAGTTACCTCAGAAGAGTAATTTTTTCTATTGCTGAGACGTCCCATTTTCTCTCTGAGTTTTGGGAAGAGACTTTTTATTGTCGGCTGAATGGGTCCTTAAACACCCATGTACATGGAGAAAGGGCACAGAACTGGCCACCCTGCAATGGCAGTGAGAGTTTGGATGATGTGTACACTCCTTATACAGATGTGTCACAACTCAGAGTGTCCTACAATGTTTATAAGGCTGTGTATCTCATAGCACATGCTCTACACGACATGAGTACATGTGTCCCAGGAAAGGGCCCCTTTCAAAAGGGGACATGTGGGAGTCTGAATCAAATTCTGCCATGGCAGGTGTGTGTTACTCACCATTTTACGTTCTTTGCGTTTATAGCACTGATAAGGAATTATCAAGCAGTGTACAAGTTTTAAAGCAACGGTTAGATATAACATCTTTGTATCTAAATATTTCCATCCATGCATTTGAATGTTTTTGCTTTGCATCATCCTTTCTCCCAACCTTCATCTAAGCTCCTGCACTATATGAAACAAACACATTTCACAACATTAGGGGAAGAGGTCAGATTTGATGACAACAGTGATCCAGTTGCATCCTACGATCTGATGAACTGGCAAAGAGGGTCTGATGGCTCCCTTCAGCTAGTGAGGGTGGGATTCTATGATGCCTCCCTTGAAGAAGAAAAGGACCTAATAATAGATGAGCCAGTAATTATGTGGCACAGAGGAGAGAAGGTGTGTGCCATCCCACTCATCACCAGATATTGTTTACTATGTTTGTTTTGCCTTCAAATCTTCCCAATTATTATGGCTGAACTTAATCAAATCCTGTTTTGTAACTTTACATGGCAATGCACTGTGGATTTCATTTTGTACTAAACATTTGTATATACAACACGGGTCACACTGTGGTTTAGGGTACAATTCTCACGATTAACTGACCATTAACTATGACTTTTCCCTCAATAAACTCCTAATTACTGCTTATTAATAGTTAGTAAGATAGTTGTTAAAGGACAACTCCGGCACAAAATGAACCTTTAGTCTAATAACACATTGGTACCAAGTCAACCGTTCTCTGAGATTTATTTTCATGATAATCGAATGTAAAGAGTTTTATCTTTAAAAACTATTTAGAATATAAGAGTAATTAAAAATGAAAAATTGTTAATTAATTCCACTAACAAGGCTCAAAATAGCCCCATACTAACATGGTAACGTAATGAGGATCCCTAAATGCAAACTGAAGCATGGAGAACTTTGTAAGTGTGAAGACAGTTTAATAAGAAATTTTATACTAATTTACCTTACTAATTTTTAGAGATAAAAAAAACTCTTTACATTCGATTATCATGAAAACAAATCTCAGAGAACGGTCAACTAGGTGCCAATGTGTTATTAGACCAAAGGTTAATTTTGCGCCGGAGTTGTCCTTTAAGTTTAGGCATTGGGTAGGATTAAGGGATGTAGAATATGGGCATGCAGAATAAGGTATTCAAATGTGTTTTATAAGTACTAAATTACAGCTACTAACTTAGTAATATGCATGCTAGTAAGCAACAAGTTGACAGTAAGAATTTTACATTTTTTATTTTATATAAGGTTTTAAGTTGCATATTTCTATATGCAATGAAAGTATGTGGTTATATGCACTCTCATTGAGTTCAGACTACATATCTACTGCTTGTTCTGTTGTGGTCATTAGGCACCAGAATCATTGTGCAGTCAAAGCTGTCTGCCAGGCTCCAGGAAGGCCAGGCAAAAAGGAAAGCCAGTTTGCTGCTTTGACTGCATACCGTGTGCCGAAGGAGAGATCAGTAATAAAACAGGTGTGAATTTCCTCACAGCTCCTCACTTAATGGAATTTTGAAAATAATAATAAATAAATAAACAAAACATAGAAGTCAATCAATCAATAAATGTAAAAAATATGTATAAAAATACATTTTATGCTCCCCTTTTCACAAATTTTTCCACAGACTCAAATGATTGTCTGACATGTTCAAAGGAAACATGGCCAAACCGAGCTCGAGACAAGTGCATTCCCAAAACATTAGAGTTTTTGTCTTTTCAGGAGCCCTTGGGAATAATCCTGTGGGCATTTTCAGCATTCGGGGCCTGTGCAGCATTAGCAGTGCTTGGTGTGTTTATAATGTACAGGAAAACACCAGTCATACGAGGAAATAATATGGAGTTAAGTTTCCTTCTCCTTCTGTTCCTCTGTGCAAGCTTTCTGATTGGCCTGACATTTATAGGGAAGCCCACGGACTGGTTATGCCAGACTCGATATCCAGCTTTTGGAATCAGCTTTACTCTCTGTATTTCATGCATCTTGGCAAAAACTGTTGTAGTTTTAATGGCATTCAGGGCCACCCTCCCTGGCAGTAATGTCATGAAGTGGTTTGGCCCTGCTAAACAAAGATCAAGTGTAATCTTGTGCACTTTTGTGCAAGCACTTATTTGCATAATATGGTTAACAACTAAGCCTCCTGTAGCTGCATATAACACCAAGTTTATGAGTGCAACAATAATTGTTGAATGTGCTGTAGGATCTGAAATTGGTTTTTGGTGTGTGTTAGGATACATTGGCCTGCTTGCTTCTTTGTGTTTCTTATTAGCATTTTTGGCCAGAAAACTACCAGACAACTTTAATGAGGCTAAATTTATCACATTCAGCATGCTTATATTTTTTGCTGTGTGGATAACATTCATTCCAGTTTACGTGAGCTCTCGTGGAAAGTATATGGTTGCCGTCCATGTCTTTGCTATTCTAGCTTCTGCATTTGGTCTCTTGCTGTGTATATTTGCTCCTAAATGTTATATAGTACTTCTGAAACCTGAGAAAAATGACAAAAAACATATGATGAAAAAATAACAAAACAAAAAAAAGAAAAGAAAAGTGTAATAAAACAGCACAGTAAAATAATGTGCTGCATGAATAGACCCAGAGCAGAAATTAACTATACAAGTTGTCCAGTAAATAAAATTAGATTTAAATAAATTTTGTCATTGGTATTATTTACATTTGACTTTTGACATTCACTTTCATTCATTATTATTATTAATAATTTTTTAATGTGGACATACTAAACACTGTAAATGTAGACTTTTTTTGTAATAATAAAATGCATTTGTATGTTATATAATTGACACTGTAGCTAGCTACAGTAAGATTAGCCCTAAATACACAACTGAGCAACTTTCAACTTCCTTGTAAGGTAGCGAAACATATTGCCTAAATGGAATGTATATGCAAATGGTAAAATCCACTTCTAATGCACATCAAGAAACTATTTCTTCAGTATATACATTAGTGGTATACAAATGTTACTTTTGCATCAGTTGAAACATTCCTTTTCTTGCAAAGAGCATAACAACTTACACATTTGAAATATTATCATCATTAGAACTCTCTGCTAAGTGAAATTTACATTTTACTCATACCTTCAAGCAGAATACATCATCCTCCTTGTGTCTAAAATATGTTCCTTAAACACATGTCCATGCAATCTATAGTCTACTCATGCAATTTAAACTTCATATGATATTACAACTTATGAATAATAATAAAGAATAATAATAATACAGATACTTAATATTAAATAATGAATTATATTCAAAGATGAAATTTTAGTTTTCATATGGATAAACCTTTTCATAGCAAGGGGCAGAGATATATAAAATGTAAACTACATTTATCTGTAATTTAAAATATTGAGTAGTAGTTTCATCAACATAATATTTGCTAACTCATTGTTTCTCTATATTAGTATATGTGGTTTGCCTTCTTTTTTAATGTTGTGGAAACACAGCAGTTACACTGTGGAGTGAGTGAGACCCCTTCAAGGAGACATGAGACAGCTCTTATAGTCTTTTCAAGGTTCCTCCACACCCGCTGTGTCTTTCACCCACCCACATAAGGTCCTTACTGCTGTTTAGTCTCTACTCAGACTACCAATCTTCACTAATGATTAAAATTTCCACAACATTAATTTATTTGTTTAACATCAAACAAACAATATAATAGGCCTACTTGTTCACAGTAATAAAACATATCAAGTTTTGCATCAAGTAAGAATGGCACAGAAGGGGTTGGCGATATAAATTTTACTGTTAGAAATGGGTCAACCGGTAGAGATTTTGGAATGTCGTCTTCATTGTGGCTTTCCTCACGTTGAACTGTCATGAAAGCTTATCATTTGCATGCATTTTATTTAACCACTGCGGTTTAAAAACAAGTGATTTTAAACTGTTGAAGCGCAATCAGCACCGTTTTCAACTAAAAACGTAAAAATTTTAATGCGTTTGGAAATTCATTTAAATTTCATTTTGGGAGCCTGAAAATGTGAACTTTTGAAAACTGGATTTAAATTGCAAGTTTTTAAAACGTTATTGTTATTGTCTCTGTGTAAAGTACAACAACGCAAATTTCTGAATTTATATTTTACATATATTTAAGACTAAAATCCTTTTCCAAAAATAGATTTCAATGTCTGACCTTGGCTTTCAACTTTTTATAGGGTGCTGACTTTGTCCTATTATGGTAAATTATTTTTGGCAAATGGTCTGAAACCACATTCAACTGCATTTTCACTATTTGAAATGTAGTGAAAATATCTTAGTGTAGTGCAGGGGTCATCAACTATATTTGTCAGAGGGCCAGAATTTTACCAGACAGTCTCCTTAGGGGTCGGACCCTTAAATAAAAATTAAATTAAAAAAAATCAAATTTTGGTATAACATTATGATTTATGTTTATTGTTAATACTTTTTCCATTTCATTACAAAACTGAAGGCCTTTATGAGTCAGGTTCCTATCACCTAGAATAGGCCTACATATGAAGAGTTTGGTTCCAAAACGCTTTAAATCCATTTTGATGAATTTGAGTAAAACTGTGTTTTCTTTAGCAAGAAAATGGGAAGATGAAAACGTCCTCGGGTTACGACTGTAACCCTTGTTCCCTGAGAAGGGAACGAGAACTGCGTCCAAGTGACACTTTGGGGGAACGCCCCTCAGCGTAGCGTCTCTGAAGCATGAATGAAACTAAGCCAATCTCCGATTGGATCAACGTGATGACGTGATGTGTGACGACACATAGGCGGAAGCATATATAAGGAACCGGCACACACAACATGTCAGCTTCTGTGATGAAGCAAGCGCTCCCAGGCAGGGGAAGGCGTGGCCACGAGACGCAGTTCTCGTTCCCTTCTCAGGGAACAAGGGTTACAGTCGTAACCCGAGGACGTTCCCTATCGAGGGAACTCAAACTGCGTCCAAGTGACACTTTGGGGGAACGAGTACCCACTACGCCACAACGCGCCCTGCCTGTCCTGGTGTGAAGCTGCTCACAGGCACACTCAGGACGCAAGAACAAGAGAGCCGGGTGTCGACGGAATGTCTAAGCTGTAAAACCTAATGAAGGTATGTGGGGTAGCCCATCCAGCTGCATCGCAGACTTCCTGGATGGGGGCCCCTGCGAGAAGGGCCCTAGAGGATGCTATGCCACTAGTGGAATGGGCCCTCACAGCCAAAGGTGAAGGCATACTGCGCACCTGATAAGCTGTGGAAATCGCATTGACAATCCAGTTGCTGATGGTTTGTTTTGAGGCCGGAAACCCCTTTTTGGGCGACCCGAAACATACCAGCAACTGGTCCGCCTTCCGCCATGAAGAGGACCTCTGAATATATATCCCTAGTGCTCTGACAGGGCAGAGCCTATGAAGTCTCTCCTCATCCGCCGTCAGGTGAGGTGGGGGATGAAATGCCTGCAGAACCGTAGGCCGTGCCACATTAGATGGCACCTTAGGCAGATAGCCAGGCCTAGGGTGAAGGATGGCCTTAATGTTGCCTGGAGCAAACTCCAGGCACTCGTTAGATATGGAGAGCGCCTGAAGATCTCCCACCCTCCTCAGAGAAGTGATGGCCAACAGAAAAGCGACCTTCAGCGTTAGGTTCTTGGCCTCAGCCGACTCCAGTGGCTCGAAGGGGGCCTCAGCCAATCCTTCTAGAACTACTGCCAGGTCCCAAGAGGGAACCCTGGTACGAGCCGCAGGTCTCATCCTCCAAGCTCCACGGAGGAAACGTACGATCAATTGGTGTCTCCCCAGAGACCCATCACCCAACGGAGCGTGGAAAGCCGCAATGGCAGCCACGTACACCTTGAGCGTGGACGGGGTAAGACCAGAGGAGAAGCGATCTTGGAGGAACTCCAGCACTGAAGCCACTGGGCAGTTAACTGGGTCAACCTCACGCCTCCTACACCAATCCATAAACACATTCCACTTTAAACCATACAGTTTCCTCGTGGAGGGAGCTCTAGAGCTGAGTATGGTCTCCACTACTCCAGCTGACAGGCCGGCCTCTAGGTACTGTGCCCCTCAGGGGCCAGACCCACAGTTTCCATAACTCCGGCCGAGGGTGAAATATTGAGCCCCCCGCCTGTGTCAGCAGGTCCCTCCTGAGGGGAATCTCCCACGGAGGGCCGTCTAGGAGCAATATTATGTCCGAGAACCATACTCGGGCCGCCACAACGGGGCTACCAACAGTAGACTGATCCCGTCGCGACGGACCCTTTCCAGAACTCCCGGGAGCAGAGCGATCGGGGGAAATGCATACAGACGCAGCCTCGGCCACGTCTGCACCATAGCATCCAGCCCCAGTGGGGCAGGAGGGGTGAGGGAAAACCACAGCGGACAGTGGGTCGTCTCTCGAGACGCAAACAGGTCCACTTCCACAGGGCCGAACCTCTGACATATCGACTCCACCACCTCGGGGTGAAGTCTCCAATCCCCGGGCCTCAGCCCCTGTCTCGACAGGACGTCTGCTCCCTGATTTAGACTTCCCGGGATGTATGTTGCTCTCAGAGACAACAGTTTCCCCTGGGACCACAGGAGGATCTGATGCGCCAGTCTGCATAGAGGGCGAGACCTCAGGCCCCCCTGATGGTTTATATAGGCCACCACTGACATGCTGTCTGACCTCACGAGGACGTGATGACCTCTGAGGTCCGGCAGGAAGCTCCTCAGAGCCCGGGAGACCGCCAACATTTCCAGGCAGTTTATGTGCCAGGAGGAATGATGGTCCCGCCATAGGCCTGTCGTGAAGCGGCCGTCCATGACCGCGCCCCAGCCCGTGAGGGAAGCGTCTGTCGAAACGGTTTTCCGGCGACATGGCGCTCCCAACACTGGACCTTGGGACAAGAACCAAGCTTTCTTCCACATAACCAGAGAACGAAGGCATCTGCGCGTAACTCTGATTGTGCGGAACGGGTTTCCCCTCGGGGAGAACCCCTTGGTTTTTAACCACCACTGGAGGGCCCTCATGTGCAGCAGGCCAAATGGAATGATGTTGGACGCTGCTGCCATGAGTCCCAGCACTCTCTGGAAATGCTTGACAGTGACGGCTTGGCCTAGCTTTATCCCAGCCACTGTGGCCAGAATGGACTCGACTCGCGCAGGCGACAATCGTGCCCGCATTACGACCGAATCCCATACCACTCCCAGGAACGTAGTCCTTTGGGCTGGTATCAACACGCTCTTCTTCGTGTTTAGTCTCAACCCCAGTTTCTGGATGTGGGCAAGAACAACATCTCGATGCTGAACCGCCAGCTCTTGAGACTGGGCCAAAATCAGCCAGTCGTCTATATAGTTGAGCACCCTGATGCCCTGGAGCCTCAGAGGTGCTAGAGCTACATCCATACATTTGGTGAATGTGCGGGGAGAGAGAGCTAGGCCGAATGGAAGAACCCGATATTGGTACGCTTCGCCCCCGAAAGCGAACCTCAGGAACTTCCTGTGGGATGGAAGGATGGATATATGAAAGTATGCGTCCTTCAGATCTATCGTGACGAACCAATCCTCGGATTGGATCTGACTCACGATCATGGGAATAGTGAGCATCTTGAACCTGAATCTTCTCAGAGAGCGGTTCAGATATCTGAGATCTATGATCGGATAGCAGCTTGCGATCGCTGGAAACCGATGCGTCCCGAAACGTACTTGACGGCGGGAGAACAACATCGATTTCCTGCGGGCTCCGCGAGGGAGACGACCTCAGTCGCTCCATCACGGGTGGGGCCGCCCGCAGAGATCCTAGCACTGCTAGGACCTCTTAGATGTTTTCTTAGCCTGCAGGACGGCCCTCAGGTCGCCCTGCTTGGCTTGCGGCTTAGATTGAGAGCGCCGTCTATGCCCCCAAGATCCTTGAGGGGGGGCTCTAGACGCGACGCTCTCTCTCTGAACCTGCCTGTAGGTGGAGGAGCTGGTAGCTGGCTGAGGCTGCGACTGCCCACTGGGGGCAGACTTCCCGGATACTGAGCGACGAGGGAGAAATTGTTTGAAGGCCGCTGATTGATTTTTCGCCTCCTGAAACCTGTCGACAACGGTATTAACAGCGTCGCCGAACAGGCCAGAAGGCGAAATCGGGGCATCAAGGAGGAAAGCCCTGTCTTTCTCCCTGATGCCCGTCAGATTTAACCATAAATGTCTCTTCGAGACCACCATTGCCGCCATGGAGCGACCGACAGCGCGGGCCGTCTCTTTGGTGACTCGGAGAGACAAATCAGCGACCTTCCTCAACTCCGCCACATCCTCCGGAGTTGGTCCCTCGCCCTCATCAATATCCTTAAGAAGGTCGGCCTGGTACGCTTGGAGAAGCGCCATGGTGTGAAGACTCGCACCAGCCCGACCCGCAGCCATATATGCCCTGCCCACCAGTGAAGATGTTTCTCTGCATGGCTTGGTGGGCAGCACCGGGGCTTTAAAGGATGATGCCGACTCAGGTGATAAATAATTAGCCAAAGGCTGTTCAACCCGCGGCATCATCCCATAACCATTCTCTCGTGCCCCCATGATATTACTATATTTTAATATAGTGGGATTGGAAACACGAGAAGAATGGGGTTTCTTCCACGATTTACACACCTCAGTATGCAAATCGGGAAAAAACGGTAAGCCCCGATGATGAGGTTGTTCCCTGTGCTGCAGGAAGCGCTCATCTAATTTGCTTTTAACTTGCACTTCCTGCTTTTCTTGTGGCCAATCGATCTTTAAATGAGCCACTGCACGGGAAACAACCTCTACCAGCTCCTCATATGCGGGGACACGGGGTGGCGAGTCATCCCCGAAGTCCCCGCCCCTTCGATGCTGAGCACGTCCACCTCCTCGGAAGCAGACAGCTCAAGCATCGGATCCTCGACTCGCACAGAAGAAGCCGCCGAGCGGGCTTCTGCGCGAGGCTCGAGGGCATCGGAACTGTCCGATGAATCCCGAGAAGGTGCCTCAGCAGCCTCGGGATCCCCAGACAGATCCATTTGCGAGCCCCATGAAGAGCGTCGCCGCGCCGCCTCGGCGGACGCGGGTCCCGCACCACGGGGCTCACGAGGCTGACCCTCTTCATTGAAAAGGGCCAGCCGGGAACGCAGCACGCGGAGCGGTAAAGCCTCACAATGCTCGCAAGCAGCTCCTCGAGAGCTGCCTGCGCGTGCTGCATTCCCAGACAATGTGTACACAGTTGGTGTGTGTCCCCGCCCGTGATGTAGCGAGGGCAAGGGTGCACACACCGCCTGAAATTCACACTCGCCATTATTTAGATTTTAGGGAGATATGCTTAGACAGACAAACAATAAATAAGACTGACAGTCACAGAGAGCGCTTAGCTGAAGAACAGAAAGCTGACATGTTGTGTGTGCCGGTTCCTTATATATGCTTCCGCCTATGTGTCGTCACACATCACGTCATCACGTTGATCCAATCGGAGATTGGCTTAGTTTCATTCATGCTTCAGAGACGCTACGCTGAGGGGCGTTCCCCCAAAGTGTCACTTGGACGCAGTTTGAGTTCCCTCGATAGGGAACCACTATTTTCTTTTGCAAAATTTCACATAGCATTTGTAGGTTATAATATCAATAAAAAATTAAATCCAGGTTTTGATTTTCAAAGATTTATTATAAAAACAGATTGTTTTTTCCCCAAAATGCAATAAATCCATTAATTTTTTTTTTTCAAAATGCAATTAATCAAAATAAAATTTTATACACATTGAATTTCTTGTGCATACTATAAATCCATTGCTTTAATATAACAATATTCGGTAACACTTTAAGGGTACATGTCATGAATTATGATGAATTATGCATGAATTATGCATTCATTCATACCTTAATATCATCAGGAACTAACGTTTTTTTAAAAGTTCAACTTTTTTCATTCATGACTTCATGGATGAACAACACCTTAATTAAAACATTAACCAAACTGAGCACATCATCATGAATTATGATTTATTAAGCATGATCTAACGTTACTTCTGCATATCGCTGTTGTCAAGCTTGGGATGTCGCCGCTGAGCTTTTTTGACGGCGATCAGCTGTTTTCGTTGACTTTGAATAAAACAACTGAAAGTTTTTCAAAAGATCCCTGGGGTCAGTGTGTCAGCGTGACAGAAGTTTGATGCTGTCGTGTGAGAACAAGCAACAGCCGGTATTTCCTCCTCCCGAGCGCCTCATCTTCTTAAAATATTAGTTCACTTTTGAAAAAACGTTTGCTGATAATTTACTCACCCCCATGTCATCCAAGATGTCCATGTCTTTCTTTCCTCAGTCGAAAAGAAATTAAGGTTTTTGATGAAAACATTTCAGGATTTTTCTCCATAATGGACTTACATGGGAACCAGACGGTCCAAGGTCCAAAAGACGGTTAATAACAGTTTCAGATGCAGCTTCTAATGTCTTTAAACGACACCAGACGATGAATAAGGGTCTTATCATGCGAAACGATCGGTTATTTCAAAACTTATTCCAAAAATGTAACTTTTCTAAGGACAAATGCTAGCCTTGCTCTATTCTGTGAGGCGCGTTTGTAATGTCACATAATACGTAATTACGTTCAAAAGGTCACGGGCGACGTAGCCTGAAATACAGTCAGTGTTTACAAGTTGAACGCATAGGTTGAACGTGCAAACCAACTCAAACGCCGTTTACAAAAAAAGTAATTAAAAGGTAAAACAACGATGTCGGACAATTTTGATTCTGTACTTCCGGCTACGTCGCCCGTGAGCTTTTGAACGCAATTACGTATTACGTGAGTGACGTTACAAACGCGCCTCACACAATAGAGCAAGGCTAGCATTTGTCCTTTTCAAAAAGATCAATTTTTGGAATAAGTTTTGAAATAACCGATCGTTTCTACGCAATAGTTGGTATTTATAAAAAGCAAACTTGACGGTAAAATGTGCGGTCCTTCACGCAAGCTCTGACCCAGGCGTACGCACAAAAACGGGTGAAATGAGAAATGGCGACACCGTCGGCAGTTGGAAAAAACACGTGAAAGTGTGTGAAACTGTAGACGGTTGTGTAAAATAAATGGCAATGCTGCCTCACATAAATAACACAAAGACTTTACAAAGCAAGTCTTACAATTAACAGCCTACACGAAAACACGTTTGATCGATCTGCAACAGAAATGCAAATTAACACATAGCCTATTTCCAAAAAGAAAGGTGAAATATGTTCTGCAATAATATTGGCATGTTATACAATTCATCCACATAAATAAGACAGTAAACAGAACGAAATAATGTACAAAACTGATATTCTCGCCAATATCTCCGTCTAACGGAGCAGATAGCCAATAGAAATTAGATAGTCAGTCAGATAGATAGATAATAGAGAGATATTAGGCTATAGATAGATCAATAAATGGATGTATTATTTGTCCACTGGGGAAAGTTGGTTTCACAGTAAAAATGTTTTCATCAGCTATGGAATCATGGTATTCATATGCCTTTAGTTTGTTTTATTTTTGATAAAATAACGTATGACGTACGTCTCAACCATTCAGAAAGCTGCAAGAAATTACATTTGCGCTGAACTATTTCCCATTTCCAAGTAGATTATAACCAACATCCGTAGCTTGTCAGATGCAGAATTAAATGGATGTAAATAAAATGCCCCATTACAATGCGTATAATGACGCACAATGGCTGATCTTGCGCTCTTAGAAGATGTGGCGATTAAATGGAAGGATTCGGAGTGAACGCATCATCTTCACAACAAAAGGTGTGGAATAAAATATATTATTTATTCAAGAATAAGAATAAGAATTCCCTCATTGTGCAGTTTATTTCAGTTAGGACAGTCTTGATTTCGCCCAACTCCTTGGCCATCTCTCTAATTGAATTAATGAGACGCTTTTTTGCCTCGACTCTGATGTCCGACCATTTCTTTTTTATTTCGGCCACAGTCCGAGGTTATGAGCATTTACGTCTGTAACCTTTTGCCACTCAAGTGCCTTTTTGGCATTAGTAATGCCCACACTGTGCCCTCCAAACAACATTTTCTCCTCTTTTTCACCTTGCCACCTTTTTTTATTTCCTCTCTGTGTTTAACATGATTTCGCAATCGATGAATATGTTTCATCCGTACGCCGCTTCTGACGCAAATCCTACGCAAAGTTTTATAAATGAGGCCCCTGATCACTCAGCACGACGTTCGTGGTTTGACTTATCGAGACTATTTTTTAAGATGGCTCCTGTCTGTATACGCAAAGTGAACTGTCTTCATAAAGTATCTTCTTATTAAACGGTGTACACTTACAAAGTTCTCAATGCTTCGTTTTGTATGTATGGAGCCTCATTATGTTACTGCGTTAGTGTGGGCCTATTTTGAGCCTTGTTAGTGGTATAAACTAGCAATTTCTTTATACATTACTAGCATTATACGCTAAACAGTTTTTAGAGATAAAACTCTTTACATTCGATTATCATGAAAACAAATCTCAGAGAACGGTTGACTATGTACTGATGTTTTATTAGACCAAAGGTTCATTGTTCGCCGGAGTTCTCCTTTAACTACTGAAAATAGCAATGTAACATTTCCAATCCGTTTATGCTCAATTTATATTCAATTCATAATCCTCATATTCTTTCATTAAACCACTTGCACATTGTATTCTAAATGCACCTAAATAGCCTTGCCCACTGTTTATGTTCTGTTGTTGGTTATAGCTATCTATATTTTCCCTGTTTTATTTGTCACATGTTGTTTACACACACACACACACACACACACACACACGCACACTCAACCACATTCACATCCATACACACAGACTTATACTCACACAAGGTAACTATGAAATGTGCATTATAGGTTCATGCAGTTGAAATTCATAACTTGGAATATTCGTGGAGTTGGTTCACAAACAAAAAAAAATAAAGTTTTAAATTACCTAAAAAATACACAAGCGGATATATGTCTAATACAGGAAACACACCTCTCACAATATACACAAAATAGCTTAACAACTACACATTTTAACCACTGTTTTTCCACTATAATTCAAAACAAAGAGGAGTATGCATCTTATAAACAAAAAAATACAGTTTAACCACCATACAACTATTTCAGATCCTGAAGGCCGTTTTATCATTATTAACATTTCAATCAATAATAATCCGATTACAAAAATTGGCAACATCTATGGACCAAACTCTGATGATTCCTCCTTCTTTGCAAATTTCTTCTCTTCTCTTTCAAACATTTCCAACGGTCCAATAATTATAGGGGGAGACTATAATACTGTAATCAATCCATCACTCGACAGGTCAAAACATACAGGAAAATCTTGGCAGTCCTCCAAAACAATAAAACAGTTCATGAGTGATTTTGGTCTTTGCGATGGTTGGAGGCTACAACACCGACTTGCCAGAGAATACACCTTTTATTCTAATGTTCACCAAACCTACTCCCGCATTGATTTCTTTCTAATCAGTAATTCAATCATACCAAATATTTTAGAAACCAAAATACATCCGGTCATTATCAGCGACCACTCTCCGGTAACTCTCACGTAGAACCCATCTGCAATACTGAAGCACCCCACCAGATGGCGTTTTAATACATCACTCTTGAAAGATCCAGAGTTTGAAAGCTACTTCAAAAGAGAGTGGACATCCTTCCTTGAAATAAATGACTCTCCAAAGTCGTCAGCATCACTGCTCTGGGAAACATGGAAAGTAGTTTTACGGGGGGAAATTATATCATATTCAGTACATAAAAAGAAAAAGGACAGAGAAAAAGAAGTCCAACTGGAAGAAAGAATAAAAGAATTAGAAATTTTACATGCAAATAATCAATCAGAAATCATCTATAAAGAAATTAAGGAAAAAAAATTTTGCTTAATGAAATCAGGGCTCGAGACTAACAGTGTCCTGTCGTCCTGGGGACGATAGAAAATGTGTTTAGGACGAACAGAAATATTCTCCAGGACGCCTACAGGACGAAAGACATTTTTGTATGCGTGTTCATTTATTACTAGCCTATTAGGCCAACTTCTTAGAAAATGCCAAAATTAACCGACCAAGTGCTGACTACAACGGAGCGCGTCTTCTCATGATGTTGCTATAGTTACTGGCTGGCTTCTCAGAGACTCGTTCCGCGGTACATCTACTGTATCAAATGGCTTCATGACATCGCAAATATGTTGCGCTGGTTAAACAACTGATATTCAATGAATAAAAACTAGACAAAAATGTTAGATAGTGACAATTTGCGTAGAGATCCAGTCAGAACTTATGTCCTGCGTTTGTGGTAAATGCTCACATTTAGCCCATTTAGCCTAACGTGCTGATCTATCCAGCGGAACGCGAGTTGGCATGCACTGCATGTCTCATAAAACGTTAAAAAATGTAAACGTCTGGGAGAACGAGTAAAGCTCACTTAAAAGTCTGATTAAGACTGACGACGCAAAAAAAAACAACAAAAAAAAAAACTATTTTCGGTGTGGTTTTCTGTGCGCATGCAAACGACCAAAGCTTGCAGCCATGGACAATGCGAGTACTAAATTGAGCTCTCTTTCGTGTCTGAATGGACAAAATAATACTCACAACATTAGGTCTAAATGTCCGTTTATGGAGAGCATTCATGTAAACCATGCCGGTTGTGTCTTAAACAGTTGTGAGTTTATATGTGCATCAATGCATTTGTATCCACATATCATTGGACATGATGTCTTAAAGTGACAGTATTGCGGTCTGTGTCCTTGATATTCAAGCAACAAAAGAAAAAGAGAAAAGCATTCACTGCTCGTTAATAGCTTTAATAAGGATTCATTATATTTAATTCATACAAATAAATATGTCTGCTGTTTGAAAAAATAAAGAATGATGTAGGCCTATGCAAATATCATTAATTGAAAAGAAGACTGTTCTACTCCAGGAAAAGTGGTTTTGTTTAATTTTAAGATATTTAAGTCACAGTAGTTAAATCTGTATCTGTATTGCATGTTCAAATTTTAAAATCTAGATTAGCCTAATTTTTATTAAATCTGTGTTTTATCTATTTACAGATAACTACTTTGAATGAAGCTAAATAAATATAATAATATGTATCATAAACACTTTAATGTTGTTTTTATCATGTGACTAACAACTAACAACTATAGATGATAATAAGAAACAACATTTTTATTTTGGGACGGTTGACATTCACTTTAGGACGGTTCAAATTGTTTTTGACAATTTGAAGCCTAAATAGACCATATCAAATATATATAGCCTATATAGCCTATATTTATTTATTTTTAAATATGCAACACGCATGTTTAAACAACAAATAATATAATCTGAACCAGCGCTTCTGCTCCTGTATTGAGAGATGTCAGTTTCAGTTTAAACAGCTGGACAGACATCTAAACAGCTGGGTTGAATCATGCGGCACATTCTCGGGGATGAGCCACAAATCCGTGAGTCCGGATTACAAACCCATGAGTACGGATTGCGAAAGCATGGGCACGGTTTATGAATTTGTGGGTACAGATGGCAAAAACTGAGGGCACGGTTTCCAAATCTGAGAGCACAGATTAGGAACTCGTGGGTATAGGCTATTGTTTATTAATCCGTGGGCACGAATTGTTAAACCGAGGGAACAGTTTAAGAATCTACAGTTTATAAACTGAGGGGACGGATTGCAAAACCGTCGCCTCGGATTGTCGCCTCGGATTGACCCCCCCCACCCACCCCCCAAAGGTGACTTTCGGGCCCCGTAGGGTTCTAATCAGCACTCGTTAATTTTTTCCCCTCATCAAAACCTTATGTGTATTGATATACTACCACTGAAAAACATTCTCGGTTTTGATGAGGGTAACAAAAACTAGACAAGTGTGGATTAGAACCCAGAGAAGCAGGGACACGTTACCTTTTAGTGTCACATCCAACACTTTTTTCTGGTAGTATGCAATGGCTTTTATACATTTTGATGATTTTAAGTTCTACCTTAAAGAAATTTGTCAGGTTTTTTATTTCTCTTTTTTTTCCTCAGCCAGCAGAAGACCCCACCATCTACCTTCAGAAGAGATCTCTCTCTAGCCCTGTTTTAATCTTTGATGGTTCCAACTGTCTTCTCGCTATTGGAACCACTCCCATCACCACATTTGCAAAGGAAGACCTGTGAAGGTCTCCTTTATCTGATGGCTTATATACTACTACACCCTTCATCTTACCTATCCCAAATGCGTGGCGACTCTCCTTTCTGTCATTCAGACCGAAATATTGCAGGACACACTCCATGAGCAAGACGCCACAGCATCATACAAAAAAGCCATGGCAGAGTGGAAGGATTTTATTGGGAATTAGAAGTGTTAAGAATAACATTTTCGGAAAGCCAGTAATTTTGAGTAACATCTGAGGTGGAAGTGAGTCATAGTTCTGTGTTAATGGAATGTAAGAAACAAATGGAGATGCAAGTTTAATTATTTATTTGTTCTTTATCTACTGTAACACAAAGTACTTACTGATGGTTTTTTTTCTTGACCATCTTTGCAACAAGTTGTTCTGGATTCTTTTTTTCAGTTCCACTGACAGTTCCTTATGCTAAAACATGAATGTTATGCACTACTGTACCATCATCTTTTTTTCCTGAGTGTCAGGGAATCTCTTTCAAGTGACAGTTCAACTTTGTAAACAAACTTTAATTTAAAATATTGAATAAATAATTGTTGGCTGTTCAGTTTTTATTTTCTTAAGTAATCTTGTTTTAAGTTTAAATGCTTGGTCTCATTTTGAGACAGAAAAACTAATTTTGACAATTCTTAAATTAAGAAGAACTCTCTTGTTTAGTGGCCCTGGTTCCCTTTCGTAGTCACTTCGAGTTACGTCAGAAGTGACGGAGATTGGGGGTTTCGCATAGAAAGCCAATCCTCTTCAAGTATTTAAACACGAGCCAATGGCATGCAATGCCTTGGGGCTGCGGAAATTTGCATAGCGTACTCCGCCCTACTCCGTGAGTATAAAAGGAGGAAGTGAACGCAACCGCAGTATGTTTTCGCTTCGGAGCCAAGAGAACCTCTTCACTCCTGAAAGCACTGTTCAAGACTCTTCGAGACGAGCGTCCTCTTCAGTGTTGGTGTGACGGCGGTACCCAGCGAGATTCTGCATCGCCTGCGATCTGAGCAGTGGTCTGCCAGACTTTGCGCTTCTCCCTGGTCGCTTCAGCGCTGAAAGAGTGAATTTCCTCCTCTCATTGAAAGAGCTGCACGCGCACGTCTTTTTAAAGACGGTTCGCCCGTGTTCTTCTGGGTGTGGTTGATTTCTGTCGTCATCTGATGGTCACGATCGCTGCTTTGTATGCCTGGGCATTTCAGCATGCAGCAGCAGCATTCGTGGATGACTCATGTTCCTTCTGTGGGAACATGACCATCTCTACACTGAGGTCGAGACTCAATGATCTCACTTGAGTGAGAGTCCCGGTCCCCCCCGCTCGATCGGTTTCCTCCATAGGGGGCCCGTCGACCCGGGGACCTGGTGATTTTACGGTGATGGTGTGGGATAAAGCCCCGACGATTCCTCGGGCCACACCTCCCGCCTCAGTGCGAGAGCCAGCGAGCGTTAGTTCGATTCAGTCGGTTGCTTCTTCGGTGGCACCGGCTGCTTCGGGCAGCGCTCCAGATGATGATGCGATGTCGATCACAGCATCACTAGGCGGGCTTGACTCCTCGGGAAGTGAGGATGCGGCTGCGTTGCCTCCCTCGGGAGCATCAGCGCCGTCGTGTCTGATCCCGCGATGATGGCCGTGCTATCTCGGGCGTCCGTGAGCATCGGGTGGGGGTGGAACTCCGCCCCATCCCGATCTCTCGCGGCTGAATAATTGGTTTTTGGGTAACGCTGCCGCCTTACGGCCACGGCCAACCCCAATTTCCTTTTTTCCCCGAGTTGCATGCGGAACTGACACGCACTAAAAAATAAATAAATAAATAATAATAAAAAATAAAAAAAAAGCGTGCTTAGTTCCCCGCCCTTAGAAAAGTTACATTTTTGGAATAAGCATTGAAATAACCGATCGTTTCGCATGATAAGACCCTTATTCATCGTCTGGTGTCGTTTAAAGACATTTGAAGCTGCATCTGAAACTGTTATTAACACTATCTTTTGGACCTGAATCATCCGGTTCCCATTGACGTCCATTATATGGAGAAAAATCCTGGAATGTTTTCATCAAAAACCTAAATTTCTTTTCGACTGAGGAAAGAAAGACATGGACATCTTGGATGTTTTCACAGTTTCTGTACTATGATGCGGTCTGAATCCTGACTGGAATTTTTCATAGATATCATTTTCTTGCAAAAAAGAGCACAATTGAGCGGACACTACTTTTTCTAGTATTTTGGACATAAATGGAAGATTTGAAATGGGTCTGTAATTTGCTAAATTATTTGGATCTAATTGCGGTTTCTTAATGAGAGGTTTTATTACGGCCAGCTTGAATATTTTTGGAACATGCCCTAAAGATAAAGATATTTATCTGATATTTTTTCTTATTTCAAGAAATCTTATCAAGTGTAATTATCTTACTGCACTGGCAGATAATTTGACTTGTTTTTAGTCTGTATCTTCTTAAATCATGCATTTATTTCTTGAATTTAAACAGTTCATTTTTGTAGTGTATACTTCAAGTATACAAAGTATACAAAGTATACTTGAAGTGGTTCCACTTTAGCACTTAGAAGTCTGAAATACGATGGGTTCATCGCTCAATGGCTGGGTGAAGTCCCAGCCGCATATTCGAGGTGATGGCCAACACTCGCGCATTACAAGTTCGACCTACTGACCTTTGTGGTGTAGGCCCAAGGTGCTGTCTTCGGGTCATCAGGTGGGTACCCACCTTCAACAGTGTTTCGTCAATTAACCCACAACACCTCCAGAGGGCTTGCCAGAGGGCTTGACACAATAAAACTTTACACACTTGAAAAAGAAAGTACACTTTCTAGTAACTCATTATGAAAAATATTAGGACAGAACATTGTTTTAATTCAATGCCACAGCATTCCAGTATTACAAGATAACGGACAGAAGAAGTCGCAAACCTCTGGTTGAATTTAACTTAAGTGGCCAGACATCCGCATTAGAATTGTGTTAAACTTAAAAGTACACTAAGTACACTTCAAATTGTGCTTTTCTACAATTAAATTACAACTAAAATATATTAAGTACAAAATTAGTTGTTCCAAAATAGCATGCTTCAAGTTAAATAATCATTCACAAACTTGTAGTATACTGATGATTAGTCTGGCTGTAAGTATGCTCAAAGTATGCTAAGAATTAATATACTTAACATATTTATTTTTCACCAGGGTTGTTATTACATAAGGAGCTTCAAAGAAGACTGAGAAAGCCAGAGACAGAGGCTACGTTCACACTGCAGGCTAAAACGACCTAATTCCGATTTTTTTGCCCCTATGCGACCTGTATCTGATTTTTTCATGACAGTCTGAACGACACAGATCCGATCTTTTCAAATGCGACCCAGGCCACTTGGGTATGTGGCCCAAAGCCGATATGTATCCGATCTTTTGAAATGCGACTTCAGTCTGAACGGCCAGGTCACATATATCCGACCCGCACGTCATTGCACGCACCTGTGGCTAGCCAATACACGCTAACTCCAACGCGTTTCTGCACTGTTATGGGCCGCTGCAGACGTGTCTCTTCCCCAGTGTTGTGCCTGAACGCGTTCTTATACTGTATTACTGCCTGATGAACATTACTGTGAACACGTTCATTCTGGTGTCTGTGAACGTGCGCTCTCTGTCAGTATAACTTCAGGGTGCCAGATTTCTATAGAGCCTTCCAGGCGAATACCTGGCTAAAACACATGTAAACATGCCTTAAAATGTAGCGAGAAAACAACTAATCTGGCAACACCAGCCACCAGTGTCGCACCGCGGCCGCCGGTGACAAAGCAAAGAGCGCCTGCATTGATAGTGCAGGTAATGCACTATCAATTAAACGACGAGGTCGGTGAGGATCGGAGAAATCTTACATTTATGTGCAAACTTTGCCCGTCGATAAAATAATTGTTGTCTGTGTTTGTATATGGGCTGTGGCAATAATAATAATAAAACAAAAGCTCGCAACATATGGAAAAAAAGAATTATTCCGCAAACAACAAGTGACGTCGTTGACCGTTGATTACTCTTCTGCGCATGCGGGTCACTTCTGGGTCATTTCACGTTCACACAGGAGATCACAAAAGTTCGCATTTAATTGGAAATGTGAACGGCCTTGCGAAAAAATCTAATTTTTTCAAAAAATCGGAATTGAGCATTAAAGGAGAACTCCGGGCAATTTTTAAGTTAATCTTGATCGTTAGACCTTTGTGAGTAGTGACTATAGAAAAAAAAATGAACGGATCGGTGCTTGCTACGCGGAGCTGCGACCGCGAATGCCCTGAGCTCTCACCCAGCTATAACGCCAGCTATGGGGGCATGGACATAAAGAGCGTTTTTGAGCCTCTTAACAGACACAAAATGCAATTAAAATGTCTGTCCAACATTAACAGGGACCCTACATGTGAACAAGATGCGTTTAGCAACTTAGCCATTGTTTCAACTCACCTAAATAGTCTTTTAGATGGCAAGCCGTAGTCTCGTGCTGCAGTCCCGTGCTGTAGCCGGAAGGTAAACAATGTCCAGGTGGGAGGAGCGTTGATCATGACGTGTGTGCGACGACGCGACGAGTTATGATCAGAGTTGATTACGTGTGAAGAAAAAATGGTTCGTGTTTGTGCATTTCCGAATTGTGGCAACAGAATGAGAAAATATAAGAGCTTAAATTTTCATCGTCTTCCTTTTCATGACCTGGAGATTCTGCAGTTGTGGCTAGTTGTACTAAAACTTGATGTGCAAACTCCCGTAGAAGTACTACGCGCTAAAGATTACCGCATTTGCAGCGAACATTTTGACAAGGATGACTACACACTCTCAACACAGCAGGGCTGTTTGAAGAAAAATGCCATTCCGAAGACGAGTGTAACCACTGTGCAGGTAATGAAACATGTATATCCTTCCATTTGGGCACACGCGGCATGAGTAGAGATGTGCATGAATGTTTTTGTAATCTTATTTACAAAGCTGTAATTATTTCACTAGCTTCTTTGACTTGAATTATATTTGTGTTTTGCAAATTTCTATAAGAATAAATTGCACTTGCTAGAGATAATAAATTGTGTGTGCAGTATGGTGAAGGGGGAGATATGTGATGATATACTAGGGAAATACTATATATAGGGAATTAATGTCCGAATTACCACACTACATGTTCGATATACATACAAGTAGAAAATGTTATTGTGTTGTGCAGTTGGATAAATCTATTATTTTCTTTATTATTAATTACTACTTATTCAGGAGACTGATGCTGCTGGTGTGCATCTGAATGAATCACAATTAGCTGGAGTGCCACAGTCAACTCCAAAGAAAGCTCTCCAAAGAGGAAGTGAATCCAGATCAAGTCAGTCTGGTCCGTCCTCCTGCCTGAACCTACTTCTCTCTAGTCCAGAGACATCAACTGTAAGGCCTCGCACAAAGCCTTCACTAACTGGGACATATATCGCTCGACCTCTTTCATGGGAACAATCAATGGTAAGCCTCTTAATGATCAAAGCTTTTAAAAAATTTTTAACACATTTGCCATCACTAGAGTGTAATATTATACATTTCTAATATCAAGGGCCAGGATGCAATGTCATCATATCTTTCTGTCCCCAACACAGCCAGTGGAGATTTGGCACAAGTGAGTTGAATGACTGTTCTTTTGAGGCTGTACTACTGTTATTTTTTTTGTGATAATCCTTATTCATTTTTAAAAAATACATGTAAATATATTTATACAACAAATATATTTTAAATTTCAAAAACAGAACAATAAAGAACATTCAACAACGTTGGATATGAGCAGAAGCTTTGGGGAAATGCTTTTATCCGACGTAAGCTTTTCGCCTTCTAGCGACACTCCAACATCAACCTCTGGTTCAGGCTCTGGCTCTGGCTCTGGAAATGAACCGGAACATGACAGAAAGTGGATTGTGAATGAATCCAGACTATTAGAACTGTTCAACACATGCCAGACCTGTGGCTCAGCAGTGGAGAACAAAAGGATTATAACCCATGGAAGCCAAATCAGAGTTCTTTGGACATGCTTGAATGATCACCCTGGAAGTTGGTCTTCATGTCCAGACATTAGAGGGATGGCAGAAAATAACCTGCTCATCAGCGCATGCACTTTCTTCACAGGAACCACCCATACCACCATTTCTGACTGGGCTGAGCTTCTTCATACCCCAATTGGCTTTATGCCCAACTGCACTACTTCCTGAACTTCAGCCAGCTCCTTGTTTCCTGTCTGCCATTATTGGCCAAATTGATTTATTCAGGTGTGTCTGATTATTGATGCCATGACTACTGAGGTCAGGTACACCTGAATTAATCAATTTGACCAATAATGGCAGACAGGAAACAAGGAGCTGGCTGAAGTTCAGGAAGTAGTGCAGCTGGGCATAAAGCCCATTCCGAAGAAAACTAAATATTATTCAATGCAATCTGTCTACCTAATACCAGTCATCCAACAAGCGTACATAGATAAACACGAGAAATTAATTGAACGTCTTGTGCAACTTTGTGCCTCAGGACAGAAAGTTGAGCTCTGACGGAATGCTAGAAGTGACAGTCCAGGTAAGCATTTTGCTGGAATTGTAAATCACAACTCCACGAGTTAGAATAGATATGATCTGATTATACTGTATGTAGAGAATCGAGGCGAATCAAACACAACTTAATCAAATTAATCTCTCATGGGATTAATTCACATGGCTTCAACACTCCAAGTTCTGGAGCCCACATTCCAGAGTCACGGAACGGCGCCGAGGGTTTGCTTTGGGGGGACAATAAACCCCTCCTCCGAAGACTTTTTATGGTCCTGCAGATAGCAACAGAATGCCACAGGAAGAAACGTGTCAATATGTTAATGTTTTACTAAGACAAATCGGCTCAGAAATGGTGGAACAAGAGGCCTGACCACCAAAAGCCTGACCACCTTTGACCTCCCTCAACATCATCTCTGTTGAGCGGGACAAAGACATAACACAAAACCCTACTCCTTGAACATGCCACGACCTCACTGTTGAGATTTCTCTGAGATCTCACGCATAAAATCATATAAACTCACCACAGAACAATTCTGGGACGCATAATCAAACCTCACAATTCTTATTGCTTCCTGCAATTCATGTGTTGTGTTTGTTAATGCTTAGATCGCATATAATCATGTAATTGTTGTTAACTATTAACTCTTGTAATTGTTATACAACCATTAGAAGTGTGAATGCCTCGTTTACTCTTAAACGAACCGTATTCTCGTAATTCAAAAGATGGCTTGATTGAAATCTGCGTAAAAGGTTTTGTTTTATGATTATAATAATCATAAGGTTTAAACTATGGTCTTTTGGCTCTCTGCTAAGTGCTGGAGACCAGCTCACAGACCATGCATAAATTATGATAAGCAAGAAGTAGATCCACCTCCTAAAGTCATGCCATTACCTCATAGGCCAAAAGTTTCTAGGAGGTCGGACTAGAGTTTAAGTTAAAGATCCGAACAAAGGACCTCATGTTTAGATTTTTGTCGTGATTTTTGTTCCGTTCAATGTTCCGTTCCTGTTAGATTTTTGTTCGTGTTTGTAACTGTTAAGTTCGTACCTCTCTCTAAAACCAGCAAGAGAGTGTTCTGTTCGTGCTTATCTCTGAAACAAAGAACATATTCGCATGCTTCTACATCGACTAGACCAAATTCGACCAGCAGACGAATAACCCATCAAGATCAGGGTTACAATTCAGCTCAGTCAAGCCATCCGACTCGTCTTACTTTCATTTCTTTCCTTTATTTCCTTTGTTGATTTGGTTCCATAGATTCATTGCAACTCAATGAATCATTTCCCTTTGAGCTAAATTGGCCTTTGGCCCCCTTAAATACATTTTATGTATATTATTAAAATGTTGCATTTGCTACAGTATGACACATACTGATTATACTGTATGACCCTACATCATAGTTACAAATTCATCTCTGCTTTTTTCTCACAACAGGTTTCAGTAGCAAATACTGTACATATTCATTTCAAGATGATGCCACAAAAGAGATCATTCATTTTGAATTGGTTCAGGTACGTTATCTATTATGATTTGTAAAACCAAATTATGTAATTGTTTTCAAAAACAAATGTAGACATGCTTTGTCTGATCGGTCAATATTATTCTCTAGGTTACAGAAACAACCAGCTCTGTTGCTATGGAGGTGTTAGGATTTCAGAGGGGTCTGGATTACTTGCTTGACAGGGGAGTGATGTTGTGACCACTGACAGATCGCCATCTGTCCGCAAACTTATGAAGGACAACTACCCTAGCATCCAACATGAATTTGATCCCTGGCATGTGAGCAAAAGTGAGTAAATTAAATTGACAATCAACGGATTGTATCTCTCAAGAAAAGTTGGTTTTCTCTTTCATTTTTTTCACTAACTTTTTATATGTAATTTTTGACTGTTTTGTTTTTGTATCCAATAAGAAGAACAACAAAGACTTGCAGCCATGAATAAGGTCAATCACTAACCATCTGTACTGGTCATGCAGCACAAGCAAAGGTGACAAAGAGGTAAGATTATTAAATAATACATAACATTGATACAATATTTTTGGTATAGAATAGTTACTGTTATATCAATGATAACAACACATGTTCTTGTCAGTGTGTAATAACAGTGATAGATAATATTTATAATAGTATTTACCTTGCACATAACATAATATTTGAACCAGGAAAGTATGTCTCAAACTATGACTTCAATCTTATTTTTAAAGGAATGTGTACTGTGATGTCACGAGAGGCTGTGTCCTGGAAGGGCGCTACATTTCCCTGAGGTGGCTGCAACCACAAACAGCTATGGCTCCATCTGCTGGTGATGGCGGGAACTCCACCCCTCAATACACAAAGTTCCTGCACACCTGAGACTGATCAGGGTCTGATGAGCTAAAGGCCTACTTAAGGGTTGGAGACAGTGACGGGGTGTGTGAGGTTTGGGGAGTCAAGCTTCAGGTTGTGCTCTCTGTGGAGAACCAAGACTAGGCCAGGATTGTTTCCACAAGGAATACTGAAGGTTGGAAATACTCACCAGACATTGGAAGACGTACGGCTGGCTTTGCCCTGGGCTGCAACATGGACTGATGTAAGGTTGGAAAAGACTTTTGAAAGTTTACATTCCTGAGGGAAACAAGATTATGATCCACCCTCAGAGGCATCCTTTAAGTTTTGACTGTTGAAGACGACCTGATCCTTAGTTACACTTTTTGAGTTGGGAACGTATTTCTGATATTTCCAAAGAACTGAATAAAATCCTTGTTTGCACTTGAACTTGGTGTCCTTGCACTACTTGAA
>NW_024121255.1:10180075-10504058 GCF_016745375.1 Pimephales promelas | reverse complement strand
GTACACCAATTAACAGTTTACATCATTTTACAACCACACACAATCCAGATGCCGGCAAATAACATCATATAATATATATATATTGATGTGTGGTTATTTCTCTGTTTTAGTTGGTGTAATAACCTCTGCTTTGTCCTACAGTTTTGTTTAAATAATTTTCTTTTCTTTGTGGGTTGTTGTGTTACAATGCTTAATGTTTTCTTTTGTTTTGTTGTATGATTTAACATTCAAAGAAACCACACAAATTCTTACCAAATGTTAACAGTTTATTATAACAAACTAACATATACACATAAAATACCGTAGTACTCACATGGTGGGTCACTTCTCAACTGGCAAACCCATGTGCAGCGATGGCTGCCATTTTAAAGTCTTCATCTGCCCAGTAGGAAGGGAAATTCCATTGTCAGTGACATCACATGGGGAAATCTGGGAAACTATCATGTCTCTGGCATTTTTCTTCTCAATGTGTAAGCAACACTTTGTAATGACCAGGGCCTGAAGTTAATTTTTTCGGCCACCGGCCACTGTGGCAGGTGGATTTAAAAATTCACCCGCCACAGAGACTTTTTACCAGCCATTTTTTTTTTGCCTCATAAACGTAAAAAAAAAAAAAAACCCGGGAATTTCACAATATTGTTCTTTAACTTGTAAGAACACACATTTTAGTGCTGTCAAGTAATAATAACTCGAATAACATACATTTAAAAAAAAAATCTTTTTATTCATTGATTTTGACAGACACACACACAAACATATATAGTATATACAGATCAACAAATAGAGCCTACCGCAGCTCGTAAACAAATCACACGCGGCTGTGTTGATGGCGGATTTAGTCACGTACAGGTCTTACTCTTAACAGCTTTTAGTTACAGCGTTCAGGAACGGTTAAATATTAACTAAATTAATAATGTTATTACTGATAAAATTACCGGGTACCGGACATTTTCTCACGGTTCCCAACTCCCAACATGCACAGTTGCACACGCACACACATCTGTGCAACTGTCATTGTACTTTAACCTACAACAGCGACGCATTACATTATCCCATCCCATCTCATCAACAGTTTCATACTCGCACACGTAGTCAGAAAAAGAGCCTCATCTTCTTTTCTGATCGCTGATGAACGTTACGAAACAACAGTCGCTGTCATAAATCAGCCGCTCACGAACCTTGCCATTGCCGCTTTGTTCACTTTGTATTAAAATGTCTTCTTTACTTTTCTTTTTCTCATCCTCATCTTTTTGTTGGCTGTTTGTTTTTGTTTCAGCTGGCCTCTTTACCCCAGTAATGTACGTGCCGCCACATTTTAGCTAAAGTCCACCGCAATAGCGGACTTCGTTGAAATGTAAAAATCCTAATGAATCACTCAATTCTCATTGGCTACCCGCCAATGTGGCAGGTAGATTGACAGTGTTACCCGCCAATAGCAAAATTCACCCGCATTTGGCAGGTGGTCGGTGTTAATTTCAGGCCCTGGTAATGACTAATGTAACGCTAGATTGTGTATTAATATCATTTGTTTGAAGTATTTGTATAGTTTTATCTTACTTTGAAATTGTCATTTACATCGGATGTTCCAGAAGTGGGAGGAGCCTAACTATATAAAAGGGCTTCTGGTAGCTAGTGATGGCCAAATGAAGCTTTTGTGAAGCACTGAACCACTTGAGCCAATTGGTTCGAAAATGGGTTCATTACTCGAAGCTTCAGTTGCAGCGACCTCTCCTGGCGAAAGCAACGCTGCAGTCAATTGGATAAACTACTTTAGTTCTGAAGCATCTTTGCTAAGATCACCCTTGGATTTTTAACTATATTTCCTTTGAAAACTCTTTGATCCACACACTAATGCTGAGCATAATGTTCTATTTACAAATAAAAATTGATAAATGTATGTTTTGTGTTATTTAGGAGAGAGTGCTGGGAAAATATGTCATAGGTTGGGTGTGCTTGTGTAACTATGGCAGGGGGTGATTTTTGGGATGGGGAACACTCAAAGATTTTATGAGGGTACAATTTTTCAACAGTTTTTGGACTGAGTCGGTTTCTTTTTTTGCTCACAACCTCTCCAGACTTGGAAAACACTCGCTCACAACAGATGATGCTGGCGAGACGCGCAGTTCCAGTGAAGATTGGACCGCAAACCAGTCAGATGATTCATTCAGGCAATGAAGCACTTGCTGCTTCGGACGTCATATGTCACAAGATTTTTTTCGCACCAAAGCAAGCTTTGAAGCAGTGGTTCTCTAGGTTTGTAGTTCAGGGTTTCGAAGCACGTATCGAAGCTTCAGCGTCACACTGCCATCACTACTGGTAGCCATTTTGTAAAGTGTGTTTTTGGAGTGTGGCATTACTCTTTGTATCTTGGGCCTTGATATTGGCATAGCTGGAATACAGACTGCTAGATTTGTATATTTATTTATATAGATATATATTTATTTTTGCCTTAGTTTGTTTTGTTTTTCCATTGTATATATTTTTGCTGGGAATCATGATTTTTGCACCAAAATAAACACCCTGGACTGAATTATTCTACATCGTCATTGATTTTACACCTTCACCGCCGGTACACCCTAACAATGTCATTAAATAATTGTTATTATACGCGAATGTCCACGTCTTGTACTCGCCAGGAAATCTGTAAACCGTACGGCACCAGACAGGGGCAGTCGACCCGGGGTATTCACAATGTTTTCTCTTCAAAATTTAAATTTTACTGCCACCATTGAAACAATTTATAACGGAAACTGTTTACCCACTCGACATTATACAGGGGTAACGTTGTAACGTTAGTGACAGTCGTAAATCGCGGACTGTTTATTCCAGTGGACGCAAGTTGCAACTAAAACAATAGGAGGCAATGGCGCAACGCTACCAGCAACAGCTCAGTAATGGCGCCCCGCTTACTTCCGGTAGTTTCGCCGGATTCGTCTATAGTAAAACATTAAATAATAAAAGTGATAGTATGCGTCTATGCGTCTCTATCCGTCACAATGAGGAAACTTTCTCCGTGTCTAGATGGCTGCCAGGCCCGTTTCTAAGGGAATGCTTGAGTGTAAGCGCCCTCAAACGAAAGCAATGTTGTCTACATTGGATGCGGCGAGAGGCGACGCTAAACAACATATTACCATAGCATATTACCAACAGTAACTGATCGCGATAACTCTGTTTCTGGCGCACTTCAAGCACTCGCTGGGCAGGGGGAGATTGATGCAAGTTTTTGTGGAGTTGTTTTGCTTTATTTTGTAGTATTTCCAAATAATGGTTAGTAAAAAAAAAAAAAAACCATAAAAAAATTCACTCGTTCACTCATTTTGGCGCCCCTTGAGTGGTAGCGTCCTTAGGATTTGCCTATACCGCCTATGCCACGGGCCGGCCCTGCCCAGTATCGAGATGCTGTGCTTGATCATATGAAGACGTTGGGGTTAAGACTAACCCCAAAGAAACGTAATGAAAAACTTCTTTGGGGTAAACGTAAAGAAAAGCGTGTTAGTTCCACAACAGAACACCACTTATCTGGGCGTAGTATGGGACACGAAGACCATGAGATCCCATTTGGCACCCGCCAGGATAAAATCAATCCTGGAAGCCGTGCACAGGATAAGACTAGGCCAGTCACTCACTGTAGTACAGTTTCAGAGAATTTTTGGGTTTGATGGCAGCAGCATCCAACATGATTCCTTTTGGCCTGCTGTACATGAGACCCTTACAGTGGTGGCTCAGGACCAAGGGGTTCTCCCCGAGGGGAAATCTGTTTTGCATGATCAAGGTCACTCGGCGATGCCTACGTGCCTTAGTTATGTGGAAAGATCCTTGGTTCTTGTCCCAGGGTCCGGTGCTGGGAGCTTCTTGTCGATGCTTAACGCTAACGACGGATGCTTCCCTCACCGGTTGGGGGCGACCATGAGTGGTCGCTCAGCTCAGGGTCTGTGGAGTGACCATCATCTTTCCTGGCACATAAACCAGTTGGAGATCATGGCTGTGTTTCTGGCACTCAGGTCCTCCATGGGAAATACCGGTCAGGAGGGACCTTCGCTCCCAGGTGTCAGGGTCAGTGTTACACCCGCGCCCGGAGCTATGGAAACTGTGGGCCTGGCCTCTGAGGGGGATCGGCTCATAGACTAAGGTCTCTCTACTGAGGTAGTGGAGACCATGTTACACTCTAGAGCTCCTTCCACGAGATGGTTTTATGCCCTAAAATGGAGGGTTTTTGTTTTTTCTGGTGTACAGACCGGTCTGTGAATCCAGTTGACTGCCCAGTTGGATCAGTACTAGATTTTCTTCAAGAGAAGTTTTCTTCAGGGTTGTCTCCCTCCACCTTGAAAGTATCCGTGTCAGCCATATCTGTTTATCACGTTTTTATAGAGGGTGCGTCAGTGGAAAGACACCCATGGGTAATTCGCTTCCTCCGTGGTACTTTGAGGCTAAGGCCTGCGGCACGCTCGAGGGTGCCGACTTGGGATTTAGCCATTGTATTGGAAGGTCTAGCCCTGTCCCCCTTTGAGCCCATTGAAGAGGTTTCAGAGAAGTGTCTCTCATTAAAAAGTTTGTGTCTTCTTTCTGTCTCTTCTCTTAAAAGAATCTGGAATTTACAAGCATTGTCAGTTGCTCCCTCTTGTCTTGAGTTTGCGCCTGGTATGGTGAAAGCATTCCTGTTTCCAAAAGAAGGTTATTTACTGAAGACTAATGTGGTGGATCCAATAATTTGCAGGCCTTTTCTCCGCCTCCATTCCAAAACCAGAACCAGGAGAAATTAAACTTACTTTGCCCAGTTAGGGCTTTAGATGCATATGTCCACAGAGCTGCCCTGTGGCAAAAATCTGATCAACTTTTGATGTGTGTTTGTGTGTTTTGGGTCCTTGAGTAAAGGGAAGCCCGCATCCAAGCAGACTTTGAGTAAGTTGATAGTTGAAGCTATATCACTTGCATGATTCGGCCGGTCATCCATCACCACCAAAGATCGGAGCCCACTCAACTAGGAGTATGGCTGCTTCAATGGCCCTATTGTCAGGAGTTTGAGTTGATTTATTGGTTTATTTAAAAGGGGACAATGCAATTTCATAAAACGCATGAGCAAACAAAAAAAGCCAGAATTAGCCAAAAGGCTATTTTTCATCTGTAGTCCCCTGGCCAAGATGTAAAAAAAAGCATTACAATACAAACAAGAAAATACATTTATAAGTCTATGGCAAATTGACTAAAAAAATAACTACAATATAAATAACACTATAAGATAACTTAGGGTACACTGTACCTGTTACAATAATAAGATACACAAAAACACATTTACAAAAAGGCTATAATATATTAAATATATGATACAGCTCATGGTTCGGTTTTTAATGTTGCCAGACATAATTGTTAATGAGACAAATTTTCAAGTTTTTGTAAAAGCCTTGTAAGTATTGAGCTGTCTAATCTCCTCAGGTATAAAATTCTATTCAACAGCGCCCCTCACTGACCAGGCCGAGCAACTAAAAGCGCTCCTGCGCAGAGGGATGACACAGTCCCCTCTGGCAGAGCCTCGGGTGACACTCTCAAAGCTGTTTCTTTGGCTGATGAACTCAGCCAGAGGAGCTGGGACCAAAGCATGTGTCACTTTGCATATAAGATTCAAATCTAAAAACTTATGAATACTTCAGGAGGTATTTCAGGAGGTTTTAATTTAGGAGGTTTGCGATGCAGCTGGATTGTCCTCTCTGCACACCTTTGTAAAGTTTGATAACCTGGATGTGGCTTCTACTGTGGGTTCTCAGGTGTTTCTTCACTTGAGGGAACGAGATGCTGCGTTGCTTTGCCATATTCCCTGCATGCCTGTGATCAACTAGTTCAACCTATTAGAAGCTAGTGTTTGTTCAGTCCAGGGGTGTTTTATAGGTTCCTCCCGCCTAGGACGTCCCATTACGCTATTGGACTGATTTCACGAGTGCTTCATGACGCAATCATGAAGGGGCATTCCTGCAGCGCAGTGTCTCGTTCCCTGTCAGGGAACCATGGTTACATACGTAACCTGAGACGATTTACTAAATTCAGATTATAAGCAGCATTATGATTGGAAGAATAATATAAAATAGAATTATATTATATCACATATTAATAATGCTATTAGCATTGGAAGTTAAAATGATTACATTCCTATAAGAACTTCTCATGGGGGTTACAAACATATGGCAAACTATGTTTTTATATGAAACCAAATGGGTATATACTTAGGAACTAGACAAAAGATGACGCTAAGAACATGTTAGATGTATTTTGAGTAGAATTTTTAAATACTACTAGATACTACCTTATCTCACAATTCATTAGCTTATGGCAGCGTGAGAAAACCTCTGGTTTATTACACCTCTGCTTGACCGAATTAATTTGTCTAATCAGGTCATTGGCTACTTTCTCAATCAGTCAACCATATTAATTATGCATATAAGAGTGCAAATACTGTATCATATACTTTGCATTTGGCCATCACTGTGGAGTACACTCACTGGGATGCTTTTCTTTCTTTATACACTCCTGCTTTTCCATCAACTTCATACAAAGGCAGACCACACTCCTTGTCAAACAATGGGAGACCCTAAGTTCCCTCTTCTTTCTAAGGATGGAGATTTAACTATTGGAGGAATTTTTGCAATCCACAGAAAAGAAACATTACCTTCTTTTGATTTTACACAAAAACCTCAACTTCTGTCATGTTCCAGGTTTGTTACATTGGAAACTATTTGTCAAGTTAGTTTCTAATTAGCTAACTGATTTATTGTTTTTTTTTTTTTTTTACAGTGTGAATCTGAGAGATTATCGTTTGGCACAAATCATGATTTTCGCAATTGAGGAGATTAACAGAAGCAAAAGTTTGCTCCCAAATGTTTCTATTGGTTATCGTATCTATGATACATGTGGTTCAAGACTCTCTACCATGAGTGCAACTATGGGACTGATGAATGGTCAGGAGTTTGGAGCAGAACACAGATGCAATGGACAATCTCCTTTACATGCTATCATAGGTGAATCAGAGTCTTCTCCCACAGTGATTTTGTCCAGAACTACAGGACCTTTTAAAATTCCAGTGGTAAGGAGCGATAACACTACATGTTTGACATAATCACCATATTGATGACTGTATCATTGTCTCCGGTGATTTCTTTTTCAGATAAGTCCCTCAGCCACTTGTGAATGTCTCAGTAATAGGAAAGAATACCCCTCTTTCTTCAGAACTATTGCTAGTGATTATCACCAGAGCAGAGCACTTGTATACATAGTCAAGAACTTTGGCTGGCCTTGGGTGGGAGCTGTGAACAGTGACAATGACTATGGAAACAACGGGATGTCCATATTTCTGAAAATAGCTCAGGAGGAGGGAATTTGTGTAGAGTACTCTGTGAAATTCTACCGAACAGAGCCTGAAAAACTTAAAAAAGTAGTAGACACTATAGAACGAGGCACAGCAAAAGTGATTGTTGCCTTTGTTTCATTTGTTGAGATGGGCTTACTTATTGATCAGTTAAGTATTCGGAACATTACAGGCTTCCAAATGATTGGTGTAGAATCATGGATAACTACAAAGAATTATATCAATCCAAATAGTTTTAATTCCATGGGAGGGTCACTTGGCTTTGCAGTGAGAAAAATAAATATTGAAGGGTTTGAAGATTATGTTAGAAAAGCATTCTGGGATACAGCTTTTCCATGCCTAAAAGGTGAGGGGAATTCTACTCAATATGCCTTAATTTGCAGCAGATATGAGGATATATTTGCACTAAAAAACTACACTGAAGATGTTCCTGAACAAAGATATGCAAGCAACGTCTACAAAGCAGTTTATTCTGTAGCTCATTCACTGCACAAGCTACTTGAGTGCAAAGAACCAGAAGGCTGTGAGAAAAGCCTGACAATACAACCACATGAGGTAAAATATAAAAATACAGATGAATAGAGAGGGAGAATAAAGGGAAACATAATTTTGTTGGATATGTTAAATGCCTCAGTGATAATATCAAAACTGTCTCTTTTTTCGCTAGGTGGTTGAGGCTCTGAAAAAGGTCAATTTCACTATAAAAATGGGTGATCGTGTATGGTTTGACAGCACTGGTGGTGCAGTAGCACAATATGAAGTTGTGAACTGGCAGCAGGACTCTGATGGATCATTCGAATTTAAATCTGTGGGTAACTATGATGCCTCACTGCCCCCTGACCAGCGCTTACAGCTTAATGCTAAAGAGATAATTTGGACTGGAGGACAGCTGAAGGTAATTGGAAATATGTAGGTTTCTCCTACAGGGTTTTAAGAGAACATCATCAAAAAAAAAAAGTAAATATTTTTATTTAACTTTATGAAAGGTATGAGGAATACCTAATTAGTTTAGGATGGAAAATGGTTCCACAATGTAAAAAATATATAATTTACATTTGTGAACTGTAAGAAGCTAATGTCATTAGCTGTGAGTCACAATTCTGTAAGTTAACACTTCACAATATTGTTGATTGTTAATTCATGTTTGTTCATAAAACAAAATGTAAAAAACCTTTCTTTGTAAAGCTGATTTGTTTAGAAAACAAACTGCATTAATATCGGATCAACAAGGATAAACATTTTCTTTATTAGGCTACATTTTGTGACTTCATGATATAGGATGAGGGTCATCAATTTAAAGTAGCATTATGGATGAAACTTAACATGACAACAACAGTTTGTTTATCAATATCCAAACAAATAGAATAGTCTTAAAGTATACCAAGCCTTAGTCCAAGACCTTAGTCACCAATATGCGTCAAGCTTGTCCTACGCTCTTTCTGACTCCCACGAATAGAGGACACTTTCATACACAAGAAGATAATTTAACACATACACAAGTGGTTGCTGTGGTAATAGCCAAATATCATGCCTGTAAGGGGAATTATCCTGCATCTGAGGCCATCACTAAATATTGGCAATAACAATAAGTAAAACCAGCAACATTGAAAGAAAAAAAATACACTATAGCACCACTTAGCGTCCAACCAGCTGTAATGCTTGTATAACCACTTTGAATGCAGATGCTGGTGTGAAAATTATGATATTGTGGCAATATCAGCATCAGAGTCAGTAAAACATATCCATATGTATATTTTTTACATGTAGAAGCCAAGGTCTGTCTGCAGTGATATCTGTCCTCCAGGCACTAGGAAGGCTGCGCAGAAAGGAAGACCTGTCTGCTGTTATGACTGTATTCCATGTGCAGAAGGAGAAATCAGTAATGAGACAGGTAATTTTCAGCACATCTCTCAGTTTCACAGAAAATTGTTTAGTTGCTATTCATCAATAAATTTGTTTTCCTTTTGTCTCTAACTAATGATTACAACTTAATTTTCAGATTCAATTAACTGCAAGCAGTGTCCAGGGGAATACTGGTCTAATGTCGAGAAAAATAAATGTGTGTTAAAGACTGTAGAGTTTCTGTCATTCGCAGAAGTTATGGGTATAGTACTAGTCTTTTTCTCACTGTTTGGAGTAGGATTAACTCTGCTCGTGGCCATCCTGTTTTACAGTAAAAAGGACACACCAATAGTAAAGGCCAACAACTCAGAGCTTAGCTTCCTGCTACTCTTCTCACTGACTCTGTGTTTTCTCTGTTCACTTACTTTCATTGGTCGGCCCACTGAGTGGTCCTGTTTGTTGCGTCACACAGCGTTTGGGATCACCTTTGTCCTCTGTATCTCCTGTGTTCTGGGGAAAACATTAGTGGTGTTAATGGCCTTCAGAGCTACACTCCCAGGAAGTAATGTCATGAAATGGTTTGGGCCTTCACAACAACGACTCAGTGTTCTTGCCTTTACACTTATACAGGTTCTTATCTGTGTTATTTGGCTAACAATATCCCCTCCATTTCCCAACAAAAATATGAAATATTACAAGGAAAAGGTCATTATTGAGTGCAGTCTGGGTTCTACTATAGGTTTCTGGGCTGTGCTGGGTTACATTAGCCTCCTGGCTTTTTTGTGTTTTGTTTTGGCTTTTCTGGCTCGTAAGCTGCCTGACAACTTTAATGAAGCCAAATTCATAACATTCAGTATGCTCATATTCTGTGCTGTATGGATCACATTTATCCCAGCTTATGTCAGTTCTCCTGGAAAATTTACTGTAGCTGTAGAGATATTTGCCATTTTGGCCTCAAGCTTTGGTTTACTATTGTGCATATTTGCACCTAAATGTTATATTATCCTGTTTAAGCCTGAACAAAATACAAAGCAACATATGATGGGGAAAATTACATCTAAGTCCTACTGAAACATAAAATGTCTACATTTACATTGAAATATTTTTTAATAAAAAAAAGTTGTGCTGATTTATTAAATGCACATTTCAGTGCTTTATTTTATCCACACAAAAAATATGCTGCCATGTTAGTTATTTAAAGGGACATTACAGTTTTTTACAGTCGCTAGGACACATTTCTTAATACTTAGGTCACTTTTTCAAAACTCTTCACACAGTGAGCACAACAGAAGTATATGTGGGCTAAACTGTGGATCAATTATCATTGCTTTGGCACAAAATGCATTCAATGACTACATCTTTCAAATTACATTAATTCTTTTCTTACTTCGACACAACAACCATGTTCCTATAGGCCAATTTGCATAAGCTTACACACTGTTTTCAAAACTTATGTTCAAAACAATAACATAATAGAAAACTGAATAAGACAGCAATTTGCTACATTTCTACAGTAATTATTTAATGAAATATATTTTGCATCTTAAAATTAAATGCTATAAAAATAAGTGGACAATTGGACCAACCACAGCTGATTCTCATTGTAGATGAACATCAACACAGGTGTTACCCAGACAGCAAACTGACATTGAATCAACGTGGAAACGACGTCTCTCATGACATTGAAACAACGTTGATTTTGCTCATCGAATTAACGTTGAACCAACGTCAGACGCGGCATTCTTCAAAGCTAAATGAAAATCGAAAATTGGTTTGCTTTCATAACGTTGAAACAACGCGTTGATTTCAAGTTGATTTTCCGTTAGTTTTGAAAGAATGACGCATCTGACGTTGGTTCAACGTTAATTCGATGAGCAAAACAATGTCAGATCAACGTTGTTTCGATGTCATATTTCCACGTTGATTCAATGTCAGTTTGCTATCTGGGTACTCTTTCTATTTCATTACAAAAGGAGACAACTGCTGAAGAGGTTTGTATTGTGATGTAAACATGGACCCAGCCAGAAACAGAGAAGTGGCTGATAAGGAAGAAGAGGGGCTGGGAGGGGGTGAGGAATACGTATGCGTGGTGGAAGAAGAATAAGAGGAAGACAAAGAGCTGTAGTCTCAGATGAGATCAGAGCTACTGTAATTGATCATGTAGTAAATCATGGTCTCTCAATGAGAGAGGCTGGTCAGAGAGAGCATTACTATAGTATCTGTATCAGTGGATGGTGTGTATACAAATTCTTGTATTTTGGAATTTCTCAGTGCAAAAAAATAAAAATAAAAGATATTGAAGCATTCTGCATCATGTCTGATTCATTCCAGTAAACTCTATTGCAGTGAATTATAAACAAAGATTGTATAATGCTACATGTTGTAGGTCATTGTTTTGTGGGTGACAAAGTGTGTTTGTTGGCTGTCAACCTTTGCTAGTGTTATGGAAGAATGTGTTGATTTTAAAAATGAATGAAGTGTTTTGGTAGTTTTAGTGCATTTTGAATGTGAAATTAACTGCTGTGCTGAGCTGAAAGCTGGTTAGGAGAACTGTGTGAAGAGTTTTGAAAAAGTGACCAAAGTATTGAGAAATGTGTCCTAGCGACTGTAAAAAACTGTAATGATAATGTTTTGGGTACTGAATTACATAGTTCTTTACAATGTCTTTATGGGTATCTACCCCTTTAAGAGCATCGTTTCGCATGATAATTTGGTTGTAATTTACATGTGAAAAACGTGGGTTTTACCAACAAGTTAGTGTTTGTTCGTTATTCATTGGTGAATTATTGAATAAGCTCATCTGATATCTACGTAATGTGAAGTTTGATTGGATCTTGAGAAGGGGGAGGGAAAAGGAGATAGAGGAAGAGACGAGGCGAAGGGGGAAGGTCTGTGTCGAAGCGCGCCGATGTATGTGTGAGAGAATCACGATTAATCCGAATAGGATTGATTGATTTTATTTCTTTGAGCAACGAAAAGTATTGAAAGTATTAGAAAAGTATTGATTTAGCAGCATTTGTTTTGTTTCGTAAGGTTTGCTGGCTGTAAACTGAACGCTGAGTTGATTTTCTGTTTAGCAGTACACTTGTGTGAGTTCCAGACGAGTTAGTGCTTACTACAAACGAAATAGTGACTGAGTAGCTAAATACTAAAGTGGACTTTAAAGGGTTAGTTCACCCAAAAATGAAAATTCTGTCAGTATTTACTCACCCTCATGTTGTTCCAACCCCGTAAGACCTTCGTTCATCTTCGGAACACAAATTAAGATATTTAAGATATTAAGATCGCTCCTGCATACAGTCCATAGGCTTCTTGAGGGACTGGCTCTTGCTGTCCCCGAAAAGTCATTAAAGACATCGTTAAAATAGTCCAAGTGACTACAGGGGCTCAATCTTAAGTTTATCAAACGACGAGAACACTTTTGTGCGCAAAAAAACAACAAAAATAACGACTTTATTTCAACTATTCACTTCCTTCTCCATGAGCCTGTAAGTTAGTTAACGTAGTGTGATTGCGTAGAGCTACGTCACACGTAGGCTCACTATTGGCCGACGCTGGTCATGTGTGTGTGATGCGTGTGACGTACAATAACAGAAGCTTACGCTATTAAACTAGTAACCTGACTCGCGCAGAGGGAGAAATAAACGAATAGTTGAAATAAAGTAGTTATTTTTGTTGTTTTTTTGCGCACAAAAGTGTTCTCGTCGTTTGATAAACTTAAGATTGAGCCCCTGTAGTCACTTGGACTATTTTAATGATGTCTTTAATGACTTTTCGAGAACAGCAAGAGCCAGTCCCTCAAGAAGCCTATGGACTGTATGCAGGAGCGATTTTAATATCTTAAATATCTTAATTTGTGTTCCGAAGATGAACGAAGGTCTTACGGGGTTGGAACAACATGAGGGTGAGTAAATACTGACAGAATTTTCATTTTTGGGTGAACTAACCCTTTAAATACCAGCGTGAATAGCCGTGATAAGGAGAAGCTGCACGATCCTAGCCTGGTAATACCAGACTCTGCTACTTCACTTTGCTTCGTAGACAGAGTCTGGAATGGCATAATAGAGAAGTGTTTTCTCTCTCGCAAGGGAGCGCTTCTCTGAAGTTTAAAATCATTGGTTACCCGTAAGCCAATCAGATAAGTTTATTTATGACGTATGTTATGCGCCGACACGGCCGCATCGAGACATTATGTATCGAACTCAAATCTATGATCGAACTTCCACTGTAGACAGGGAGCAGCGCTTTTGTAAGGGCTGCAAAATGTGTGCCAACCGGGAATGAACAATTCACAAACTAGGTTATTTATATGAATTACTGAGTTGCGGCTGCCCCGCAGCATCAGCTTGCCCTGCTCTCACGAGCCATGACTGATTTCCGCATCCCCGCAGCGCCGCGAGGACGAGCCCCAGCCCCTGCTCTCACCCTTTACTGTCTATGGCTGTCTAGTCATTCGAGTGATTTTGTTTATTTAAGTGGCTTAATGTTATAATTTTAACAGCCACAATCCCCGACTCGATCGCGAAGCCACAGCTGAAGTGGTCTCATATGAAGCAATCCGAGCGGCGTTGCCGCGGCTGCGGATGCCATATGCCCCAGGATCCTCTGAAACAAGTCAGCAGTGAGTGCGCGCGCTCGTTCGTGAGCTGCGCGGACATGGCGACCGAATCTATCTCCATGCCGAGAAAAGAGATCCTCTGCACGGGGCAAAGTTTGCTCTTATCCCGGTTGACCCGAAGGCCCAGACGGGCTAGGTGCCGGAGCACCAGGTCTCTGTGTTCGCAAACCTGTTCTCGAGAGTGTGCCAGTATCAGCCAATCGTCGAGATAGTTCAGGATGCGAACCCGGTGTTCGCGAAGGGTAACAAGGGTTTTCTGTCTTTCTTTTTGACTTGACGATCTTCGTGAAGACGCGAGGTGACAGAGCTAACCCGAATGGGAGAACCGTGTACTGATATGCCTGGCCTTCGAAGCAAACCGAAGAACGGTCTGTGTTGAGGCAAAATGGAGACATGAAAGTACGCATCCTTCAGGTCGATCGCTGCAAACCAATCCTGAGGCCGGACACATTCGAAAATGCGTTTGGCTGTGAGCATTTTGAACGGTAGCCGAAGGAGAGTACGGTTCAAAATGCGCGGATCCAGGATCGGTCGTAACCCACCGGTCTTCTTGGGGACAATGAAGTAGGGGCTGTAAAACCCGGACCTCACCTCGGCTGGAGGGACCGTCTCGATTGCACCCTTCGCCAGCAGGGTCGCAATCTCCGCTCTCATGACTGGGGCATTGCCACCGACCGTAGTGGAGCGAACTCCCCTGAAAAGGGGGGGGAGACCGTGCGAACTGAATCGCGTAGCCGAATCTGATCGTTCTGATGACCCAGCGGGACAGGCCAGGGAGCTCTAACCAAGCTCCCAGGAACTGAACCGGCGGGGTCATGCGAACCACAGACGTCCCCCCGGAGGGGCAGCGGGACGGGGAGACCGGCATGCGCCCAGGAGTTACCCCGTGCGGATGCACAGTCGAGCCCCGTTCCCCGACAGAAGAGACCAGGGAAGGACCAGCGTTCCACGAGGGTCTGTTCTGCCGGGGGTCTGGGGATAGAGGGGGAGGGGAGTGGCGTAGTCGAGGGACGACACACACTCCCTTCCGCACCCTCAGAGACAGAGAGCAATGAGAGGGTCGACGCCCCGGGACGTCGAGCACACTCATTCCTGTCTGTGTGCTCAGTGATAGTGTCAAGTCCTTCTCAACCAACTCAGGGCGCTGCCCACTCGTGGGTGAGCAGCGGGGAGCTGGGAACAAAAGATTCTCCGCCGGCCCTCCACCGGGGGAAGGAGGGGCCCTGCTACCGCCTCCTGTGAAAAACCGTGACACTATCACTGAGCAGCCCGCCTCAGGGACGCCGCTTCGCCTGGCGTTAGCGGGGCACACGGCCTGAGGGGCTGCTGAAGGCTGCTGCTGGGGCCGCGTGGGAGGGAAGGGAGATGCAGGGGAGCGTCCTCGGCGGCGAGCAGGCGGAGGCGTCTGAACCGACGGCTGGGTGGAGGCAGCAGCTGGCCGTCGGGGCAGAAGTGAATAACCGCCTCCGTCTGCTCCTGGGCGGTCGAAAACTGCTGGGCGAAGTCCTGGACCGCACCGCCGAAAGTCATAGATGTCATAGGAAAGTCATTCCTCTCCTGGACCACAGTGGTGGCCATCACCTGACCAAGGGAGCGAGTGGCCACTTCCGTCGCCTGTTTGAGACCGAGGTCGGCGGCAGCTCGCAGCTCACTTGGTCCGTCCCCCCCTCATGCATATCCCTGAGCAGTTTGCAGGTGCTCATCACATGCAGGGCGGAGGCTGCCTGTCCCGCCGCTCTATAGGATCACGCCATCATAGACGACGAGAACCCACAGGCTTTGGGTGGGCGCCTGGGAGCACCGCGGGAGGACGCGCTCTGCGGACGCAGTAGCATCGCAGCAGAGCGCTCCACCGGGGGATTCCCAGCGTACCCACGGGCAACCGGCCGCCGAGGGAAGGAAAGGCGGGTAAGCTGAAGCGTGATCTCGGGAGGACGAAGGGCCCTCCAAGTGCGTGTCAGTTCCGCATGCAACTCGGGGAAAAAGGAAATTGGGGTTGGCTGTGGCCGTGAGGCGGCAGCTTTACCCAAAAACCAATTATCCAACCGTGAGAGATCGGGACCGGGGCGGAGTTCCACTCCCACCCGATGCTCACGGTGGCCCGAGATAGCATGGCCGTCATCTCGGGATCAGACACGGTGATGCTGACGCTCCCGAGGGAGGCAACGCTGCCGCATCCTCAATTCCCGAGGAATCAAGCCCGCCTTGTGATGCTGCAATCGTCATCGGATCATCTTCTGGAGCACCGAATGAAACAGACGCTACCCGAGAAGAGGCAGACGCCTGATGCGATACAGCACTTGCTGGCTCTAACACTGGAGCGGTGGGTGTGGCCCGAGGAGCTAGCGTCGGGGGTTGTGCCACACAATCATCGTCATATCACCCTGTCCGCGAGTCGAAGAGCTTCTAGAAGAAGAAGCAGAACGAGTAGCGGACACGGGGACTCTCACTTTATCAGATCATTGAGTCTAGATCCCAGTGTAGAGATGATCATGTTCCCACAGAAGGAACATGAGTCATCCACGAACGCTGCTACTGCATGCTGAAGCCCAGGCACACAGAGCAGCGATCGTGACCATCAGAAAATGACATGAATCGACCGCACCCAGAAGAACACGGGCAAACCGTCTTTAAAAAGACGTGCCTCGTGCAGCTCTTTCAATAGAGAGGAGGAAATTCACTCTTTCAGCGCTGAGGCGACCAGGGAGAAGCGCAAAGTCTGCCAGACCACTGCTCAGATCGCAGGCAATGCAGAGTCTCGCTGGGTACCGCCGTCACACCAACACTGAAGAGGACGCTCGTCTCGAAGAGTCTTGAATCAGTGAGAATGGCTTGAGGAGTGAAGAAGTCTCTTGGCTCCGAAGCGAAAACATACTGCGGTTGCGTTCACTTCCTCCTTTTATACCCACGAGGTGAGGCGGAGTTACGCTATGCAAATTTCGCAGACCCAAGGCATTTTCATGCCATTGGCTCGTTATTAAATACTTGAAGAGGATTGGCTTTCTATGTGAAACCCCCATTCTCCGTCACTCCTGACGTAACTCGGAGTGACTACGAAAGGGAACTAGTTAAATTATTACTAAATTGTTTGAAATTGGGCAATTTCAGCGTTGTGGAGGAGATAATTCCCAGATAATTAAATCTTTAAATAGGCCGATGTGAACCACACTGCACAAACCAAAAGTAATATCCACCAGATGAAGAAAGGTTGACTCTCCCCAGAACTTAAAATCTTTTATTTTATTTTCCTTGTTCACATTTATGAGGAAAAAACAATGATACGGATGTGACCGTTCTCTGAAAGCAGCACTAAAACTTTCATAGAGCCTAATGCCGAGTTCAGACTGCATGATTTTAGCCACGATTTTGGCTCGCCGACAGGTTTTGAGAAATCGCCGACAAATGCCCGAAATCACAGGCAAATCGGCGCTCGTTCACGCGAGTGACAATCACGCAGTGTGAATGAACAAAGACGCGAACTGAGAGAATCACCGACGAGTCGCCGACGCCCGTGAGATATTTGGCATGCTAAATATCTGGACCTGTCGGCGATTCAAAATCCTGCTGTGTGAATAGGGCTGTGCAAAAGTTAATTGCGATTAATCGCATCCAAAATAAAAGTCTGTGTTTACATATATATTTGTGTGTGCTGTATATAATTATTTTGTATATATAAATACACACACATGCATGTATATGTTTAAGAAAATGTGTTATTCCTATATAAAATATTTATATTTATATAATATAGATTATGTATTTATATATATATACAGAATTTAAGAGCAAATAATTCTTAAATATATGCATGCATGCATAGGTATTTATATATACAAAATAATTATATACAGCACACACAAATATATTATGTAAAACAGACTTTTATTTTGGATGCGATTAATCGCAATTAACTTTTGCACAGCCCTATGTGTGAAAAGTGTTTTGACTGAAAACTACATCGGCGATCACCGGCAGCCAGTGAGAGAGCAAGATACAGAGCAGCAGGGAGTTCGGGGAGGAGTTATAGATCACATATCAACATATGGCATTGTTTCAACAAAAAAAGCTTCTTCTCGGTCTATTTGGACACAATAAATGGAAGAAAAATTAGTAGAAATTTGGCAGGAGCACTCGTGTCTGTTTCACCAGCTGTACCACAACCGGGTCGAAAAAAAAGTCTCACGTGAGAACTCCGGTCTTGCACGTGTGGTGTCGCGCGTTGTTTCCTTTTCATATCTCACGCGTGTTTGTTGTGAAATGTAGTTTGCGTGCAGCGTGCTAGACAGAGTCTGTCGGCGATTTTTCTAAAGTCATGCAGTGTGAAACCTTCTGTTGCCGATCCATCGTCCAGTGTGAACACAGCAGCGACTGAATGCTGGCCAAGATTGTCATGCAGTGTGAAAAGAGCAGCGACCTGACTACTTTGAAAATCGTGCAGTCTGAAAGAGCCATAAACAGAAAGCAAGCACAAAGCATTTCTTTAAATTGAATTTTGTTTGGAAATAATTTTATCTTAATTTAAATCAATGTTTCATCAACCAATTACCAGGATTTAATAATAAGAAAAAATAAATTGCAGACAAAGGATAGGCTAGGCCTAATCACAACACGGAGGCGGCAGCACTGAAGCTCGTCTCATGAACCGAAAGTCAGCGTATAAGGTATCCTACTTGCCTCACAGACTTGAGAAATATATATATATTGAAATGTTTACTTTTAAACAAAACCATTCAAAACGAAAGAAAAGAGACTGCTCTCTGCTTATGTGGGCTAATCCTGTCACGGGAACACACAGGGAAACAGGTGGATCCAAATGCAGCATATTTATTATCAGGGCAATCCAACTCATAGTCATCCATACAGGGGTCAAAATCCATTTTAGCAGTCCAAGAAACAAATAAACAAGAAACAAAACAAGAACAGGCAAGAAAACAGACCTGGGAAGTGTTAGTGACATTCAGCAACGAATCCGTACACAAACTAACACAGACAGGGAATATATACACAGAACTAACAAGACTAACACAGAACAGCTGGGAACAATGATTACAGGGAACAGCTGAGTGCAATGAACTGATGAGTGACAGTGACAGACAGAATGCTGGGAAATGCAGTTCCAGAAATACATGACACCGGGGAAGGAGGACATCTAGTGGACAAACAAGGAAACACAACCAGACACTGTGACAAATCCGTATGAAAAGTGAATTAATCTCTGGCTCCTCTGTTCAATCTTTCTGATTTTAGAACATTTTTGTAAAAGTGCCTTTTTAATTATTTATTCCAAATTACTTAAATAATTAGAGCTTCAGCCTGGTTAAATCACATTTATATATATATGAAGAGTTCAGATGCAAAAGCCTCTAAGTGCCATTTGAAATTCTCTTCTAGAATAATCATTTTTATCAAGCTTGTATATTTAAATTCAGTAATTTCACGTAAATGGCAATTCATAGGTAATCTTCATTGCCATTTAAGTGAAATTACTGAACTTAAATATACAAGCTTGATAAAAATTAACATTCTTGAAGAAAATTTCAAATGGCATTTAGAGGCTTTTGCATCTGAACTCTTCATATGTTATATATATATATATATATATATATATATATATATATATATATATATATGTATTTGGTCAAATTAAGCTATAAAATAAATAGTTTATCTTTTAAAATGCAATGGATTTTTAAAGATATCAACAAAAAAACTGGCAAAAAAAACTTTAAAAGTGATTTTCTTAGGTTTTTCATTGGAAAAAAAGGGCAGACGACCAGAATTCAAATGTGTATATTTTTACAACCATTCAAGGTATGACTTTGACTAAGATATCATTTGATCTCAATTTTTAAATTTGGGTCACTGTGACTCATTTTGCTGGATCAGGTCACATATATTACCTTCTGACAGTATGAAATAAGACTAATTAGCTTGACTTTGTTCCACCCCTTCTTGACCTGATTCATGTTCCTGCCTTATAACATTATTGGTATGTTCTCAATCATTCATCCATACTAATTATGTCTATAAAAGTGCAAATACTGTATCAAGTCATATGTACTTGGCATTTACAGTTGAGCTACATTTTTGGGATGCTTCTCTTTCTTTACACACTCCTGCTCTTCCATCAACTTCATACCAAGGCAGGAAACACTGTTTGCCGAATAATGGGAGATCCTCAGTATCCACTGCTTTCCAAGAATGGAGACACAATCATTGGAGGACTTTTTCCTGTCCACAGTATAGAAATATTACCTTCATTTGAGTTTACGCAAAAACCTCAGCTACTATCATGCTCCAGGTTTGTTATATTTAAAACATTAGAGAAGATAATGTATGTAAAACAAAAAGACTCAATTAAAATGCATCATCAATTAATTTCAAGAGCAACTTATTAATAAAATGGCGTTTCAAGCATAATGTTTTTTCACCATTTAATGTTTAATTTCACAGTGTGTATCTGAGAGATTTTCGACTGGCACAAATCATGATATTTGCCATTGAGGAGATTAACAGAAGTGAAAGTTTGCTCCCAAATGTTTCTATTGGTTATCGAATATATGATACCTGTGGTTCAAGACTGTCTATCATGAGTGCAACTATGGGACTGATGAATGGTCAGGAGTTTGTACCAGGACACAGATGCAATGGACAGTCTCCTTTACATGCTATTATAGGCGAATCAGAGTCTTCTCCAACAGTGATTCTGTCTAGAACTACAGGACCTTTTAAGATTCCAGTGGTAACGAGCAATACAATTTGATGTTTAACTCCATCACAGATTAATGTACTAATAACTGTGTAATCAATGTTTTCTGTGCTTTCTTTTTCAGATAAGTCACTCTGCTTCGTGTGAATGCCTCAGTAACAGGAAATATTACCCTTCATTCTTCAGGACTATGGCTAGTGATTACTACCAGAGCAGAGCACTTGCATACATAGTCAAGAACCTAGGCTGGTACTGGTTGGGAGCTGTGAACAGTGACAATGAATATGGAAACTATGGAATGGCCATGTTTCTGAAAATAGCCCAGGAGGAGGGGATTTGTGTGGAGTACTCTGAAAAATTCTACCGAACAGAGCCAGAAAAACTTAAGAAAGTGGTAGACACGATCAAAAAAAGCACTGCAAAAGTTATTGTTGCATTTGTTTCACTTCCGGAAATGGGCTTGCTTGTTGATCAGTTAAGTATTCAGAACATTACAGGCCTCCAAATGATTGGTGTGAAGTCATGGATAACTGTAAAGAGTTTGATCACTCCAAACAGTGTCCATGTGCTTGGAGGGTCACTGGGGTTGGCAGTGAGAAAAATCGACATTGCCGGGTTTGCAGATTATGTCATTAAAGAATTTTGGAATACAGCCTTTCCATGTCCACAGACTAAGGGGAATTATTCTCAATATGCCTTAAGTTGCAGTAAATATGAAGATCTACTATTGCTAAAAAATTACAATGAAGATGTGCCTGAACAAAGATATGCAAGCTACGTCTACAAAGCAGTTTATGCTGTGGCTCATTCACTACACAGTCTACTTAAGTGCAAAGAACAGGAAGGTTGTGAAAAAGGCCTCACAATCCAACCACAACAAGTAAAAGATTAAAAAAAAACATTTGAATGAAAATTAGGAAAATGAGAGAACAATATATTAAAATTGTGAATTGTGACTCAGTGATAATGTCATTTCCTTTTTCCGCTAGCTTGTTGAGGCTCTGAAAATGGTGAATTTCACTATAAAGACGGGAGATCATGTGTGGTTTGACAGCACTGGTGGCGCAGTAGCCCAATATGAAGTTGTCAATTGGCAGCAGGACTCAGGTGGATCAATAAAGTTTAAATCAGTGGGATACTATGATGCCTCACTGCCCCCTGACCAGCGCTTTGTGCTTAACACTGAAAACATAATATGGGCTGGAGGACAGATAGAGGTAAATGCAAGTATTCTGTTTGTCCAACAGGCTTTGTTAAACTGTCACCTCCCTTTAAAAAGTAGAACTAGTAGTAAAAGTAGTTTAAAATTAAGAATAGATGTGAAAATGCACTATCCAAACTTAACCCTTTCACGTGTACGATCACACCGGTGTGATCAGTCTTGGCTGGTCCCTGGAGCGTACGATCACACCGGTGTGATTAGAACGTTCAGTGCACACGTCAGCAACTGCTAAATTCAAACTTGCTCTCGCACGTTGGCTGGCGCTGAGCCAGAGACAGACGCACTCAGTGCTGTCATATATCACAACTATTGAGTGTTTTCAACCACATAATGTTTATTTTAGGTTTCAGACATTTAAATACACATATGTACTAGCAAAACAATGATTTTGAGTTTGTTAAATACACACAGATGTCTATAGAAGCGGCAATAATAAACCTTTCAGTTATAATAAGACGACACGTTTTATTCATATCAGATACACATTGTGTAAGTAGCTTAACATTTGATCCTATTCTTCTCCCAGTTCACCAGCCATTTACTATCATGTATTTCGTGAGAAGTGGATGAATTGAAGTTATAAATCCAACAGACCCGATTCTCTGAACTGAAAACGAAACTAAAATGGCGCCGCCCATTGTGCATACAGCTCAACTAACGCAATCGTTATAAAGATGTCTAAACAACAAAACCCATCCATTTGCACATATTTGACAATCAGAATATCAGTGTTTCATGATATAGCTAATACATTTTTGAATATTTTTAATAAAAAAAGAAAAATGACATAAAAGCAGATCATCATTCATTCCGCGCTCTGTTCTGGTTGTGCTGTGTCACGTGACAAGCAATGACGCGTCACCATGGAAACATTAAAGTGGCAAGTTCTAAATAACGGTCGCCTTGAAAAACTCACGCTGGGGGGTCAGTTAGAATATTTTAAACTTACGTGTGAAAGGGTTAAATGGCTATAAATCAAGAATGCTTTAGGCCAAAGTTTGGTCTGGTTTTAAAGCTACTCAGCAAATTATTGCACTTAACCCTTTCACATGTAAGTTTAAAATATTCTAACTGACCCCCAGCATGAGTTTTTCAAAGCGACCATTAGTGAGAACTTGTCACTTTACTGTTTCCATGGTGACGCGTCATTACTTGTCACGTGACACAGCGCAACCACAACACAGCGCTGAATGAATGATGAATGTAATTTTTCCCTTTTTATTGAAAATATTCACAAATGTATTAGCTATAGCATGAAACACTGATATTCCGATTGTCAAATATGTGCAAGTGGATGGGTTTTGTTGTTTAAACATCTTTATAATGATCGCGTTAGTTGAGCTGTATGCACAAAGGGACGGGGCCATTTTAGTTTGTTTTACAGTTCAGAGAATCAGATCTGTTGGATTTACAACACGTCAATCACACCGGTGTAATAATACGCTCCAGGAACCAGCTAAGACTGACCAGCCAAAATATAGAACCTTGAGACTCCGACCTTTCCAACGATATTTGTTTTGTTGAAATATGAAAAGATTTTGATTATTAAGTAGTTAAAATACATTTTGTAATATGAAACCTGAGGCCGCACCACAAAGGAAAGAGCCCGCTAAAAGAATTTATTGTGTACCGTTTGCATGATAATGCAACGTCCAATTTCTAAACCGTTTATCCCGGAAGGAATTTAGAGTTTGCAAGCTTTCAAATTATGCCTAAATTATGGTGATTATTAAAATATACAATATAAAAAAAAGTGATAAATAAAAAGAGCACCAGGCATCCCGCTAGTGACAATTAAGGGTTTTAAACTAAGGAAACATAATAAGAAAAACGAAATACAAAAAAGGAAATACTTATATACCTTTATGAAAGGCATGACGGACACATAATTATTTATAAAAACATATTCTGAAAGCTCTGCACTTATTGAATGTTAAGTAAATATAATATGGTTCCACAACACAAAAATATTCAAATTAAATTTGTGTATGTAGTTTGAAACAAGCTAACATATCATTAATGTTTTAACTACATATCTTAAACTAAGTGACAGAAAAATGCCAAGCAGACAAAAATGTGCTCAATTTCTATAATAGCACTTCCACAGCATTCACAATACATAATCTATGAATCAAAGTCACAAAATTCTGTAATCATGATAAGTAAGAGATTAATCTTATAAATCGTATAAATATATCAAGGTAATTTTTTTTTTTTTTTTGGATGCAGAAGCCAAGGTCTGTGTGCAGTGAGAGTTGTCCTCCAGGCACTAGAAAGGCTGCACAGAATGGTAGACCTGTCTGCTGTTATGACTGCATTCCATGTGCAGAAGGAGAAATCAGCAATGAGACAGGTAATATTCAGTCCCCCTCGGGTTTAAAGAAAATTGATTGGTTGTTCTTTTACAGCTCATTGTTAAAATTGTTATCCTTTTGTTTCTGACTTGTAATTACAACTTTTTTTTCCAGATTCAAATAACTGCAAGCGGTGTCCAATTGAATACTGGTCTAATGCTGAGAAAAATGAATGTGTGTCAAAAACTGTAGAGTTTCTGTCATTCACAGAAGTTATGGGTATATTGCTAGTCTTTTTTTCAATGTTAGGAGTAGGATTAACTGCGATGGTGGCCATCCTGTTTTACAGCAAGAAGGACACCCCCATAGTAAAGGCCAACAACTCAGAGCTGAGCTTCCTGCTACTCTTCTCATTGACTCTGTGTTTCCTCTGTTCACTTACTTTCATTGGTCGGCCCACTGAGTGGTCCTGTATGTTGCGTCACACAGCGTTTGGGATCACCTTTGTCCTCTGTATCTCCTGTGTTTTAGGGAAAACAATAGTGGTGTTAATGGCCTTCAAGGCTACACTTCCAGGAAGTAATGTCATGAAATGGTTTGGGCCATCACAACAGCGACTCAGTGTTCTTGCCTTTACACTTATACAGGTTCTTATCTGTGTTCTTTGGTTAACAATATCCCCTCCATTTCCTCACAAAAATATGAAATATCATAAGGAAAATATCATTCTTGAGTGCAGCCTGGGTTCTACTGTAGGATTCTGGGCTGTGCTGGGTTATATTGGTCTACTGGCTGTTTTGTGCTGCATTCTAGCTTTTCTGGCTCGCACACTGCCTGATAACTTCAATGAAGCCAAATTCATCACATTCAGTATGCTCATTTTCTGCACTGTATGGATTACATTTATTCCAGCTTATATCAGTTCTCCTGGAAAATTCACTGTGGCTGTGGAGATATTTGCCATTTTAGCCTCAAGCTTCGGTTTACTATTCTGCATATTTGCACCTAAATGTTATGTCATCCTGTTTAATCCTGAACAAAATACAAAGCAAAATATGATTGCAAAAACAACATCTAAGTCCTGCTGAGAAATAAACTAACATGTCTCTATTAACATTGAAATGTGTTTTTATTATTGTTTATTCAGAGACAAAATAAAAAGTTGTTACTGATTTATTAAATTCACAAATATATTATAACAGATATACTGATATGAAATATAACAGAATACAGACTTTTAAAAAAAATGCTGACGTGAACACCTTACATACACTGTCTTTGTCGTGATCCTGGTTCTTTCCTTGTGTTTTCTTTCCTTTGTCTCCCTCTGCTGGTTATGCTACATCATTTCTTTTCTTTCCCCTTTCACACACACACACACACACACACACACACACACACACACACCCATTATCCCTTCCTCTCATTACCATCAGCTGACTCTCATGTTTTCATCAACTTACACACCTGGGCCCGTATCCCTAAAGAATTTTTGTACAAAAAGTGGCTCCTAGCGGCCAAATTCTAAGAAAATTCTCAGAGTCATGCCGTTTTCTTAGAATTTCCCCTAAAAGTGACACGAAAATCCCAGTTAATATAAAAGCTATTCCTCAAGATTCCTAGCGCTTAAAAGGGCTCCTAAGGCGAGATCTGCTAAGAGCAGGGAAGAGGACTTTTAGTGGCTTAGGAGCTTTCTGTGTTTGTAGGATATATGTTAACAAGCCTTCATAAATAGACCAGCCAGCAATCACAGACATTGATAAAAGCTGAGCCGTGTTACCCTCTTTAAGACCACACTGAGTTGTAATGTTGCAATTTCTACTTCATTAAGGACAGTCCCTTGAGATCTTGTTTTCAATGGGGTCCATATGGGAGTGAAAGTACAAAATATACCAGCTAGGATATTAATATGAGCAAATAAGTCACAAATCATTATTTGAACAGGGTGTAATGAGCTTAAGTTTTCACATAGATTCTAATGTTAGGCTATAACCCCTACAGCTTATAAGCCTAGTTCACACTACATGATTTTAAGCCCGATTTAAGCCCGATTTGCAAATCGTTGAGTCACCGACAAGTCAGGGTGTTATCGCGTGCAAATCGCGGGCGATTAGCGGACGCTTAACGCTCGCCAATCTGTTAGTATGAAAGAGCCAACAACGCATCAAAGACAGCTCGCAGACACCTCGCAAACAGGTCACCGAGCTCAGAAAAATATCTAGCATGCTAGATATCCAGAGCTGTCGCGTGACTCAATCTCAGTGATGTCATGAGCTAGAGCCAATCAGAGCAAGGTATGGGTTGAGGTCACCGGGTAAATACGCGAAATGCGCGATTTTCGAACAAACACGTCCAATAGGAGTTTGCAGAAAGATCAGCAACATGTCAAGAAAGCAATGGACTCAAGATTTAGATCAAAATTGAATTGAACTGTGGCAGGAGCATGAATGCCTTTATGATGTTGGACATGAGATGTACCACAACCGCATCCAGAAAGAGAAAAGGTGGACAGAAATCACAAACGCCCTCAAACAGTGAGAAAAATGTTATTGGAAATGTACATTAAATCTTACTGTAATTCTGTTTGTTGTGATATATTATATTGTGAAGTAAGAGGATATTCAGTTCAAGGATTTAATTGTCATATTTAGCTTGAAACAGAGAATTAAAACAAAAGAATTAGTGGGGGTGCATAACTGAGAATTAATGAATAATGCATTTTCTTTATTAATTCTAGACTTTACTGTTGAGGACATTAAGATCAGGGCCGTATCCCTGCGAACGCTTGTAGATGAGATTGAATCGTTGGGTGACAGAGTTGTTGTCAAATCCTGTAGTGCGTCAGCTCCAGTTGCGGATCAATCATGATGTGTCGTTTGGTGTGAACGGCTCAACAACTTGAACACTCCTGATTTCACAGAGAGCAAGTTATGAAGTGTGAACTGCACAGTTCAGCCCGATGTTTTGAAATCATGTAGTGTGAACTAGGCTTTACTATTCATTTTCCAGATATTTTCTTGAATGTGAAATATTATTTACAATTACAGTCTGCATAAGATTAGAGTGTATAGTTATGTTTATTGATTTGAGGGTACATCCTTTGCTCATTATCACCAAAAATTTATTTTCATCAAACTTGTAGGATCAACCAATCATGGCTTTTGAAATGATGACTCATACCTAGCAACGGGGTCAACCACACCTCCTCACTAAGATAGGATTTTCCATCCATTCCTTGCTCAGAGTTCACTGAAAATGTTCTGGAATCACTTCTAAGCTAAAACTCCTGGCAAGGAGTTTTTAGGTTAAGTTAGGAGGTCTCTGAGAGGATTCTCAGAATCTTTAGGGCCCGTAACCATAAAGAATTTTAGTGCAAAGAGTCGCTCCTAGTGACTAAATTCTAAGAAAATTCTTAGAAATGTGGGAGTTTACTCTTAAAATTAAAGAAAAGATCCTAGTAAAGAAAAAAGTAATTCAGAGAGTATCTTAACCCTTAAAAGAGGTCTTAAGTTCAAAATTGTTAGGAGTACGGATGATGACTTTTAAGAGGCTTAAGAGTTTATTTAGCAGAAGAGAAAATGCCAGAGCGATGAAGGAGAAGAAATGTGCTGCATACAATGGCTGCACAGTGAGTTAATAAATGTTTGTGATTGATCTTATTAGAGAAACGCTAATATCTCCAACACAACACAGGAATGCCATAACACCAGAAATGAAAGTATTCACTAAGATATTTGTATTGTGGCAAATGGGAAAATACAATAAGTAGCAGTGATTTGGGTCTGTCACAACCTTCTGTAAACAGTGATCACACAAACATTACAGCACTTTCAGAACCTCTTATTGTGTCGCAGTTCATTTAGTTTCCACGGGACATTCCCACCTTGCAGGCTCAAAAAACTGAATTTCGCTGGCGCGCACAAGCAGGGGAATGAACCGTTAATAATTTGCGCTATAAGCTCTCATGTCCGCTTCTTGCTCTTGTGCTGTGATACCCGTCCCGAATTTACCTTTAATGATGTCCTAGTGTTCATCCACTAACTGGGCTAACAGTAAACACTAGTGGTGCAACGGATCATCATTGATCCGTGATCCGTTCGGATCAATGTCTTCGGTTCGGCACACACGTGATCCGCGGATTGATTATGAAAAAAAAAAAATGCGCATGTTCAGTCAACACTCAGTTTCGTCATGGCGAGCGGAGGAACGGAGGAGCTTGAACTTCTCCTTTTGGGAGCTTTAAATCTCCTGTAGGAGCATTTTGGATTTCCCGTCAAATATAATGATGAAGGAAAGAGGTTAGTGGATAAAACCGAGACGGTGTGTAGGCACTGTGGCACAAGAAAGCCATATGACAGTGGAAACACGTCAAGCATGGCCACGCATTTGAAGTGACATCACCCCGGTGTTTCACTGACAGGAGTGAAAACGAAGGCAGCTCAACAACCACTTATTACCGCGGCATTTAAGCAGCCCCTAAAAGTGCTTGAGCCACTTTACGACATCCCATCGCGCACCCACTTTAGTGAAAAGATTGTGCCAGATCTTTATGAGCAGGAAAAGAAAAAAGTTGTGGATGAACTATCCCGAGCATCCTCTGTTGCGCTCACGACAGACGGGTGGACGTCTAGGGGAACGGAGAGCTATGTGACGATAACCGCTCACTTCATCACTGCAGACTGGCAGATGAGAAGTCCGGTGCTGCAGACACGCCCACTCTACGAGAGTCACACGAGCACTCATCTTGCGGAGGTTCTGATACAAGCAGTGGAGGAATGGAAGTTAAAGAGGCCCAGTATTAATATCCCAGTCACAACTGATAATGCTAAAAATCAAATAAATGCAGTGAATGAGGCAGGACTAGGCCCACAGATAGGGTGCTTTGCACATGTAGTGAATTTGGCATCACAGAAGGGAATCTCAGTCAATAGGATGGACCGCCTCCTTGGGAGGATTAGGAAGGTGGTTTCCTACTTCCACCGAAGCACAACAGCTGCTCATGTGCTTAAGACGAAGCAAGAAATGCTAAAGCTGCCTATTCATAAGCTCATACATGATGTCCCAACAAGGTGGAACTCCACTTATGATATGTTGGAGCGTTATCTGGAGCAGCAGGCAGCTATTTACTCTGCATTGACCGAGAAGACCCTGAAAAAAAATGTCAAAGACATCACCCTGTCTGATGATGATATGAGAGTGGCAGAAGAAAGTCCTCCAGGTGCTTAAACCCCTCAAAACCGTTACATCTCTGCTGAGCATTGAAACTTCACCATCTGTGTCAATGATCGTGCCGCTGAAAACAAAAATTCTACAATCAATGGCCCCAAGTGTGGAAGACAGCACCATTACTCAAGATGTCAAGGCTGCCATTAGAGAGGACCTGAAGCCCAGATACACTTCACCCCCTTCTCTGCAGGACTACCTTAATAGATCTACTGCCCTGGATCCAAGGTTCAAGTCCCTGTCTCACATGGACCCTGCCCTACGCCAGAGGACATACAGTGACCTCACCACTGAGATTGTGAGCAGTCTGGGCACTGAAGACTGTGATGAGGTAAAGAAAAAGAATATTATTTAAAAATGATAAATTTAAATCTAAATAGTTTTTTTCCCCACAGTAATAATGGCTTTGTTTCATTAAATGTTATTGCCACATTTTTCATGTCTATGAAACATAAATAAATAATAAAAATAAAATAATTAAAAATAAAATAAATAAAAATAAATAATGGGTATAATTAATCAACTATTTTTTTTTCTGCAGGGTCAAGCTGCAGAGCCAACAGGAGCAAACTTGGATACATCTCCTCCACAAAAGAAGTCAGCAATGGCTGAGCTTTTTGGTGAGACCTTTGCCAGCAAAGACATGGACAGCAAGACTCCTGCTGACATCATCAAAGAGGAGGTGGCATCTTACCTGGCAGCAAGCAGCATTACAGTAGATGATGATCCACTGACATGGTGGAAAAGCAATGAGTGTAAATACCCTCATATTGCCAAGATGGCAAGATGCTATCTCGCTGTGCCAGGCTCTTCAGTTCCTTCTGAGAGAGTGTTCTCAACAGCAGGGGACATAGTGACCGCAAAGAGGTCCACACTCTCCCCAGAAAATGTAGACATCCTTGTCTTTTTAAAAAAAGAATTTGAAATTATAAGCTTAGATATGCTTTGCTTTCTTTCTTTTATTCTTTGATAATGTGGACAGGATTTTTCCATTATCCATATTTCAAGGAAGATTATGTGCTTCTGTTGCACATTAAGTTGTTTTTTTATTAATGTTCATTAGTCCATGTTTAAAGAAAGTCTTTATGCCATTTTATGTTGCACTTTAAGTTTTGCATTAATTAAGTTAAAAAGAAAATATTATGCCTTGTGCACTTTAAGTTGATTTTATATATTTTATTTTAATAGTTTAAAAATAATATTAAAAGTTTATTAAAAGTGTTAATAAAAAAAAAGACAAAACTTTTGTTTATTTGTCTTTATTTTACATTTTTTGCTGATCCGAAAAATGATCCGATCCGTGACTCTGATCCGAGGAACGATCCGATCCGTGAGTTTTTTGATCCGTTGCACCCCTAGTAAACACCGTTCTTCTGTCCAGTCGGGGTTTCTCGTCTTTCTCGTTTTTTTATTCCATGTTTGCTATATTAAAACCAATGTTCAAACAACCAATTAAATAGACAGCAATCAGTGTAATTGGAAAGAGTGAACAAATTTGTATCATTCTAAGCCAATCAAATACCTTAGGAAATTAACAGCATGGTAAAAAAGGATTTATATATATATTAGGGGTGGAGCCGAATCCGAATACGGTATTCGGAAAGGTACAAATAATGTGTTTTTTACGAATACTTATTCCGAACAAATACTTAAAAAAATATTTGTATTCGGGAACAAGAAATACTTTATATCAAAAAGCTGCGTTCCTCACGAGACCGCAGTGCGCGAGTGAGTGACGTTTAGGAAGAGTTTACTGACACAGGCTGCTCCACACAGCAACAGAGAGGGCTCGGCTGAGCGAAAAAAACACTTAACTGCATCACTAGTTTTGTTTAATAGATGTTTGTACCTTAACTATGTTCCGGTGGCAGTTTATAACTTTCGGGAAGCGGAGTTTGATCGGGAGTATATTCCATTATTGACGTCTGCAGACAGGTGCTCTCATGTTTGCTCTGTTTACGTAGCTCTGTTAGCTCGGTAACGGTAATTATTAGTTTCATGGCTTGATTGAATTCTAATGTAGAATGCGGTCTGTTATTATAACAGGCCGCTGCTTATAAGTATAACACACCGTTGCTATGAAAAACAGAGCGTTGCCATGGATTCTAAACGTAGTGTCATGGTGCAATTTATCACAGGAAGCAATTGCGAGTGAACAGTGATTTATTGAAACTCAGTCCAATGCAGTAAGCCAGATACAAGGTGACGCAGGGACTTCGATGGTCAACCAGATGATGTGAAGACAGACGGTGAATTCCACAGGACACGATGAACAATACTCAAAACACGATCGACACTTCACGGAGGACGAGACGATCAGGAACACAGGAACCAGGACAAGGACGCACCAACACCAAACAACGATCTGACAAAGATGAGAGAACAGTGGTGAGTATATATGCATGGTGGTGATCGACTGCAGCTGGTGATGATTGATGATGAGCAGCTGGAGTGGATCAGGTAATGCCACACAGACACGCCCCTCACACACGTGCATTCACACAACAACATATACACGAGACTAGAAGGAAACAGAGGAACTGTCCACCGTGACACGTAGAGACAGAACGGACTATTTTTCTTTTTTTAGCGGGAGCGATACAATCGTTTTTTAAATCAATAAACTCCTTTTTATATCCATATTTTGAGTCAAATTATTGATTTATTTGGTAGGTAGCCATGTAATAAGCGGGGTAATGTAGAGCGAGGCGTAGTTATAGCGAAAACCTATCAGGCTTTGCGTCGGGCTCATAATCAACCTCCTCGCTATAAATTATCCCTATAACTTATTCTGTCTGCACAGCGTCCTCCACCGTGGTGTTGGGGTTCATAATGTTCACAATTGTATTTTATTAGTTGTTGGTTAAACCATGGTTCATGAGGTAATGGCTGACTGTTATTTTCTTTTCAATGACTTTTCTTGTTACATGTTCATTGCTGGATTTATAGAAAAAAAAAATCAACCAATATTGCATATCCATAATTATTATAATGGATATAATTAAAGAATCCATACACTATAAAGTATTTTTAAAGATTTTTATGCCTATTTTGAATTTTACTCGAATACAAATACAAATACTTTTCCTCCCTGAACAAATATAAATACAAATACAAAAAGCGGCTGCTTTGCACACCCCTAATATATATATATATATATATATATATATATATATATATAATGTGCGTGTGAGAAATAGAGTAAACTCTATACTTAAAATGGCCATTTTTTCCTTCTTGGACAACCAACCAATCACAGTCTTCAAAAGACTGTGTCACACATAGCAACGGGGTCAACCCTGCCTCCTCACTAAGATGAAAGTTTTTTTCTTTTTCTTACTCAGAGTTGCACTCAGATCTGTCCCAAATCGCTCTTAAGCTAAGACTCCTTTGTAAACGTTATTAAGCTAAATTAAGAGTTTTCTGAGAGGATTCTTAGATTCTTTATGAATACGGGCCCTGTTCTCTATCTTCCCCTTATTTTCACGCTACTTCTAGCTCTCTCTTTCTCGTCTGATTTGTCGGATTATAGTTTGACCTTCATGCACGTTGGATTGCTGTTAATACTACATTTCAATAGTTGTTTCCCTAAGTTCTGTCCTGTCCTGTCTCGTGTTGAGTGTCAGAACGTCACAGTTATCTACTGCTGTGTTTTACCACTTCTGTGCCGTACCCAGCCTTCACCAGGGAGTGTAGCAGAGATTCCGTCTTCAGGCCCGCTGTCCCGATTTCATTACATCCGAGCCTTCAGGTTCTCCGGCTGAGGTCGTCTCTTTGTTTGAACAATCAGCAGAGCATCACTCAGTTTCCTTTTGTGAAAGAGACTTTTTCTGTTTATTCAGCCTGTGAGACGGTGTCTTATTTTTCTTTAAAAGATTTACCTGCTATATTCTCTGGAACCCTCTATTCCTTGACAGCCTTAGACATAAATATAACATTTATCATTTCTGAGGTTATACTGTATAAACAGGAAATATTGTTGAAATTCTGACCCTAACCCCAATTTTTACTACATTTTAAAGGGGAAATTTATAGTTTTATACTATATGTGACCCGCTCTGGCGAAATGAGTCGGAAGTCGCAACGTTCCATTATATGATATGGGCCGATTATCTGGAAAACAATGAAATAACAAAAACAGTTTTTGTGTGCTAATTTCAAAAAACAGACATTCAAAAATAATCTCCCAAAGTTTTGTAGCCCATACAATTGAGTAAAGGTATTTAAATGACGATTAAAGTTGTCAAAGCTTTACTAAATTCGCTGAAATAAACATTGCTCTTCTCAACTCCCCACGTCACCTCTGAGCATTTCCCGGGTAGCCCCTGAAATGTTGAACTCAAAGTGTTGAACTAACTGGAGGCTTCTAACCTAAGCTGTGTCAGTATATTTATCTTCAAGAAGAATACATTTAAGGCTGTAACAATCGCGACACTCAGATCCACGAACCTGTGTCGCGGTGAGAGAAGACAGAATCACGACACCCCCCTCCAACTCCCGGAGTTATCATTTCCATCCAGACCCAATTCTACCACATTTTTAAATTACTATTAGTATTATTTGAAGTTAACATTATAAAATATGTAGACCTACACCACAAAACTAGTTAAATTCTTACTAAATTGTTTAAAATTGGGCAATTTTAGCATTATGGAGGTGACATTTGCAGTCAAAAATTCCCAGATAATTAAATCTTTTAATAAATAGGCCTATGTGAATTACACTGCACAAAAGTAATCCTACCCACCGGATGAAGAAGGGTTGACTCTCCCTATAACATAAAATCTTCATTTCATTTTATTTTCCGTGTTCGCATTTATGAGGAAAAAACAGTGATACGGACGTGACCGTTCAAACGTTTGCACAAATCATGACTAGATCATGTAGTAACACATTAGTAATTACTAGTTAGTTCCAATGATCTTCACTTTATAATACGGATCCAAATAATTAGTAATTCCCACAGAAGCATCTAGTAACACTTTCATCTGTGAGCTATTACTTACTAATTATTTGGATCCGTATTATAAAGTGAAGATCATTGGAACTAACTAGTAATTACTCAAGTGTTACTACATGATCTAGTCATGATTTGTGCAACCGTTTGAGATTTTTGGTGAATTTTAGTATACTTTTAGAAAATGTCTTTAGTAATACTTGAGTAATTACTAGTTAGTTCCAATGATCTTCACTTTATAATACGAATCCAAAAAATTAGTAATTCCCACAGAAGTATGTCACAAGGTGACAAACCCAGCGGAACCAATTTCCGCTGGTAGTGTGTTTCCCCCCAGGACAATTTCACTGACACACCGTGCAGGTTTGCTTGTTGTCAGTTGCCATGATAGCGGCAGCTGAGGAGCTAAGCTGTACCAGGTGCAGTGTGTTTGGTGTGAGGGTTTGTGATTGGGAGACATGGCCTGATAAAGCAGTTAAAAGGCAAAGAAAGAGGCATTCAAGTGTGGTACTCCCCCGGGAGAAATCTATTCTTTGGCAGTGGCTTGAAGTTGCTGGGATCGTTTGGAGCAGCTGTAAGGATCTGGCTGGAAAAGGGGTGCAACGGTGATTGTGAGAATACAAGCTGGAGACGTGAAAACGGATGTGAAGTGAGTGAATGGGCTCTATGCACGGCGTTATTTCCGGTGAAGGATTAAGGATGCTCGATAACTTCCGCCGATCATAGAGTCCAATGCAATACCGAGAATTTATATTGAATTTTATACTCCATGGTTATACTAATGAAACGTTAGTCACAAAAACAGATAAAACAGACACCCCTAGTTGTGTTTATGCTTCTTTTTAAAATTATATTAAATAAACATAACTATATATAAAATTACATCTAAACGTATGTACGTTTCGTTTCAAAGACGGGAGGACAGTAAATATTGAAGACTCTGCCATAATCCCGTTTTCTGCGGTTTTCCTCCGCTTTAATCTCCACAACCGGAAATGGACGAGCATCCTTACGTCAAATGCGGAACTTATGCGTGCATATAGCCCATTGTGGAAATTGAGTCAAGACTGGAGAACATTATCATTCTAGAGAAGAAGATAAGTAATGAAACACCGGATCTGTGCGAATGTATGCCTTGCACTGAATTGAATAAGGAATTGTGAAGTGTATTGACCACAAGTATAATTGTCACTTAAGAGTGTGAATTGAGTCATTATTGCAACTCTGATATCTTCTTCTGAGTGTGAAAGAGTATTGAAGACGATGTTTCCCATGCCGTGAGAAGTCATCTGCATCTCCTCAACTTCTGAGTGTTGATTCAGCGTAACAGTGAAAGGATTGATCACTGGGTGAGTGCTGGCCTTATTGCACTGAGATTTGAGAGTGGATATGCAGTGCCTGAATTGAAGTGTCACACAGTATTGGACTTGACGTGAGTTTGCAGTGCGTGGATGCATATGTTTATTTAACCGCCAGTATTTCCCCAGTTCACGTTCTTGCCCAGTGTTTGCGGAACGAAGCCCTCAGTGTTGAATGTGTATGTTCCACTCCGGCCACAAAGTCCTGATGATACTGAAGAGGAGTGTGATTGCCCTGTTTTAACTTGTTCTGTCTATTTAAATAGAAGATCCTTCTGCCACTGCCTTCTTGTGTGCTGCCCGAACGGAGGAGAGACACACCTCAGCCGTAGCGCTGCTTGTTTGGAACAGCCCAGTCCAGCCGTAAGCCTGATTCTCCATTATACGAAAGGATCATGTTTGCTCTTGTAACGGATAATCTGTCTATTTAAATAGAAGATTCTTCTGCCACTGCCTTCTTGTGTGCTGCCTGTACGGAGGAGAGACACACCCCAGCCGTAGTACTGCTTGTTTTGAACAGCCCAGTCCAGCCGTAAGCCCGATTTCCCATTATACGAAGGGATCATGTTTGCTTTTGTATCAGATGCTCTGTCTATTTAAATAGAAGATCCTTCTCCCACTGCCTTCTTGTGTGCTGCTGGTACGAAGGAGAGACACAAGACACACCCCAGCCTTAGTGCTGCTTGTTCAGAACTACCCGCCCCAGCTGTAAGTCCTTGCTTTACCATAATAGAATCAAACCTGTAAACTTGTCTCTGTTTTGGATTAGAGGATATCTTGCTTCTGGTTGGAGCCGTTAAAGGAGGAAAGACACACGGAGGACCTTACACCTGTTGTCCAGCGACGCTACGGGAGAGCACTCTACACAAAGGAGACATACGTACCCAGCTACCCACCTTGCTGGCAGTGAGTCCCCCTCCTGGATCCATCGCCCCCTGTGCCAACCACCTACTGTATAGACGCCACTTGAAGCAAAACTTACCTGCTACCCACCTCTCCGGTGAGAGAGTCCCCTCCTGGCCTGTGGACCCGGTCCTGGTTCGCCTGGATAGCTGTCCACCTGTATTACGCCCAAGCGTGCCGCACAAGCCCTCAAAAGTGAAGCCAAAACGTCTCGATCGCCCCCCTGTGACCGGTCCTAGTATAGCTCATAAATCCCGCCTCCCCATGTTATTCAATGGGACGCGAGACCAACTAAACAATTAAATTACACTTCACATATCCTTTTTCCAAAGATAGTTTCTGTCATTTAGTGTAGTTTCTATCACGTTGATGTAATTTCAAGTGTTCGTTTTTAAAATAAGTTTGTTTTTAGTTAGTTATGTGATGATAAAAACGGTGCTCTGACATCATGATTGACAGCTGTGATTGACAGGTTCTCTGTGCGAGGTAGTCACTGAAGCACCAGCGGACTTTTTTCATAATGTTGATTATGTGGTTAGTAGTTGTATTTACCTTATTTTAACGAGGTTCTGCAATCAGCAGACAACATTGGAGAAGAACGAAGCAGACAGAGGACACTTAATGAAAGTGCGGGGCGTGTGCTTACGTTTGATTCAGCGCGAAGGAGGGCGCGGCCTTGATTTCGCGGCTTTACTTCCTGCTCACGACTGCGCATGACTGGTCCCGAAACACGCAAGTGCGCAGACTCAGGTCCCAAGATGTCAGCGTCATATCGAGACACTGGCGGCTACAGTTCTCTCCGATGGAAAAGAGCGGAGGGGCGTCGTCCATCTTTTTTTACAGTCTATGATTACGCCTAAAACGATCTACTTACCACGTTTACTCACCTGCACGCCAGACCGGCACTCGGTCGGCGCAGTGAACCTCCTGGTCTCCTTCCTCCTGCAGAGAGATACGAAGCCCATATTAAGACTTTAAATTCTTGCTTTTATTCAATAAAGATTGTTACTTTTAGAAATTCTGTGTCTGTCTGGTCTCTGGTACGCTCCTCGAGGTGGTCCTGGGTTTGAGGGGTGGGTGCAGTCTGGCTTGCCCACCCCCCCCCCCCCCCCCCCGACCTGTGACAAGTATCTAGTAACACTTTCATCTGTGAGCTATTACTTACTAATTCGTTAAAGGAGCAATGTGTAAAAGTTGGGTATCTATTAACAGAAATGCAATATGACATCCATAACTATGTTTTCAGTGGTGTATAAAGAACTTACTTAAAATTAACCGTAATGTTTTTATTACCTTAGAATGAGACATTAATAGCTCCATAACCGCGGGAATCCCCTTCTATGAAGGTCGCCATGTTGTGACGTCATATTCCTACCGTAGCCGAACGCGAACAAACAGCGCTACAGAACGCGTTTCATCACTACCTTGAAAGAGAAGTAGCGGAAAGCTGGAAGCTAGCCTTACACTCCGTGAGTAGTGACTTTTCCCTTGTGAGTGGTGTAAAATATGTAGTTGTGATTGTTTCATGTAACTTAGTTCTCCCTCGCTGTGTTATGGGTTTGTTATGTTGGGGATAGATGTGCTGTTACGTTCGTGAGACAGCTGATGATTAGTATTCATGTCATTGACCGTAAAACAGTACGTTACAGGAATCACTAACCCGTCGATAGAGACTTTTAGATCACTAAAGTCGATCACGAAGAGTTTTCAAAATCAGAGAAAAAAGCCTATTGTGTGTAGTAAATAGTATCTATGGGATGCGGAGATGACATGATTGTAACAGCGCGCGCACTTCCGACCTTTGGACTCATGCGATGCGGACGCGTCCCAGCTCAGCCACAGTAACAGCTCATATTAGCCAGCTAAACTATTACCACCCTGTTAGAAAAAATATATAGCTGCTCCCTCGCTGTATTATGGGTTTGCTACAGTATGTGTGGAGAAATGTGCTGCTGGTTACGTTTGTGAGACAATCAGCTGATTACTATTATTATATTAAATTATATTAAAACCCTTGATCCTCACCTGACTATGGCTTTGTAAACAGTATCCATGATGTGGTTTATAATGGACTGTGGTACAGAAACAGTGACAATGTTACACACTCTTGGCTTGCTCTGGCTATTCTCTGCTGTCTCAGCCGACGAGATGTTTGTCCCGTTTTAGCAACCGTAGCTTCTTCGAAAGGGAGGGGTGAGCAGTGGGCTGAGCCCTTAGTGCAAACCTGGTGCAAACTCGCAACCGAACCACTAGATATCGCTAAAAATCACACATTGCTCCTTTAATAAGAGCTTCTTTTAGTTAATAGTAGTTACTAGATTGTTAATAAACTTTTTCAGTAGTTCTCTGAGAAGTATTAAAAAAATAGTAAACTACCACTTACGTCTGTGCCCTATTACTTACTAGTTTGTTAATCAGAGTTTCTTGTTAGTTAATAATAGTTACTAGATTGTTAATATTGTGTTACTCATTAGTTCTTGTGTAGTTATTCATTAACGAAGGAACCGTATTCTAAAGTGTTACCAGCTTTTCTTTAAAGTGAATTTCGTTTTGAATTAATTGTATCTTAATTTAAATCAATGTTTCATCAACCAATTACCAGAATTTAATAATAAGAAGTAAATATTGCAGACAACAGATAGGCTGACACGGAGGCGGCGGCATGTGAACTGAAGCTCATCTCATAAATGAACTGAAAGACAGCGTATAAGGTATCCTATTTGCCTCACAGACCTGAGAAATATATATATTGAAATGTCTACTTTTAAACAGAACCATTCAAAACGAAAGAAAAGAGAATGCTCTTTGCTTATGTGGGCTAATCCGTATGAAAAGTGAATTTCTCTCTGGCACCTCTGTTCAATCTTTCTGATTTTAGAACATTTTTGTAAAAGTGCCTTTTTAATTATTTATCATTAAAAACTTTAAAATAATTTGAGCTTCAGCCTGGTTAAATCGCATTTATATTTATTAATGTGTTTGGTCAAATTAAGCTATAAAATAAATAGTTTATCTCTTAAAATGCAATGGATTTTAAAAAATATCAACAAAAAAACGGGCAAAAAAACTTCAAAAAGCGATTTTCTCAGGTTTTCAATTGGAAAAAAAGGGCAGATGACCATAATTCAAATGTGTATATCTTTACAACCATTCAAGGTATGACTTTGACTAAAATGTCATTTGAAAGCTTATGGTGTCCTCTTTCCATTAATACCAACATCTTTGGTATTTTTAAATTTGGGTCACTGTGACTCATTTTGCTGGATCAGGTCACATATAGATGATTGACAGGAATATCTAGCTCACAAATTAATCTTCTGATCGATCTGGTTCCTTTGAATCTGTCAAACATGTGACGGCGATGCGGAATCTATAAAAGGACGCCGGATCAGAAGAGCGTCATCTTCTGGTCTACATCAAGCTTTCTATGTCAATCTGTTTGTCTTATTTGGTGTCATCTGTCACTCTGATATATATTAGGGGTGTAACGATTCACTCGTTTTCTCGATGCATCGATTATAAATCCTGGCGATGCATATGCATCGATCCTGAAACATGTATTTTGAATCGTGAATCGTTTATTTACGTGAATAATCGATTTAAAAGGCTAAGAATCGAATTAATCACGATTTTATAGCGAGTCAGTGGTTTAAAATATATAAACACAACCTCAAAGTGTTCCTGACAAGCTGCCTCACGCATTGGCCGTCATACGACATCCGCATTTGATTGGTTTCAGGCGCTCACACACCCCTGATTTCTCACGCTTAAGCCAAGTCGGTCAAATGCCTGAAAGATGAGTTTAGCCTATCTTTCTACCTGTTGAGCTACTCATGTCGTGATCAGCTTGTATTAGCCTACCGCAAATTAGTTAAAATCTCCCGGAATCTAGAGCGAGCGTGCATACGAGACAGAGGTTGTGCTCCAAACCGCGTATCGCGCGTTCACACACGGCTGCACGCACTCGGCAGAGAGGGAAAGCGAGCGAGAGACCACCTTGCGCAAAAAAATGAATGAAAGCGTTTTATTTCATATTGCCCACGCAATGGCATGGCAGCTTTATCAATGACTTGAGCGGTTTGCCTCAAAACTATTGCTTTCTCGACAGAGAGCTCAGCTGGAGAGCTCAAACATGGACTGCTCAAAAATCTGTAGTTAACGTTATGAAAGCATGAGAGCTATAGGACCAAGCGCGAGCAAAATCCAGTGAAAAGATGATAACGAGTGCACTGAGAGGACGCAAAATGAAACTAATGAAAACGTCTCCATTAATTCGTGCATGTAGTCATTTAATGCAATACTTTAAAAGCCTTTTTCAAAATATTTGCTACTTGTAAATGCTAATTAATTTGTAGGCCATTGATTTTTTTTTTTATAATAATATATTCATTAAAATTAAAAACAAACATGAACTAACATTAACATTGGACAAAATCCCCACTATCTGATCCCCGGAGGCCGCTGTAGGCTAATTCAAACCCAGACAAAGATGGGTGAAGCATTGAAATAATACTATAATGCATATAAAAAATTAAGAATCGAATCGAATTAATCGAATCGCATCGAATTTGGATGTGAATCGCATCGAATCGAATCGTTCTGAATTTGCACAAATCGTTCCTGAATCGAATCGAAAACCTATGAATCGTGAATCGAATCGATTCGCTGTCTACCCAAAGATTCACAGCCCTAATATATATATATATATATATATATATATGAAGAGTTCAGATGCAAAAGCCTCTAAATGCCATTTGAAATTTTCTTCTTTAATGATGATTTTTATCAAACTCGTATATTTAAGTTCAGTAATTTCACTTAAATAACAATCAATAGGTAATTATCATTGCCATTTAAGTGAAATCACTGAAATTAAATATACAAGCTTGATAAAAATGATCATTCTAGAAGAAAATTTCAAATGGCACTTAGAGGCTTTTGCATCTGAACTCTTCATATATATATATATATATACATACACACATAGTATGTATATATATGATGAACAATAAGGAGAAAATATTCAGTCAGTGTCCCCTTGCCCGCGTTATTTAAGCGAGGGTGACGCATACTCACTCTGTGGTTTGTCTGCGAGCGAAAACTGTTTTTTATAAAACTGTTTTATTAAACTGTTTTTCAAACACGTTTGAGCCTGTTTAATCAAATAGATCAGGTGTTTCCAGTGTGTTATATTGAAGAATGATCATATAAGACACAGACAGACGCGAGTAGTAGCATAACATTTTCTTTTACTTTTTCTTCTCTTTTCTCTCTTGTGTCCGTTTCTTACATGTAACATATCAGTGCCACCTAGTGGACGTGAACATAATAGCAATGCAATAGAGAACACAACATCTTCCCCTTTTCTGAAAGAATCCAGCTGTATGTCACAACGAAGTAAACAATAAACAAATATTTTTAACACAACGAAATAACTGTTGTTAACTTTTCGTGTCTTTTTCATTCAACTATCACCTCTGCTATCTCAAGTTCTTCATTTCTTTACATATCTAACACATAGTCCTTGGTCCAGACGGGTTGTTGTCGAACTCTAACAGACCTATTCAACGGACTTGATGTTGTTACATGTTGCACCTCAGTAGGAGTAACAGTTCCACTTGATTTTGGTATTTCAGCAAGACGTGATGCATTCCATACCTTACCATCATCAAGCAGGTAGGAATCTTCACCTTTCTTCTGTACCACAGCTTTTGGTTGTGTGAACTTCCAGTCACCGTTCTTTACCATCCGAGGTTTTTTAACTCGAACTAGATCACCAGGTCGGAATCTTGAAGGTTTTGCATTTCTCCTGACATCAGTATAAAGTTTAACCTTGTTTTGTTTCATTTTCACATGTTCTCGCATTGCGTTTCTGTCAGTTTCTCTTACCGGAAAGTCCATGATTTGTAACTTGGTTCTCATACATCGACCATGTAGTAACTCAGATGGTGTAACTCCTGTAGTAGCATGAGGAGTACTTCGATAGTCCATCAAAAATGTTTGAATGAACCTCTTCCACGGTTCTCGTTGAATTTAAGCAGTTTGTAGACAATCTTTCAGAACTCTGTTGAACCTCTCGACCTCTCCATTCGCACGTGGATAATACACAGCAGATCTGAAACTACGTATGTTTCTCTCTCTCAGAAACTCAGAAAACTCCGCTGAGTTAAACTGAGGTCCATTGTCTGAGACCAACTCCTTTGGATTTCCTTCTCTAGAAAAAACAGTATTCAAGAACTGTTTAACAGTAGACGTATCAACTCTAGGCGCAAAAGCGACTTCTGGCCATTTGCTGAAGTAATCCACTAGCGTTATTGCATATCTGCAGTCTAACGGTGCCGTTTCGAATGGTCCGACAATGTCAATAGCGACCTTTTCCCATGCAGCAGAAGGCAATTCAACAGGGTTGAGAGGCGCATCATGAGTCACAGCAGACTTGTCGTTTTGTTTGCACGTCTGACAGTTTCGTATCAGGGCTTCTGTCTGGTTGTCCATTTTTGGCCACCAGTACAATTGTCTAAGTCTTTGCTTTGTACGAACCATGCCTTGATGCAATTCATGTGCCAGTTCTATAAGTTTCTTCTGTAGGGACTCAGGTACCAAGAGGCGGTATGTTCCTCTGACAATACATCCATCCACAGCAGTGAGCTCATGTCGGACAGGAAAGTATCCCTGTACGTCCGGATCAACATTCTTCATGTTCCTTGGCCAACATATCTGTAGATATGTACGCAGTTTAGCGAAGTTGTCGCATGCAGACTGGAAATCTTCCTTGGAGATTGTGCTGGAAGCAAATGAAATCAGAGCAACAGACTCAATGGTTTCTGCAAAGTCATGTTCATTGTTAGTGAGCGGCAATCTTGATAAGCAATCAGCAACACTGTTCAATGGACCCGGCCTGTATTCAACATCGTAGTCAAACTCCATTAAACGCAGAGACCATCTAGCAACACGTAACCCAGCTCGACTATTTCCTTTACTCGTAAGTAGAATAGTCAGAGCTTGATGGTCTGTGCGTAGTAGAAATTTTCTTCCCCACAGCCATGTACGCCATTTCTCTGCAGCCCAGACACATGACAGTGCTTCTTTTTCGACGATAGAATATTTTTGTTCAGCCTCAGACAATGAACGTGAGGCAAAGGCAATGGTTCTTTCTATTCCAGTGTCATCCAGCTGAGTCAAAACAGCACCTAGGCCGTAGTCTGAAGCGTCACATGAGAGGATTGTCCTGTGATTGGGGTTGAATAAGGAAAGAGCAAGACTATCCACTATTGCCTGTTTGACTCTGTCAAAACTTTCTTGTGCTGCAGTAGTCCAGTGGAATTCACAGTCTTTACGGAGTAAGGCTCTCATTGGTTCGTTGCATCAGTAGGAGGGGGTGCGTTTGTAATTGCGGTAACATGAGTATCATCTGCGTGCAGGCCGTCAGCTGAGAGTCTGTATCCAAGAAAGCTAAGTGTCGTCAAGTTGAACTTACACTTTTCTGTATTCAGCTTCAACCCAGCTTCACTAATCCTGTGCAGAACAGCTTTGAGATTTGCATTATGACTGATTTCGGATGCACCATGGACAATCACATCGTCCAAATAACACTGTACACCATCAAGGCCTGTTAAGATCATGGTTATCATTCGTTGAAAAGCAGATGGTGCCGAACACAGTCCATATGGTACTCTACAAAACTGATATAGGCCTTTATGGGTGATGAACGCAGTAAGTCCTCTACTCTCCTCGTGTAATTGTACTTGGTGGTATGCATTTTTGAGGTCAAGAGAAGAGAACATCACTGATCCATGCAATTCTGACAGTATGTCTTCGATCAGTGGTAGAGGATGACTTTCTTGTACCACAGCCTTGTTAGGTTCTCGTAAATCAACACACATGCGAATTGTGTTGTTCTTTTTTCGTTTTGTTACCACGATAGGAGAAACCCACTCAGATGAATCAATCTTCTTAATTATGCCATTCTCCTCCAGCATCTTCGTTCGTTCGTTTTGACACCGCTGTTCGCACTGATAAAGGTAAGTGTCAAAATTTTTGTTGAACAGGCTTCACTCCTGGGCAGATCTTCACTTTGTGTGTGAAATTTTTAGCGCATCCAAATCCAGCAACAGTTGGTATGGGAACAGGGCTATCAGCAGAAACGAGTGAAATGCTGGACGGTTGACTCATTGCACAGTGAGTAGCAGGTTCAATCAAGCTACCACCCTTAATCTCAATGTCCAGTGCTTTACATAAGTCACGTCCAATGAGAGGAGTTCCTGCTTTGACAATGTTAAACTCACCAGTAACAGTCTTCCCATAATATGTCACATTCAATATCACGGAACCACACACAGGTATGTTTTCCTTTGAGTAGGTCAAAAGCTGCACTTTCCGTGGTGACAGAACACAAGAGCTGAAGTATTTTTTGAATATGTGTTGTGGTAGAATTGATGCACCAGACCCTGTATCCACCATCATTTTAATGGTACAAGTCTGTGTAGGAGATGTAGGCGTAACCATGGTAAAAGTACCCACTGGAGCTCCATCATCTGTATGGCAATCATTCACACGCAGTACTGTCACTTCAGGTAAGCATACTTCATTAACTGACTTTGATGCTGTCTTGCACACCTTTGAGAAATGTCCGACTTTTCCACATGTTCAACATTTGCAGTCTTTAGCAGGACAGGACTTATCATTTGCAAGGTGGTTAGCAGAACCACAGCGGTAACACTGCTGCTGTACCTTCAGATGCTTATCCCCCTTCGACTTAATCCTTGTTTTATTTTTGTGCATTCACGTCTTTTCTTGCCTTTGGATCGCTGCAACTTGTTTTGATTCCCCTTCAGCTGTGACTTTAGCGTCTGCTACTGCCGCTTCAATTTGTCTTCGTCTTGTCAAGGGTTAATTCTGGCTCTAGTAACAGTCTTTCATGGATTCGAGGCATGGATGTTTTTTCCACAATCTGATCACGGATCATTTCATGCTCAATATTACCAAAAGCGCATGTTTTCACTAGTTCACGAAGTGCTGCAACATAATGATCAGTGGACTCACCCACGGCTTGAGCGCGTAGTCTGAAGCGATATCTCTCTGAAACCACATTCAGTTTAGGAGAAAAAAACTGTTTCAGTGCTTGTAACAATCCATCGTAGGTATCAGCGGGAAGAGGCAATGTATTGTAGATTCGTTGCCCTTCTGTTCCTAAACAGTGTATCAACAGTGCTCTCTTTTCCGCCGATCGCAAGCAGATAGTTCTGAAATAACTTCTCCCACGCATCAAAAGACAATTTTGGTTCACCTGGGCATTCCAGGAATGATACTGGGGGTTGTAGAGAGAGCAGGGCCATCTTAACATCCTCGTCGCCACTTGTTATATTGAAGAATGATCGTATAAGACACAGACAGACGCGAGTAGTAGCATAACATTTTCTTTTACTTTTTCTTCTCTTTTCTCTCTTGCGTCCGTTTCTTACATGTAACATATCAGTGCCACCTAGTGGACATGAACATAATAGCAATGCAATAGAGAACACAACACAGTGCATCAGGTCTTGCGGCTGTCGAGGCACTGCGCCGCTTGTAAGCATGGGATTCACACGTGGGGCCTGCATATAATACTAAGATGGTTGCGACCCTTTCTCAGTGTTTATTTACCAGCTCCACTGGTTTCGCGCATGGTTCGGAAGCCCACGCGGCACCTTCTTCCAACCTTGTTAAAGACCCGGTGTTTGATTTATCTGGCTCCGAGGAGTTAGATACAGGTTCGCCATATTCCCGTAAAAAAAAAAAAAAAAAGGTTGCTGGAGGTTTTAAACAGGGCAGTGGCTAAATTAAATGTTGAATGGCCTTTTAATAAGCAGGAAGTGACTAAAGAAATATATTCTCCCCGACATTTGTCACCACTGATAGCTCAGACAATTCCCTCCAAATCTCATACATCGAATTTGTTAGGGAAAGCATATATATTGCAGTGGGTCAAGCCGGTGCATGCCTACACACGATGGGGTTGTTAAAGGCATACCAGGCTGACCTCAAAGAGGTGGATGATAACTGGGAGCTCTCACTTGACGGTATTACTGAATTTAGTAGCTTACTTATTTCTCGTATTATTGAAGAGGCGGCCTGTGCCATTGTCCGTTCTATGGCAGCACTAGTCATCTCAAAGAGAAATTTATGGCTAAATCACTTGGGGATCGAGGCAAGAACCGTTGTCAAGAGGCTTCAGGAGGCAGAGCGACAATCAGATATGGGAGAATTCCATCTATTCCATCTATTCCATCTAATTCCATCTAACCATCTATTTCGAGAAGGTTGCCTCTCGTTCCCCCCCTATATAAGGCTTGGGGCCAGAGGAAACATTCTTGCACAAAGTCCTCCATACCGAAGACAGGTCTGAGGACTGTCTCTCGGGTTAAGATGCCCTGAGCAGGGTCGGTTCTTGGAACAGGAAGTCTAGTCCCTCTTAACATAGGAGACCTCAACGTGGGCTCTTCTTTTATTAGGCGAGCCTGGGTTCTACAGTCAGCACTTCATAGTTCCTGTGAAGGGAGGGGGAGTTAGGCTTGGGTTTGGATCTCCGGGTACTGCATCAACCTCCAAGGGGATTTAGATTCAAGATAGCGAATGTCAGTCAAACCTTTACTAAATGTATGGATGCTGCTATTGCTCCATTGAGACTTCAGGGGAACCGTATTCTAAATCATATAGGTATAGACTGGTTCATTCTGGCTCACTCAGTAAACTCATTGCCTGCTCTGGGCTCTGGTACTCTCTCTCACAACCAGCTCCTTTGGGCCTGGATGCCATGATACAAACGAGGTCGAGGTCACGTCTGTACGCTTTTCTGCTCCCTGAGGTTCTGTAAAGGGTCAGGAGGTACGGCGTGAGTTTATTCCTTGTTGCTCCATACTGGCCAGCCCAAATTCGGTACTCGGACCTTATAAGTCTCCTGAAGAGTCCTCGCTGGTGAGTCCCTGTTAGGAGAGCTTTCCCAGGCCTGTGGTAGAGTATTGTATCCACTGCCCGAGTTATGGAGACTATGGGTCCATCCCCGGAGGGGGACCAACCCATAAATAGGTTGCCCTTTCCATCGAAGTGGTTAGGTCATCCATTCTAGAACCCCACTCTCCTAGAAACTAAATATTTTTAAGAGGTTAGGTTAGGTATGGCATTGAACCCAGTTAACCCTCTGAGTTTAGCAAACGTGCCGGCATGTTTTGGCAGATTTTTTTCACATAGCAGAAAAACAGACTTTAAGTACTCCATCATTTCTGGTCATACAGAGTTAAGAAATATGTAAAAATAAACTGTTAAATGTCTACTTTTTATGTGCCCTCCTACAATCGAAATAAAATATTGTGCTTTTGTAAAATAAAGAAAATAAACATGGTGTGCGTTCTGCCTCTCCATCTCCATGAACTTTTTTTCTAGAGCACATCTCTAAACTAAAGCGAATACTGTTCACCCAGGCATAATCAATGTTTATAATCATTTAAGTTTGCACTTTTAAATTATCTTATTTAAAACTAAAATAAATATTCTGTTTATGTAATCTATATAAAAACAGAGACATGTCAGCCGTTCTCATTATCGTCACGGAGAGCGCGCACAATTCAAACGCAAATGATTTGAAGCAACACACTGAGATGTGTACACGCCCACATAAACTCGATAAACACACTACATTTAGTCAGATTAATTTACTGTCGTCTTGCGAGGTTGTGAGGAATAATCCAGGGACATTTACCTACCTCAGAACAAGTGCTGGTTTATTTTCACTTTGAGGAGCGAGGAGCTGAGAATTTTGTAAGTCTTTTATTCTTGTGCTTTGTTCTAATCGCGTTAGTGTCTGTAAACACAAAAATAGCCTACTTTTTAAATTAGAATCATGTTTCTCTCTCTCTGTGTGTGTGTGTGTGTGTGTGTGTGTGTGTGTGTGTGTGTGTGTGTGTGTGTGTGGCTGACTGTAGATTTTTCCTGCAAGTCCTTGTCTTTTTGCATAACAATTTTGTATTTTTTTTTAATGACAAAATATGCATATAACCCTAATCTTTTAAATGTATAGTTTGCTTTAAATAAAAGTAAGATAAATTGGTAAACTACAAATTGGTAATTGAGGCTGAATGAATTTAAAATTCATGTGCTATATTTCAATATATTTGCTTTCCTTAATATTGTAAAACACTAACATCATTCTCATCTGAATTACAAATATTATTTTTCTGTAAAATAATACTCTGATTAAAAAAGAAACATCAAACGTGTTTTTAGTCAATGTAGAATGTGTAACTTAAAAATAAACAGATTAGTGCTCTGTTTGAGGACAATCCTGTGTGGGGAGTGGGCAGGGGGATTTCTCTGTTGGGTGAGATTTAATTAACTTTTCAAGGTAGCATTCTAATCAGGTAAAGCAAGTAATATTCTCTGTCTTTATATATGTATATATATATATATATATATATATATATATATATATATATATGTGTGGGTGTGGGTGTGTGTTTGTGTTTGTACAGTATGTATATATACAGTATATTGCAGAGCCCTCACTGATGCAAGCTCTTCAGCACACTTCTCTTCAACAGTCAAAGCGGGGGTTAAAGGGTTAGTTCACCCAAAAATGAAAATTAAGTCATTAATTACTCACCCCCATGCTGTACCAACCCCGTAAGACCTTCGTTCATCATCAGAACACAAATGAAGATATTTTTGATTAAATTTGAGAGCTGTATAACTACCACATAGGCTCCTAAGGGAATGACTCTTGTCGGCCCAGAAAGTCAATGAAGAAAATGTTTAAATATTCCATGTGACTACAGTGGCTCAACTATAAGTTTATCAAGCGACGAGAATACTTTTTGTGCGAAAAAACAAACAAAAATAACGACTTTATTCGACTATTCCTTTTCTTCCTTGTTGGCCTGAAACGAGACTTCAATACGATTTCCACGACGTATGCGCGAGAATTGCGATCTCCTTCAACTACTTCAGTTCAGTTCTTGCGCATGTGTTGTGGAAATCGTATTGAAGTCTCGTTTCAGGCCAACAAGGAAGAATTGTTTTGATTGGTTTAATTCAAGTTGTATACATATGCAGGTTTTGAACCTGTGGCTGCCTATGTTTAGAGAATGACACATATTACTGCACAAACACATTCTATATAAAATGTAATTTATTTACTTTTATTTGGTATTTATTTTATTCTAGCAAATATTTGTATATTGTACAATTGTGAAAGGATTTCAACAAAGTTAATGTTTTTTTCGTTATGTTCACCAAACTAAAAACTTCATAATGTTAATAATGGCCAACATCAGTGATAAAAATGAAAGTGTACTGCTTAAATGACAACAAATTCTAATTTCTATATAATTATCGAAAAATATAATGATTAGACTAAAAAAAACACTGTAAATGTAAAACATGCTTGATTTTTTTATACAAGTTTCCTTCATGTCAGGATAAAGCACCTCCTTCATAAAATGTCCAACTATTGTCCCAATGAGGTTTAGTACCTTTCATTGCTATAAATATCACAAATATCCTTCCTGTTCAACCCATTGTAATTTTATACTTGCTACGTCTCCGAGTTTCATCTATTCAGTGGGTGGATGGAGCAGTTCTTTGCATGCATGCACGTAGTAATGACCATCCTTACTTTCACCAGAGCTAATGAAACTACCTGTACTCTGCAAGGACAGCCTGTATACCCTCAGTTATGGAAAGATGGAGACATAATTATTGGGGGTGTTTTCTCTTTTCATAGCAGCTGGGAGATCAGAAAACTAACATATTCTGTTACACCACCTCCACTGAAGTGTGTCAGGTAGGAAACGCCTAAAACAGTGTATTTCAAATATTTTTAAAATCTTTCTGGCTCATTTTGAACATAAATTTTCTCAACAAATCAACAAAATTTAGACATGACTAAAAGTCTCACTATATAACTAGAATATTGAAATATAATATTATGATTCAGCCAAATGTAATGAATGTTTTTTTGTTTTGTTTTGTTTTTTTTTTCTAACAAAGTCTTAACTATAGAGACTTCCAGTATGTGCAATCCATGCTTTTCGCTGTTGAGGAAATCAATAACAGTTCCACTTTGCTACCTGGGGTCTCATTAGGCTACAAGATCTATGACACATGCGGTTCGATGGCAATGGCTGTCAGAGTAACTATGGCTCTTGCTAATGGACACGAGAACACAACTTCCGATGGACCCTGCACGAAGCAAACGTATGCACAAACCATACTAGGAGACACAACCTCATCAGCATGCATGGCGATGGCAAAAAGTATTGGACCATTCAGACTTCCGATGGTATTAATTCCTCTTTTTGACAAGTAGTACCTATATGGCAGTCAAGTTATTTTATTTAAGTATTGTTGGTTTTTATAACAAGCACCACCACTAATATTAATAATAATAGCAGCAGGTAGATTTATTAAAAAATATATATATATTCATTCAGAAAATGTAAGCCACTCATGATTACTAAATATCATGTCACACTATTTAATTGTTTCTTAGATCAGTCACTATGCCACCTGTGAGTGTCTTAGTGACAAAACCAAATATCCTTCATTTCTGCGAACTATTACAAGTGATTACTACCAGAGCAGGGCACTGGCAGAACTGGTTAGACACTTTGGATGGACCTGGGTGGGAGCCATAAGAACAGATGATGATTATGGTAATAATGGGATGGCCACTTTTACAAAGGTGGCTGAACAGATGGGTATCTGTTTGGAATATTCTCTCCCTTTTTTTAGAACCTACCCTGACGATAAAGTAATGAGAATAATTGAGCAGATTAAAAGCTCTACTTCACGAGTTATTGTGGGATTTCTTGTGCACTGGGATTTGGAAGTTCTTCTGCATAAATTTGTTGAATACAATATTACTGGTTACCAGTGGGTAGGTACAGAGGGCTGGATCTCTGATTCTGTCATTGCCAGTATGGATAACCACCACATTCTACAAGGGGCCATTGGTCTGGCAATACCCAAAACACAGGTGACCGGTCTAAAGGAATTTATTCTAGATATTAAGCCACTGAAGTCTTCAGGAAGTGCTATTTTTACTGAGCTCTGGGAAGCCCTTTTTCAGTGTAAATACTCCACCAAGAATGATTCAGTGTCCACGACTGCGTGTACAGGAAAGGAGGAACTATCCCAGATGCAAAACACTTTCACAGACATGTCATTAATGCCCATCTTCAGCAATGTTTACAAAGGAGTATATGCTGTTGCTCATACACTGCATGAACTTCTTGGCTGCAAGGAAAAATGTGCCTCAAAGAAACAGCTTGATCATTTAAAAGTGGGTTAACACTAAGTTAATATTTTGTGAAGAACTTTATTAAAATTGGATGGACTGTTATACACTTGTATTGTATAAACTTGAAATTAAATTGAGTTAAAATGAACTCCAATGATTTCTTGAATTAAACATTTCAGCCAACGACTAGTTAAACATTTTTAAATACTGTATTTTTTTGTCAGTTTCTGAAGCACCTACGGAAGGTGCGTTTCAAAACCAAAGATGGCGAAGAGATTTACTTTGATAAGAATGGTGAGGTAGTGGCAAAATATGAGGTGGTAAATTGGCAACCAAGTACAAAAAAACATGATGAATTTGTCACTGTTGGCCTTTATGATGCCTCTCTTCCCATGGAAGATCGTTTGGCAGTGAATATGGCTTCAATTGTCTGGACAAATAATATAACAAAGGTGAGGATAAAATGTGAAATGTAATAAAATTAAGTAAATTGTTTGTGGTGATAATAATGAATCTTATAATTGTATGCATACAGTAATATTTTCTAAAAGTATGTAAAATTGAAATATGTTACAGGTCCCGGAGTCTGTGTGCAGTGAGAGCTGCCCCCCTGGCACTAGGAAAGCTGTGAAGAAAGGAAAACATATATGTTGTTATGACTGCATACCATGCACAGAGGGAGAGATCAGTAACACTACAGGTAAATGAATAAAAAGGATGGTCTCCAAAAGGATGGAGTAAATATATCTACAACTAGGCAAATTTATCTAAATGTCCAATTGAATAATTTCAGAAAATTGCTGAATCAATCTCATCTTTACTTGTGGTACATTTATTTTAAATATTATTATTTTATTTATCGCACCTAATGTAGATTCTATAACATGCTTGCGGTGCCATCAAGACTTCTGGTCAAATCTGCAAAAAGATGGATGTGTTGAGAAGGAGACTGAATTTTTGTCGTTTGAGGAGATCATGGGAATCTTGCTTACAATAATTTCTATTGTTGGTGCATTTTTAACAATGATAATTGCATTCATATTCTTCAGATATAAAAATACCCCAATTGTGAAAGCCAACAACTCGGAATTGAGCTTCCTGCTCCTGTTTTCACTGATATTGTGTTTTCTCTGTTCACTTACTTTCATTGGTCGGCCCACTGAGTGGTCCTGTCTGTTGCGCCACACAGCGTTTGGGATCACTTTTGTTCTCTGTATCTCCTGTGTTCTGGGGAAAACTATAGTGGTGTTAATGGCCTTCAGAGCTACACTTCCAGGAAGTAATGTCATGAAATGGTTTGGGCCTCCTCAACAAAGGCTCAGTGTTCTTGGTTTCACACTCATTCAAGTACTTATCTGTGTGCTTTGGTTAACAATTTCTCCACCCTTTCCTCTTAAAAATCTAAATTATTTCAAGGAAAAGATTATTTTAGAATGTGATGTAGGTTCATCTATAGGTTTCTGGGTTGTACTAGGTTATATAGGATTTCTTGCTCTTTTGTGTTTCGTTTTGGCTTTTTTGGGCCGTAAATTGCCTGATAAATTCAATGAAGCCAAATTCATCACATTCAGTATGCTCATTTTCTGTGCTGTATGGATTGCTTTTATTCCAGCTTATGTAAGCTCTCCTGGAAAATTTACTGTGGCAGTAGAGATATTTGCGATTTTAGCTTCAAGTTTTGGTTTACTTTTCTGCATTTTTCTCCCAAAATGCTATCTGATTTTACTTAAACCAGAGAAGAATTCCAAAAAGCATATAATGGGCAAAATGGCATCAAACTGACTGGCTGACATTATCTGTAAATTGATTTTATAAAAGAACACTTTACTGCAACTTTGTATTTTGTAACAAATACATAGATAAACTGTAACGTGAAATGTATAACATATAACAAATAGAAATGTTAATATTAGTCATGTCAATATTGTAATAACATTAGTAACTATGGAAGCAAACTAGAAATGGAAAGAAAACAGGAACTAAACAGGGAAGACCAAGGCAGAATCAAAAGAAGGCTGGAAACAAAGAGACAGAGGTATGGATATGCAGATGCTTGCGAGGATTTGTCAACAGTCTAGCGGCCGCATTCTGGACTGCCTGCAAAAGCAGCAGTGATGTCTAGCTGACTCACATATACAGTTGGTACTCAACCACATTAATACTTTTACCACCGCCATTCTGCCACGGTGGTAAAATGTGGGGGTGTATTTGCTGCCTTTTACTGCTATGAGGCACTACAATAACAGGCTTTGAAAAGTGTCCATTTATTCTAGATTGCGTAACCTGCCGCCCTGGCTCAGTCAGAGCGATTGAAAGCTGGTAGCAGATCAATTCAAGTGAAACGTAGTTAATATAGTTCATAATCACAATACTGAAATTTAATTGAATAAATATTGAAAGTATAAAACATTGTCAAGTCAAGTATATTTATATAGCACTTTTCTATATAAATAGAAAAATTAGATTGCATCAAAGCAGCTTTTGAGTATCAATCAAAACATAATAACAATGTTTGTTTCTTAGTGGAAAAAAATCCATGTTTGTTAGAGCTGATCAAGGGTATATGTCAGGTTTGCGCAGGATGCCAAAGACAGGGGCTCGTTCTTCATACGTTGCTTAAAACATCCGAGATCAAATGAGACATCTAAGATGATATCATCGTGCTAATCATGATCCGGCTAATTGGGTTCTTCGAACACACCTGTTGTTTATGATTAGTATCGCTGGATTGAGTCATCTGAGATAACTGCGCGTTCTCGCGTTGGTTTAAAAGGGAACATGTATCGATAGCAGAACCAGTGATCAGCAACGCTGCTATTGGCAGTTCAGCATGGCCAAAGAACACGCCCAGTTTTTCTCCCATGCGGAGCAAGATCTTTTAATGGAAGGTTATGCCGAATTTCAGTCTTTAATTAAAGCTGCAAGCAGCAATGGGCAGGCCCTCGCACCTGTAGCACGTCGGGGTCTGAGGCGGCCGCGTTGCATTTTCTGCAGCTCAGCCACTGCGGCTGTGTATTTGCTACGCTGCTTCGTTAAAGGTCACTTCCTGTTGCCAGCAGGTGGCGCTATGACTGTGGCTGAATGTCAGCATGTAGATTTGTTCAGGGCGGGACTCTTGTCAAAGGTGTAAAATTTCATGCATATCTGGGCTTTTACAGCCAAGTTACTACAATTTCCTGTTTCATGGCGAATCATAGACGCCACGGACACGCCCATCGATGAAAACCCGCAGATAGCACAACTTTACATCGTCAATGCTTTTAGAAGGCACAGCAGAAATGTGAAGTCGATCCGACTAAAGCCCTAGGAGGAGTTTGTTAAAGTACGTAATGAGTAAATCATCCAAAAATGGCGGTAAAATTAGAAATGGCCCACTTCGTGTTGAGTTTAGGGCATCGCTCCATGAGACTTTTCTGTGCGTCTGGACATAGATGTACCACAGAAATTTCGTACATGTCGGTCAAACATGCGACGGGGGCTGCTTCGTTAAAGGTCACTTCCTGTTGCCACTAGGTGGCGCTATGACTGTGGGTGAATGTTGGCATGGAGATTTGTTCAGGGCAGGACTCTTGTCAAATGTGTAAAATTTTGTGCAGATCTGGGCATTTACAGCCAAGTTACTACAACTTCCTGTTTCATGGCGAATCTTCGACGCCACGGACACACCCATCAACAAAAACGCGCAGATAGCACAACATTACATCATCAATGCCTTTAGAAGGCACAGCAGAAATTTGAAGTCGATCCGACTAAATCCCTAGGAGGAGTTTGTTAAAGTACGGAGTGTGTAAATCGTCCAAAAATGGCAGTAAAATTCGAAATGGCCGACTTCCTGTTGAGTTTAGGGCATTGCTCCAAGAGACTTTTCTGTGCGTCTAGACATGGTAGATGTACCACAGAAATTTCGTACATGTCGGTCAAACATGCGACGGGGGCTGCTTCGTTAAAGGTCACTTCCTGTTGCCAGCAGGTGGCGTTATGACTGTGGTTGAATGTCGGCATGTAGATTTGTTCAGGGCAGGACTCTTGTCAAATGTGTAAAATTTCATGCAGATCTGGGCATTTGCAGCCAAGTTACTACAACTTCCTGTTTCATGGCGAATCTTCGACGCCACGGACACGCCTGTAGAGAATCTCGGCTCAAGGTTTATAGCTCAATTTGAATTCAGGGGAAGAATATTCCAAATTAATGATCTGGATCAATAATTCATAGAATATTCCTTAAACCGAGTTTCTCACATATATTAAATCACCCTAAGAGGGGTGTTTCACAACACACGTCTGCTTCAGGTATATATGACGAAATTAAACACAACGAATTATGATTCATTTGGAGCATATATTTTCCACAAATCGGGGCTGTTTGATCTTTAAAACAACAAGGATTACACAGTTTTCTCAGTCAGCGCGCCAGCGTGCGGATCTGTAAAACGTCTCAGGTTACGACTGTAACCTATGTTCCCTGAGAACAGGGAACGAGACAATACGTCGAATGACGCTATGGGGAACGCCTCAGGCGTGACAGGTGTCTGAAATCAAATATCAACTCACAGTAATCAGGTTGACCGGCGACAGCCCGTGCATCATCAGCTTGAATGATGAGCGCGTCAATCTGGATGTATAAGAAGGGCGCCTTGAAACCGTGACAACATTCTATCGTCTGAAGGGACTGTTGCAGGCAGGCCCCGAGGCATGGCAACGAGACGTATTGTCTCGTTCCCTGTTCTCAGGGAACATAGGTTACAGTCGTAACCTGAGACGTTCCCTTTCGAAGGGAACTCAACAATACGTCGAATGACGCTATGGGGAACGAAATACCCACTCCGCCATGCTGAGGGGAGTGCATGCCGAAAGGCAGTGACAACTGTCAGAACCAGTAATTCCAAGGAACACTGAAACCACTCACCCTATGTTACATCGGGCTGTCAGTGACAGCACTCCCTACCGGTCATAGCCCAAGCTAATGAACCAAGAAAAACCAGAACGTAATAACGTGAGTAAATCAGGGCCAGCTCAAAGGCTTTAGGACCACAACTTCAAAATAGAAGGGGTCCCTTCTAGGGAGTGTGGCTAGGGGGCCAAAGGGACCCCCAGCCAGTCACTATTCAGGAGAACACTCCTCCTGAAATGCCCCCAGGCTGGCCTGGTGATCTGTACTAAGACACACAGTCTGGCCATAGCCTGTCCGTCCAAGACAGAGCCTCTGGAAATTGCCTAGAAAAGGCATCCAAAAACTGAAGGCCCGCGAAGCTGGCGGAAACCATCGAGTTTCGGATCACAGAGACGGGATCCTCCGGAGAGTGTGACTCAACCTCGAACCAATGGGAATCGTACACTCAATCCACGAGTTTCCACCCAGTGCTCGCTTTTGAGCACTGAGGAAGTAAGAGAGGGATCAAAATCAGAAGGTCAAAGAGACCTAAGACCTGATGACCCCATGTGTGGGGAGCTCCGATACATGAGGGCTCATGTCAGGAAGGCCGTATGTTGTGCGGCCTGAAACCCAACGACCACAGCATGTGGAAGCTCATCCTTCAGGAAAGCCAGAGGCTAGAACCTGACAGACCCACAATGTGGGGCTACCTTCGAAAAAGGTCTAATGAGACCTAAAACCACCAGTTGTGGGAGATAGCTCGAACAAGGGAAGTGCCTGTCGTAATGTATTGCGACAAAGACAGATCTAGAGTGGGACCCAAAGTGAAGAACCGGAGTCTGAACCACATAAGAAGGGACCGATGCATACTGCGCGTGACCCTCACCATAAGAAATGGATTTTGAAAAGTGCACAAGACATCTCGTCGGGTGACTTACCACAATAATAGGTGAAGTATGGGTTTGTGTACTTCACTCTGAATTCAGGAAGGCCTGGTGAGGCCTGTAACCCAGCAACCACAATATGTGGGAGCTCATACCCAGGAAGGCCTGTTGAGGCCTGTAACCTGGCGACCACAGTGTGTGGGAGCTCATGACCAGGAAGGCCTGGTAAGGCCTGTAACCTAGCGACCACATTGGGTGGGAGCTCGTACTCAGGAAGGTCAGTGAGACCCAGCCTGGTGACCACAACCTGTGGGAGCTTACTCCACCAAGTGGAAGCTACTTCTTCCAGAAGTTCGCCAGAGAAGGGCGTCCCTGTAGCCAGTGACAGGACGCCACTTAACGTGGGACCCAAGGGAAGACCGGGGTCTGAGCCACATAAGAAGGGTCCGAAGCATACCACGCGTGACCCTTACCATATAAAATGGATTTTAGAAAGTACACAAGACATCCCGTCATGTGATTTACCACAATAATAGGTGAAGTAGGGGTTAGTGTACTTCACTCTGAATTCAGAAAGGCCGAACTTGAGGCCTGTAACCTGGCAGCCACAACAAGTGGGAACCCATAATCAGGAAGGCCTGACAAGGCCTAACACCCGATAGTCCCAATGCATGGGGAGCTCACATTCAGGAAGGCCGCTGAGGCCTGCAGCCTGACATGTGAAGACTCACCACTACAACTTAGCGACCACGAAAAGTGGGGGTTTCACATTCAGGAAGGCCTGGTGAAGCCTGCAACCTGACATGTGACAACTCACAACCAGGAAGGCCAATGAAGCCTGAAGCCTGGTGACCACAGAGTGGGAGCAAAGTGCTCAGGGAAGGTGGTGAGGCTGTAGTCTGGCTACCGCATCATGTGGGAGCCCACATTCAGGAAGGCTGGGTGAGGCCTGTAAACTGACTACCACAGTATGTGGGAACTCATAACCAGGAAGGCCCCTTTGAGGCCTGTAACCTAGCAACCACCATGTGTGGAAGCTCATCACCAGGAAGGCCTGGTGAGGCCTATAACCTGACCACCACAGTATGTGGGAGCTCATAACCAGGAAGGCCCCTTTGAGGCCTGTAACCTGGCGACCACAATGTGTGGGAGCTCATAACCAGGAAGGCTTGGTGAGGCCTTTAACCTGGCGACCACAGTACGTGAGAGCTCGTATCCTGGTGACCACAGTATGTGGGAGCTCATAACCAGGAAGGCCTGGTGAAGCCTGTAACCCAGCGACCACAGCATGTGGGAGCTCATAACCAGGAAGGCCTGGTGAGGCCTGTAACCTGGCGACCACAATAAGTGGGAGCTCATAACCAGGAAGGCCTGGTGAGGCCTGTAACCCGGCAACCACAGTATGTGGGAACTATAACCAGGAAGGCCCCTTTGAGGCCTGTAACGTAGCGACCACAATGTGTGGGAGCTCATAACCAGGAAGGCCTAGTGAGGCCTGTAACCCAGCGACCACAGCATGTGGGAGCTCATAACCAGGAAGGCCTGGTGAGGCCTGTAACCTGGCGACCACAGTATGTGGGAGCTCATAACCAGGAAAGCCTGGTGAGGCCTGTAACCTGGCGACCACAGTATGTGGGAGCTCATAACCAGGAAGGCCTGGTGAGGCCTGTAACCTGGCGACCACAGTATGTGGGAGCTCATAACCAGGAAGGCCTGGTGAAGCCTGTAACCCAGCGACCACAGCATGTGGGAGCTCATAACCAGGAAGGCCTGGTGAGGCCTGTAACCCGGTGACCACAATCAGTAACCTGGCAACCACAGTATGTGGGAGCTCCCACAGATATCTCTCCTTGGCCACCATAGCACCGACGGAACAGCAGATTGCTTGGTGGCCCGGAGTCCCGCAACAGATCGGTCTGGTAGGCCTGAGGACCACAAGGGCGTGCAGAACCGCACCTGCCTGACCTGCTGCCGTGTACGCTCTGTCATTCAAGCATGAAGATGTCTTGAGCAGCTTGGATGACAGGGTCAGAGCTCTTAGTGAAGAGGACCAACCAGAGACGAGATAGTTAGCCAACGTCTCGTCCACTGGCGGCCTCGACACTTATCCGTTCTCCACGGCTCCCTCCACAGCAGCGAAACTAGCCCGCTGATGCAGATAGAGACGTGAGGAGAACGGATTCTTCCATACCCTCTCGATCCCAGCGTGGAGATCGGAAACGAATGGAAGGCTCATCCGGGCTGGTGGCTTATGGGTGGGGAGGAACCAGCCATCCAAAATACCATGAGCGGGTTCCTCCCAGACGCGCCTCCACTGCAACAGCAATCTGTCTGAGGCGCGCCCCATAATGTCAACCAGCTCAGCGTACACTGGGCAGGAGGGCTGAAATGATTCGGTCTCAACCAAACTGACATCCTTTTCTATATATATATATATATATATATATCCTATATATATTACAGCCAACTCCTGCCAGAACAGTTACAGATTCACCAAAGAGAGAGAGCGCTCATTTTCTCTCTTCTTAGATGTTCAACATTAATCTGTAACTCACCCTCGTCAGCTGGTAGATCATTTGCGAGGTTAACGCCCCTCTCCCGATAATCTGCCAGCTCCATCTGAAAGCTCCACGAGCTCAACCGCCACTGAGCCTCAGCCCGAGCGGGAACCGGAACCGCGGGGTTCAGATGCCGCGCCCACTTCCCTCGAGAAGTGGGTCAGACGAGAGCAGAGAGTTCTGAAAGGAAAACTCTCAGTTCGCGCAAAAAACTCCCTCGAGAGCTTCCCGCGCATGCTCTTCTTTCAGGCAGAACACGCACAGATCGTGTGAATCCTCCGGTGTCAAATATCTGGACACAAGTCGGCACACTCGCGCAAAGTGTTTCTCCACGTCTCTGCGCGCTTAATCGTTGATACTATCACACAGACAAACAGTCCCTGAAGACGAAAAGACGTCACGGTTTCAAGGCGCCCTTCTTATACATCCAGATTGACGCGCTCATCATTCAAGCTGATGATGCACGGGCTGTCGCCGGTCAACCTGATTACTGTGAGTTGATATTTGATTTCAGACACCTGTCACGCCTGAGGCGTTCCCCATAGCGTCATTCGACGTATTGTTGAGTTCCCTTCGAAAGGGAACTATCAATCACTTGATCTGTTTAGCTTAATTTTCTGACAATGTTTTGTGCACTCAACAAAATCAGATTGTAGCGTTAGAATCTAATATTAAAGAGGCTTTGTTATGTGATTAATACAAACAATGGCAAATAATGTATAAATGAGTTTAATAAAAGCACACGACTAAGTTACACTACAAAAATCACACGATATATGTATATACACAAAATGAAAGTGAAACTAAAAAAAGAAACAAGGCAAAATGGAAATACAAAGAAAATTACAGTTACTAGCACAGCTTTAAACCTTCAGAGACAACCACAGGATTATATCTTGAGTCTCAAATTTGATGGAACAAATTGCTTTTCAGACCTTTGTATGCTGAAAGCGTGCGGTTGTCCGGGAGGCTGGAACCAGATTCCTTTGTTCTCCCCACGTGGGTGTGTTTCGCGGGAGTTCAAAGCGAGTTCGTGCTGGATGTTGTCTTCTTGTTGGAGAAGACACACTTACGAACTTTAACTGGCTATTCGCAAAAGTAAACGAAGTAAAAGTAACGAAAACTGATAACTTTAAAAAGCTTCAGAAGACTACGAGAGGGTCCAAGGAGATTCCGGAAGGAGGTCAAGAGTGTAAGAGAATAAGACCTAAGAGGGATGATGTAAGAGAGCGATGATTCTGTGGCGAGAGTTTTTCAAGGGTGTTTCGGGACTCCCTCTAAAACTCAGATGGCCAATGAGCGTCACACAAATGAAGGAGCGCGCCCACTTGATTAACATATCACGTTGTTAATCTTGGTTCTTAAAGGGTTAGTTCACCCAAAAATGAAAATTAAGTCATTAATTACTCACCCCCATGCTGTACCAACCCCGTAAGACCTTTGTTCATCTTCGGAACACAAATAAAGATATTTTTGATTGAATCTGAGGGCTGGATCACTCTTCCATAGGCTTCCTAAGGGACTGGCTCTTGACGGCCCATAAAGTCATTAAAGAAAAGGTTTAAATATTCCATGTGCCTACAGCGGCTCAATTATAAGTTTATCAAGCGGCGAGACTACTTTTTGTGCGAAAAAAACATAAATAACGACTTTATTCAACTATTCTATTACTTCCTTATGGGCGCATGCGCGAGAACTGAGACGTCGACGTTCTCATTCGTCTACTTCTTGTTACCGGCTGCTCACCGCTTAGGAGTTTTACCGCCCCCTATCGTATAAGATGATGTGCTGATATAGCTGGAAGCGCAAAACTTTCTGTTTACAAGCAGAGGAAGATGCGCGTTGTACATACGCTTTTCAATTAGCGTATTTTCCGCACTACAAGGTGCACTTAAAAGCCTTTAATCTTCTCAAAAAACGACAGTGTTCCTTAAAATCCGGAGCGCCTTATATATGGATCATCATTTTATACGGTAGGTGGCGGTAAAACTCCCAAGCGGTGAGCAGCCGGTAACAAGAAGTAGACGAATGAGAACGTCCTCGTCTCAGTTCTCGCGCATGCGCCCATAAGGAAGTAATGGAATAGTGGATTAAAGTCGTTATTTATGTTTTTTTCGCACAAAAGTATTCTCGTCGCTTGATAAACTTATAATTGAGCCGCTGTAGGCACATGGAATATTTAAACCTTTTCTTTAATGACTTTATGGGCCGTCAAGAGCCAGTCCCTTAGGCACTCTATATAGGACTGATCCAGCTCTCAGATTCAATCAAAAATATCTTTATTTGTGTTCCGAAGATGAACGAAGGTCTTACGGGGTTGGAACAGCATGGGGGTGAGTAATTTATGACTTAATTTTCATTTTTGGGTGAACTAACCCTTTAAGACAAAGGAAAAGTTCTGCTAACTTTGAAAACAAACTTATACATAATGGTATACATTTCACAATATCGATATACAGTTTAAAAGACAGATCATGCTATGAGGATTACAAAGACATCAAACACATTGAACTATTTTGACAGCATTGTTGAGTTACATTTTCAAGCATTGTATTACAGGTATTTCAACTTCTTTGTCACTCGTGAGTACACTTGAAGTTGAAATAGTGAATTACAGTTCTTTTACATGTATTTCAGCATACTAGATATTTTTGGTAACCCTTTTACAAGCTTTTCAGAGATGTCCGTGTTTGTGTGCGTGCAGGAATGTTTAGCGCGCGGACGCGTTGATGTGTGTGTGTGTGTGTGTGTGTGTGTGACCGTGTTGCACGTAGGTGTGGGTCAGCGGGTCACACGTATATTGCGATAGAACAAACGAAGTCTGGTTTGTCTCTAGCATTCCCTCGCTTTCGAAGGTGTCAAAGGATCAAAAGAGGAGAGAGAGCTGGCTCTGATTGCAATCAGATTAACTGCGTTGCGGGCGGGTGACGCTGCCTCGCGATGTCTCCGTCTTTATCCTTCATCATAATAAAAGTCATTCACCTCTAGACACTCAGGCGCCTAAAGCAGTAAAGTCAAAGTTGAATTAAAACACATATGCGAAGGAATGTGTTAAAAGGGTCTCTGCCAACCACGCTCTGAGTGATTGCATGCAAACTGGTTAATGATGTCCGACCAGAATCTCTACACGCCCATCGACGAAAACGCGCAGATAGCACAACTTTACATCGTCAATGCCTTTAGAAGGCACAGCAGAAATGTGAAGTCGATCCAACTAAAGCCCTAGGAGGAGTTAGTTAAAGTACGTAATGAGTAAATCATCCAAAAATGGCGGTGAAATAAGAAATGGCCGACTTCCTGTTGAGTTTAGGGCATCGCTCCATGAGACTTTTCTGTGCGTCTGGACATGGTATATGTACCACAGAAATTTCGAACATATCGTTCAATCATGCAACTGGGGCTGCTTCGTTAAAGGTCACTTCCTGTTGCTACTAGGTAGCGCTATGACTGTGGGTGAATGTCGGCATGTCGATTTGTTCAGGACGGGACTCTTGTCAAATGTGTAAAATTTTGGTGCAGATCTGGGCATTTACAGCCAAGTTACTACAACTTCCTGTTTCATGGCGAATCATCGACACCACGGACACGCCCATGTACGAAAACGCGCAGATAGCACAACTTTACATCGTCAATGCCTTTAGAAGGCACAGCAGAAATGTGAAGTCAATCCGACTAAATCTCTAGGAGGAGTTCGTTAAAGTACGTAATGAGTAAATCATCCAAAAATGGCGGTAAAATTAGAAATGGCTGACTTCCTGTTGAGTTTAGGGCATCGCTCCAATTGACTTTTCTGTGCGTCTGGACAGTGGACATGGTAGATGTACCACAGAAATTTCGTACATGTCAGTCAAATATGTGGCGGGAGCTGCTTCATTAAAGGTCACTTCCTGTTGCCAGCAGGTGGTGTTATGACTGTGGTTGAATGTCGGCATGTAGATTTGTTCAGGGCGGGACTCTTGTCAAATGTGTAACATTTTGTGCATATCTGGGTATTTGCAGCCAAGTTACTACAACTTCCTGTTTCATGGCGAATCTTCCACGCCACGGACACGCTCCATCGACGAAAACGCGCAGATAGCACAACTTTACATCGTCAATGCCTTAAGAAGGCACAGCAGAAATTTTAAGTCGATCCGACTAAAGCCCTAGGAGGAGTTAGTTAAAGTACGTAATGAGTAAATCATCCAAAAATGGCGGTGAAATTAGAAATGGCCGACTTCCTGTTGAGTTTAGGGTAGTGATTCCCAACCTGGTCCGCGGACCGGTGCCGGTCCATGAACACGTTAGTACCGGGCCTTGAAATATTCCCAGATTTTTTTTTTTCATAATAATATTTGTCTTTTTAAGATGCTTTTTAACGTGTCATGTTATTTAATCCAAAACACAAACAATAAATAAATACAAATAAGTAAAAATATTAAAACGTGTTTCTTTGAGTGCCTTCCGATTGCTTAGCAACGCGTCATATCTAAAACAGACTGAGCGCGGCGCGTGCATGGATGCGTGCAGTTGAAGTGACAGAAGTATGCGGAGAGATGAGCGCGGGCTCAGCAGACTTTAATGGCTAATTTCATTAAAAGGAAAGAAAGGAAAGGCGATGACCAACGTGAAATATAGAGAAAGCAAAAGAAAAAGTCAAGCTTCAATCGTAAATACGATACCTCATACATTAGGTAGGATTCACGACAACAGGCAATTCCGTGGCGTCAAATCCGTTATGTGTAATTTGTAGTGAAAAACTCTCCAATCAAGCACTGAAGCCGTCAAAACTCACTTCACCAAACATCCAAATCAAGGTGTGTTTGCTATTGTATTCTGAAACTGTTACTAATAGGCCTAGTAGGCTGTGTTATTTATCCTGGTTGACTTTATTATTAGTTTTGCACATGCATCGCCACAGAGTTAACTATTTCTGACAGTACCGGACAGCCTGTCTCGTTTACTTCACGTCAGTGTCTAATTTACCTTCAATGAAATCTAACCTTATTGAGAGAATTACTAAAAAATATTTAGCTACCTAAAATATAAAGGTATTTAATAAAACTCGAGATGTGTGAAATTTCAGGATTTATGAGTGATGTTAGTCTAGAATTTTCTAAAAAAAATATTTTGCTATCTAAAAGTGTCTGAACTGCTTTATTAATGGAGTATATAAAAAGCCTTTTCAATATATTAGTATTAAAATGCATTTTCTGAGTATTTATAATTCAAGTTTTTACTGCACATGTCGAAATGTGCGCTCTTTGGTCCATCAGTGATTGTGTCACCATATATCGGAAAACATTTGGAATGGGTCGACATAATTCTGACCAATTATTAAGTTTTCTGCATATCAAATGCACGTAAAAAGTAATTTTCGCCTCTAAATTGCATGATAATACACAATGCATGTTAATGCATAATCCTTATTGAATCCTTATGTGAATTTAGGGGGCGGCCGGGGGTGAGGGTTCCAACATCTATGCACCTGCTAGTGAGTGAGTCCTATGTGAGTGGCTTTTGAAGTAGACCTAATTGAATGGGAGAAAATAAAAACTTTTTGTGAACTGTTCTGAAAATTGAAAAAGATTGGTATGCAAGGAGCCTTTGTTGCCACCTAGTTCATTATATGCAAATAAATTATATCCTGTTTTGCACAGTGATATGTTACGAATCCAAACGATCCATCTTAAAATTGAGGTATTCAAATTGACAGCTGGTCCCTGGAATTTTTTTAATGAATATGCCGGTCCCTGGCACAAAAAAAGGTTGGGAACCCCTGGTCTAAAAGATTGTGTCACACAGCCAGTATAAATAAGGCTGCTTTTTCAGTGTTAGTTGTTGCATCTTGATTCAAGATTTTTGCGTGCATCCCTGAAGGTAATCATTCTTCAGTCCAGCTTGCTGGAATAGTTATTGATCTAACTGCTTAGCTGTATGATGTTAACCTAACATGCTCTTAACAAAGACAAGGTTAAATTTTCATTTGAGACTTGAACTGTACATGTTAAAATCTTTGTGACTGAACCACATATACAGGACTGCCCTGTTAAGTTAGAGGGAGATACTGAGGAATTATAATCTGTAACCTTTTCCTTTGTTGCTGCTATTACCAATTATTTTGTAACCAGTGTTATAAGCATTTGTATAAATAAATTTTCATTTTATAAAGACAAAAGTGGTATAGTTTTTTACCTCAGGTCACAATACCAGTTCTATAAGCAATAGTAAGAGCATTAGATCAAATCTTGCGAGAGCAAGAGGTCACCAGGACTCCACGGAAGCATCTCCACGGAGGGTGAGTATGAATTGTATTGATGGTTGTTGGTAGTAATAAGTTATTGGTTCACGTGAGTGTAGGGATACACCTATTTACTGGTATAGGATAAATGAGCTAGAGGGGATGTTTATCCAAGAATTCTGACCTGACAGCAAAAGGCACCTGGCCACTTCGATACCAGGCGCTCTTCAGGGCTGAGGTAATACCAGATCTCACCACAGTGTGCACCTTACCTTTACCCGAGATAGCACGGACATGGCGGACCATGGATGTGCATGTGCTGATGATCACGGCGTCGTCGCGTTCCGGCTCGCGAAGAGGGGAGAAGCGGTTCCGAGTGGAGATCTCGAAGACGGGGAGGGGCGGAGAGGCAGCTCTGGTCCTGTCTCGTGTCTTCCGCTGTGTGATCCATGGTCCATGGTGTTGTGTCGGTGCCAGAGTGAATGAAGCCCGAGATGATCGCGTCCTCCTGGGCAGAGGAACACATGGAGTGGACGAAGTGGGAGTCAAAGAGTTAACGTTACTAACCACTGATTTGTGAGCACCGGCGCGTGATGCTTCAAGCGTTGAGCGCCGATCCAACAGCTCGGCTTGCTTCACCAGCAAACCACGGATCTGTTTCTCGACGTATTCCAGCTCCTGCTTCACGGTGAAGAGCTCAAATGTGTCTTCACCTGCACTCAGAGGTAACGTTAGACACGCATCTGATGTGTTCGCCATTATAACAGATGAACAGTAAATTAGTACTGATAATACAAATATCACTACTAATTTGGGACTGAAATGCCAGATATAACCCGTATCCTTTCAGTGAAACGGGTGTAAAATGAGACGGCCGATAGGCGAGAGGCCACGCGTGGAATGCTAGCGGGCTAAAGGCTAGTAGCCGAGATTCGGAAGGTTGGATATAAGTAGCGATATCAAAGCAATCCAATGGGCTCTATGCACGGCGTTATTTCCGGTGAAGTATTAAGGATGCTCGATAACTTCCGCCGATCGTAGAGTCCAATGCAATACCGAGAATTTATATTGAATTTTATACTCCATGGTTATACTAATGAAACGTTAGTCACAAAAACAGATAAAACAGACACCCCTCGTTGTGTTTATGCTTCTTTTTAAAATTATATTAAATAAACATAACTATATATAAAATTACATCTAAACGTATGTACGTTTCGTTTCAAAGACGGGAGGACAGTAAATATTGAAGACTCTGCCATAATCCCGTTTTCTCCGGTTTTCCTCCGCTTTAATCTACACAACCGGAAATGGACGAGCATCCTTACGTCAAATGCGGAACTTGTGCGTGCATATAGCCCATTGTTTTTTAATAAGGAATAGTATCGAGGATAAGTTCACATAATATAAAAATAGAAAGTGCTTGTTTCTAAATGAGTGGTAAAGAAGAAAATCAAGGATTAGTGAAGAAATTCTCCGGGGCTACAAACACAAATACCGATCGCACGCGCATGCCTTTCAAAAACAAAGGAAAACCGTTCCAGGGGCCCGTTCTTCGTACGTTGCTTAAAACATCCGAGATCAAATGAGACATCCAAGATAATATTATCGTGCTCATCATGATCCGGCTAATTGGGTTCTTCGAACACTCCTGCCGGTTATGATTAGTATAGCTCGATTGAGTTATCTGAGATAATTGCGCGTTCATGCGCTGGGTTAAAAGGGGATATGTATCGATAGTAGAAACATTGATCAGCAACGCTGATATTGACTGTTCGCCGTGGCCAAATAGCGTGCTCAGTTTTTTTCTCCACAGAAGAGCAAGAGTTATTGCTTGAAGGATAAGCTGAATTTGAAAACTTAATGAAAACGCAGGAAACACCTTAAAGTGTGCAAAAGCCAGGAGAAAGAGTCGGCAAAAAAGTAGCAGACAAATTAAGTTTGTAGTTAGATGTTTTTATCACTTATTACAGTATATATTTTTATATTTTAATAATTTCTAAATAATTAATAACTTTTTTCATTGTAATGTCAGAGTCACCACCCACTGCTAGAACATGGGAACAAGTAAAAGTGAAGTACTAGAATATTGTACATAATAGTAATTTGTACTAACTAATCTCTTTTAAAAAGGCACTGTTAATAAATGTTTGCCTGTTTAAAAGCAAGAAAAAGGAGAAAAAAAAGAAAAGAAAAACAAACAGGTGGTAGTCCTGCACCCCCACATTTCCCAGGCAGAAGAGCTGGCCCTTGGCAGGGATGTGATTTTTCCGGATTAATCCGGAATTCCGGATTTTCCGACCTGAAAATGTGACCTACGTGAATCATGCAGATCTGTAAAAAAAAAAAAAAAAGAAAAAAAGAGGGGGACGGGTGTCGGCAGACGGAGTGAAAAGGAGAGAATATGAGGACATAACTCATAACTGGCTGACGTGCGTACAGAAAGTTCCTTTCAAAGTATCAACAAGGACGCATTTGCGTTCAGCCAGAGAATGTCTAATTGGTTCAGCTTGTTCACCTGCTCAATTTCGTATCTCAGTCGCTCTCGCGCTGGTATCGTTGTCAGTTGACAAGAACATCACAGTTAGGTCACCAGGGCTGGGCGATATATCGATATATTTCAAATTTGCGCTATGATCCATTGCTCCAAGCAAGCTGCTGACTGCTTTTGTAGAAATATGTAGCAGCTATATCGTGCATTCTGTCAGTTGCAGTCCTGACACCTCCGTCTCAACAGCATTAGTGTACAATGCGACAAATACTCGCAGAGGAACGGCTACATCAGTTCAGCAAGTTCACAAAAGTTAATTTGCATGTGCTTTAAAGCCTTGCCGGTTAAAGATGTCATTCACTGCTGATGCGCTGTTCTGAGCGCGAACACCTGACGTGCACATGCACTAAAGCTTGTCTAACAGCGCCTGGTTGCTGGACTAAGTTATCTTTCGAGTATTATTTCGCTAATACTCTCAAATACACACAAGGTTTACATAAGAGCATTTGGTTATGTCTAAACTCAAAGCAAACCGAGAAAATTGAGAGAAATCTGCTTGTCAAATGCTCCGTGTATATTAGACGTGTCGCGTACAGGTCTTAAAGTGACAGTAGCCCTAATAATAAAAATGCAGCTGCTTGTTCTTAAATGGATAGTTGACCCCAAAATAAACATTCTGTCATTATTTATTCACTGTAATGCTGTTCCAAACCTGTATTAATTTATTTCTTGTGCTGAACAAAAAAGATGTGGGTGACCAGACAGTTGCTGGTCCCCATTGACTTCCATAGGGAATAATTTACTATGGAAATCACTGGGGTACATCAACTGTTTGGTTACCCACATTCTTCCAAATAACTTAAACAGAAGAAAGAAACTTATTCAGGTTTAAAACAACTTGAGAGAGTAAATTATGACAATTACAATTTTTGGGAGAACTATCTATTTACTGTTAATTAAACAACAAAACACAGAGGAAATCCCTCACTGCTCTTGACTTAGAACTTTAATAGTAGCTTTAATAATAATCAATGTATAATTTATATAGTGAAGACTATATTTGACTTTGATTGAACATTTACTCTCGCTTTGCGGAAAAAAGCGAGAGTAAAAAAAAAAGTGGGGGCGGGGGGGGATCTCCATATATTTTCCTGCTTTTTTGTCCTAAGCCAATCACATGCCTGCCTTGGGTTAAATGTGAACCTTGTGGAGGGCATCCTTGTGTTCAGCTCTTCCTCACACACACACAGCACCTTCACTGCTGGTAAATGAACTTTAAATGATCCTAACACACTATAAAATAGTTTGCTGCATTAAATTAAGAAGGCCTGTAATCAAATTGCTGTCCAGTCATATCAGCTGTTAAAACTTGACTAGTAATGAATTGCTTTGACTTGTGAAAGTCTACATGTGTGACTGTGAAACTACATAGTTAATGTAAAAAAAAAAAATGTTGCCATGAGTTCTCTTACGAGAGGTTCTCTCGTATTGCGCAAGCTAGTTTACGCTACGGGAAAGATTCATCTTTTCTGAGAAGTTGAAGCCAAAAAATTATTCCATAATTTGTATCCACTGTCAACGCAGTTCCGCTGCAGCAGACCATGAGCGGGCTAGCTAGCAGCTCATTGGTTCGCTCAGAGTGAACTGCTTAAGCCTATGGGAGAGCCGGGCTGAACTCGCGACCAATGAGAAGCAGGCACGCTCTCATTGCGTCAGAGCCCGCCAGAAAGGGCGTGGCTAGAGTGTATAAATTTGGCTCTCTCAGGCTGTTAAGTTGATTATTTCATCCTTCAGCGAGCTACACGCTTCTGCTGTTTGAGAAGAAGCCGTTGCCGTCGAGAAGGCACCTTCTAGCGAGCTCCGGAGACTGAAGAAGCCGGCCGTCTTCACCAACTTCAGCCGCCCTGCAAGCTAGCGCCATCCGACGACGTATATCCTTTTCCTCTTCCTGCTTAAAGAGCTCGAGCGTCTTTTTAAAGATGCCTCGAAATTTCTGTGGTTTTTGCCACGCTCCTCGAGGACGGAGATCGCCATGTCATCTGCGCCCTCTGCCTCGGATTGGAGCACGCAGAGCTCGCCCTCGCTGACGGAGGATGCGACCACTGCGAGGACCTGCTGTTGTCATCCCTGCAGGCACGACTTCAGGCCGTCAAGACCACTCACGCGCCACCTCTCACTTCGCCACAGAAGAAGAAACGCCGCTCCCAGGGGCCGCCGGAGCCCCCTGCGGAACCAAGCGGGCCGCCGCTGCCTCCTGCTTCCCGCTCTCCCTCCCCGCCCCAGCTGGACATGCAGTTGCCACCGAGTGGCCACTCTGTCGCCTCCGAGGACGCCGAGGAGGAGAAGGATTGCTGTTCACTGCTCGCTTCCGACAGTGAGGAATGGTCCTCTCTCTGTGCTTCCACGAGAGAGTCTGCTGGGACCCGCGCCGGAATCGAGGAGGAACTCATGTGCCTCCTCTCCCAGACCGTCGACCGCCTCATGGGGCTTTCACACAGGACGAGGTATGCGCTGCGCTGGCTGCTGGGTTGAGCGTTGCCCTTCAGATACAACGTGATTTGCGCTGCGCTATGCCGTATGATATTATATATATATTTGTGCGTGTGTACACATCACATCGAAATCAACACACAAATCATGAGCTCAGTTCTTTTTTAGAATAAAACATTTATTCAAATAACAAATGAAGAAATTATACATATATTAAAACACACCTGACAAGCCAACTTGAATGGATATAGGCCAGTGTTTCTCAAACTTTTTCAGCCCAAGGACCACTTTATCTTCCATTTTTTTTCTGAGGACCACCTAACAAAATCCCACTCTAACACCCCCCCCCCCACCATAGGGTCACATAGGCTCAACTGATATAGGTTGATTTTGCCTATGAATAATTTTTTTATTTACTGAAAGCTAAAGCTTGGTAATTAAGTTTATTAACACTTTCACACGTAAGTTTAAAATATTCTAACTGACCCCCCAGCATGAGTTTTTCAAGGCGACCGTTATTTAGAACTTGCCACTTTAATGTTTCCATGGTGACGCGTCTTTGCTTGTCACGTGACACAGCACAACCAAAACAGAGCGCGGAATGAAGGATGATCTGTTTTTGTGTCATTTTTCCTCTTTTGTTAAAAATATTCATAAATGTATTAGCTATAACATGAAACACTGATATTCCGATTGTCAAATATGTGCAAGTGGATGGGTTTGACATTGTTTAAACATCTTTATAAAGATCGCGTTAGTTGAGCTTTTAGTTTCTTTTTCAGTTCAGAGAATCAGATCTGTTGGATTTACAACGTCAATTCCTCCACTTCTCACTAAATACATGATAGTAAGTGGCTGGTGAACTGGGAGAAGAATAGGGTCAAATGTAAAGCTACTTACACAATGTGTATCTGATATGAATAAAACGTGTTGTTGTCTTATTATAACTGAAAAGATTATTGCCGCTTCCATAGACATCAGTGTGTATTTTACAAACTCAAAATCATTGTTTTGCTAGTACTTATGTATATTTAAATGTCTGAAACCTAAAATAAACATTGAAAACACTCAATAGTGTTATATGACAGCTCTGAGTGCGTCCGTCTCTGGCTTAGCGCCAGCCAGCGCGCGAGAGCAAGTTTGAATTTAGCAGTTGCTGACGTGAAGCACTGAACATTCTAATCACACCGGTGTGATCGTATGCTCCAGGGATCAGCCAAGAAGACTGATCACACTGGTACGTGCGAAAAAGTGACGATTTTGTAAACACTTGCCTAGTTAAGGTCATCTTTTCGCGGACCACTAGGGGGCGATGGCGGACCACTAGTGGTCCGCGGACCACACTTTGAGAATTACTGATATAGGCCTATGACTCCATGACACAGCTTTTCTGACGATGTCAAAATTGTATCGTACAGCTCAGGAAATTCCGACAGTACAAGCTGTTCATCCAGTTTCCGTGTTTGTTTCCATGTCCCGTTTCTATTGGCCGCGTTGATAATCATCACAGAGAGCAGCGGCAAAAGTTAAACTATTTTGAACTTTGACCGCGGCGTGTGCGCGAGCAGGTCAATAGTGCGCACCGCTGCGCTTGCGCTTTTGTTGACGCAGCAACAAAACGTCTTCGCGCAGCGCAAGCCATTGAAATGAATGGGTTTCATAGCGCCGCGTAGCGCATACCGCGTGCTGTGTGAAAGCCCCTTCAGTCTCGAGTGGTCGCCGCACCCTGAGCAGGCCCCGAACCGGATGGACGGCAGCTACTTTCACCAGTGTGCTGCTCCCGTTTGTAACCGGGCCGCCCCATTCCTGCCTGAACTTCATGCTAAGCTCACAAAGTCCTGGAATGCCCCGCTCTCGGCCAGAAACCACTCCGATGTTTCCGCCTCGCTGCGCTCGGTGGACGGAGCCGGCGAGAAGGGATATACTCAGAACACATCGCGCATTGCGCCTGAATCATGCCACCGCTCTGCTCCGCTGCTGACTTCCGCCCTCTCAACAACCATCGCTGTTTGGACTGCATTAACTCCCTCCGAGAAACTGGACTACGTCGCCGTCCTCCACACAGGGGCTCTGGTCGTATGTTCAATTACAACTTTTCAACCCCAAGCTCTATTCCATCCATCTGGTCAACTTCGCGCACTGCAACTACCTCACTACGTCATCACAACAAACAACATGTGCACCTATCCAATCTCCGCTCCCTTCCTCTGTTCTCTCAATCCATCATAAAGCAAGCTCACCTGAAACTGGCCTTGCTCAATACCCGTTCACTCAATACTAAAAGTTTAATTTTAAATAAATTCATAACTGACAATAACCTGGATTTCCTTTGTATCACTGAAACTTGGCACAAACCTCTGGACTATTTCTCACTCAACGAAACCACACCCACAGGATATACTTATATGGACAAACCTCGACCTGAGGGGTGGGGGGGTCGCTGCTGTGCACAGAAAGGATATTAAAACATCCAACATTTTCATCGCTGCTGCTCAGTCTTTTGAACACATTGCTTTCAAACTCGCTGGTCCAACTCCTCTGGTCACTGCTATAATCTACCGACCTCCCAAACCAAATCCTTCCTTTCTCTCTGAGTTTTCTGACTTTTTAACTCAGTTATCTGCCATCTCACCTTCTGTTCTGCTTCTGGGAGATTTCAACATTCACATTGACACTAACTGTAAATCTGCTACTGAATTCCTGGAACTACTACAATGCTCCAATTTCACTCAACATGTCAACTTTCCTACCCATAGCCGTGGTCACATCCTGGATCTGGTCTGTTCGACGGGTCTCACCATAACTCACCTCTCCAGCTTTAACCTTAACATCTCTGACCATATGGCAATCACCATGAACATTGATCTCACTGTTTCGACCAAGAACAAACGCACAATCTCCTTCAGAAATCTTAAATCCATCTCAACTCCAGCCCTTTCAGCCTCTCTTGTCAGCAAATTATCCTCTTCCCCCCCACCGCTGACCGACAACCCCTCCGACCTCACCAACTATTACAATGAAACACTCTCCTCCTGTCTCGATAAACTGGCTCCCATCAAAACTAAAACTGTCTCATTTAGGGATGCACCGAAATGAAAATTTTTGGCCGAAAACAAAAACCGAAAAAGAGGAAACAAAGGCCGAAAACCGAAACACCGAAAGAAATTATGCCAATTATTAGTATCATTGCATTTATGGCTATGACTGTGTACAAACTTTACTAAAATCAAGGCATTGCAATTGCATAAATTAATATAACATTTTCAAAGAATAAATCAATTACAAATTATGCAAATATTTATTTACCACAATGCACATTATAAAATAAAATTCAAACTAAAATGTTTAACTTGACCCCACTCATGTGTACACTAAATAATAATCCTCTGGCCTGCAGAAAGGTTTTAAAATGAAATGTTCTCTCAAAAACAAAGCCGAGCGCAAACTTCTCATCTCACTAGCACCCAGTTTGCATGTCTAAATTAGTTACATTTGAAAAATTTAGCATACAATAGCATAAAAAGCCTTTTTAAATGAACAATGGTCCATGTTTAATACAAATGTACATGAAACTTAATGAAACATGTTTAGTGAATGTAGAAAATATTTAAGAGAGCATTAATTTAGTTCTATACATACATGTTCCCATATACATTATTTTTTTGTAATGTCACAAGTAATAATCTCAGGGTTTACTGGGTTTTACATGATTATTTTTGTATTGGTGGTGGAATACTAAAAAATAAACATTGTCATGTATTTATCTGTCTTCTTCTCACCGATTCCTGATGGTTAGCACTAGAACGGCCACAACGGTCATTTTGACCGTTTTGAATTTTATATCTACAATAACTTTGTTGAAAAAAATAATAAAATCCTGCTGGTACCTGACTTTTCCTAAAATTGACTGTATTTTCATTTAAAATGCTTTTCATATAAATTAAGTTACGTAAACGTAAGGCAAAACAAAAAAAATGAACATATTTACCTATTTCGGCCATAGACGGTCATATTGACCGCACTGAATTTTGCGGTATTTTTTTGTTAAATATCCCGCGGTTGATCGTGTTCTCTCTCAACTGTCAACAGAAAGGTCCGTCCGGTCACCTCTGCAGCAGTGTTTGCTATATAATAATTTCTACATTAGTTGTTGATCAGAAATAAGCAAATAAAACCGGACTACAGTTATCTATAATACGTTATCTATAGGCTATATAACCTATATATGAAGAGCTCTTTTCCAAAACGCTATATATCCATTTTGACTGTTTTGAGATAAAGGACAATTATTTACCCAGACCTACATATTTTGTAAGTATTTAATTTATATAGTTAAAAATCATTTTTGGGTCAGTCTGAACACCATCAACAATAATTGAGAAATCAAACAAGAATGTCAATGATCATAAATCCAAAGTTTATTATATTTCTTTTCAAAACGCTAAATATCCACTCTCCACTACATATCCACCATGTGTTCTTTGCTCAAAAATGTTATAAAACCATTAATTTTTTTCAGTCTGTTTTTAAAATAAGTTAACATACAATATCATGAGCTCTATATGAGACTATAGAGCGCTCGCTATTCACAGTAAAGACAGTAAAACATAACACACATACATAACACACATACAAAACAAATGGCCAATTAGTGCAATATTAAGTGCAAAACAAATTAAAATGTTGTTGCTTGAAGTGCATAACCTTTATAACAATAAAACAAAGATTAAATTTAATACTGCATTACATACTGCATTACATTCATTCACTACACTGTAGGAATTTATTCTGGGTCTTCGTCACTCTGGTGAGCGTTTTCATTCACATCAGATAGTGCATCATTATAAAATGCGCTCACTGCCTCAGACACACCTATTGCTTTCAGGAGTGCAACCACATCTTGCTTCTTTGCTTTCTTCACTGTGGTTTGGCTTTCAAGAATGGCAGGTTTCAGGTCAGCCCACCGTTTGCCCCGTTTCAGCACACTGTGGAAGCAGTACTCCCCATTGTATGCCACCTTTATACCAACCTTGTTGGTACTCAAATCCAGCATGCGTGCTTCACTGATCTTGAAGCTTCTCTGCGCCTTCATGCACTCTTTTGTAGCTGACTTGTAATCAAAAGCCTTCCAGTCTGTGCCGTAAATGTACACATTACCAAACTGCTGCAGGAGGGCATGGTATTCTTGTGGCAGGAGAATTGTGTCGATCCTTCTGATTTTCTGCTCAATCCTGCCAAAAACTCTATCTGCGGGGAGATAGCTGTGCCCCCTGACTGGAAATATGTGCTCGATGCAAAGATTGGGGAAGGTTTTCCTTAGCTCCATGAGCATGGAGACCATGGTCATATTTTTGTTTTGTCCATAGCACGAGTCACTGAAGAGCCGAAGCCCCTTGGACCTGCGAATTTGACTGGCAAGGCGAACTGTGAAGCAGTCATTCAAAGCAGATGCAATCATGTTGCTGTCCTTGGGACCCTGATTTTCCTGCCACACATAGAGACGGACATCCTCTTTTGGCTGCCGACTATTCTCTCCATAGTGTCTTACAACACCAAACAGGTAGAGATACAGCTGACGAGAGTAGTAGGCCTGCCCTATTGGAGTTTTGGGAAGGATCAGATTCTGCATCATGTCAAAGCAGACAGACACAGAATCCTTCGCAACTCTGCCTAGTAGGTCATAGAAAACACGAGCTCTACGACGATGCAAAATGAATGATGCCGATTCTATCTGCCTCTCTGCTTCTGTCATATTTGGATCTGTGATTCTGAATTTGTATTTGGCACAATCAGAACATGCATCAGTTGCTGCGTGTCCGAAGCCAAGATTGAAATTTTGGGCAAAAACAGAGTAGTAGAGGGAGTAGCTTGTGTGTGCGTGGTTTAGAGCCTCAAAGAGCCCATGCATCTTGCGCACACTGAGATCAGCTGGCAGATACCTGCGCCCAGGTGCTCCCCTCCGCCCATAGTGGCTGGCCCTGCACGTGAAGGTCTTGATGTGATTTATGATCAGTTGCCTTCTACTGTCGTTCCCCTCGATGTTTCTCGCACCACCTCTTCTCTCCGGACAAGCCTCTGCAGTCTCAGCATAATACCGGGCAACCCGGGAGGCCCGGTCTTTGCTGATTCCTGTGGTAAAGTGAAGGTAAATTAATTAATTAGATCGATTCAATGTAAAACCAACATGCATACACATCAATACACACACTATACACAGTCCAGTACAGAATCAACTTAAAACATTTCTTTTGATGTTCCAAGTAGCTTAGTTTTAGCGAAGTAGTCTAGAGCATTGTCTCGCAACCTTTTTTGACACCCTATAATGTAGATTTTGCACTCACACACATGCGCACGCACACACACACACACACACACACACACACTCTGCACCACTGCTCTGCTCTGCTGACGACACGTGACACACACACACACACACACACATCCCAAACTTCCCTTTCCCCATACTCCCTAAACCAGGGGTGGGGAACCTTTTTCATTCTCTAGGATCCCTAAATATAACTTAATTGTAATGTAATTACATTAAATCAAATGTAATTTCTTTACAAAATATGTAATTTCATGTGATGTGAAGCTGCACAACATTAAAATTATACCAGAGACCGGCCCTCGAAAAATAGGTTCCCCACCCCTGCCCTAACCCATACCGCCCCCTCTGCCACCAACACCCCTTTAAAGCCTCTCACACACAGGCATGCATGCACACACACACACACACACACGTTCCCTTTACCACACCTCTTCCCCTTGCTTCCCTTAACACCACTTTAAAGCCTCCTGGACTGTCACCAAATAAACAAACACACACACACACACACACACACCTTCCTACTAAAGCGTCTGACCAGTAGCACCAGTAAGACATGAACACTTTCACCCCTGGAGTTTAGAAACAGTTAGCACCGCTTTGTCTAGAAATGGCTTTAGCCATCCACTACACAAATAAAGGGTTGTGTATCATCATTACTTTTCTCTGATAAGTAGCCAAAAAACAATCCTTCTAATAGTATAAAACATGACGCCCATTAGTATAACTACAAAGGAAAATCACATACAAAACGGATTTCAACTATTCCAAACATGAAAACTTTACTCACCCAAAACTGACAGGAATGTGGCCTTGCAAACTGGCAATTTGTTGGGGTGCTCATCCCACAGCAGGCTGTATTTCACGGTGACATTCCTCCCCTTCTGACGGTTTTCGTCGTTCTGACGCTGCCGTTTTACCTCAGATACGCTCATCAGGTGAAGAAGTGCCGCGTCCTGATCCACCTTATTAGGTTTGTCATGAAACTTCTGAAAATTCATGACAAGGTCATCGGGTGTCAATCTATCTGCTTGGCAAAAGCATTTAGCTGAGGTGTGTTTACATCCAATGGTGGGGATCCGTCCTCCACCAGAGTAGCGTATCTTCTTAGTTTGTTGACGTTCGTGGTTGTCTTCGTTTAAACGCCGTCGTCTTCCACCTGGCGTGGGCTTAACAGCTTCTTCGGACCCATCAAAAGTGTTTATCACAGTCAACACATTCATTTTTCCGACGTATTTAATTCACACTGACGATGTTTACCTCACGCCTCACGTACACCTCACGCATGACAGCTATTCGAAGACTCCGATTGGCCGAGAGAATATGTCGCACTGGGACTCGAAACGAGTGTAGCGCCTGTCGCGGTTTGGAGTAAAACGATACCTTTCAGTACAATTTAAACAGGGATATGTAGCGATTTGGTTAGAAACATTTATGGAGCAGTGAGTAGGCTCGGTATACAACAGAATGACGTGACAAACTCATTTTTTTTAAAAATAGCGTTTATCGCGTTTTGGAAAAGAGCTCTTCATATATATATATATATATATATATATACTGTATATTGCAAGGCTAAAATGTCTAAAATGAATGAGCGAATGAAGAGGAACATGACTCGAACCATGGCCCTGGAGATGCTTCAGAACTTGACGAGTGATGATTCGGATGCAGGGGAACAATCGAAGGTGGAAAGTGACAGCGACGTTTCCTGGGTGTAAGTTAACATTTCCTCCTCATCAGAGAGTGATTCAGAGTCATAGTCCACATCAAGGAAAAAGAGACGGCTGCTATCATCAGACACGGCGGATCCAGATGTTCCATTCATGTCGGATGATCCTGGTGAGCTCTGCTGCCCTGTCCTGCGCTGTTTGTTTTGCTGCATGGGCTGTTCACTAGTTCTGCTAGTCTTATTATTATTAGCCTATTGACCGCTTCGCAAATCGTCACTATCTAACATTTTCGTCATAGTTTTTGTCATTCAAACCTAGTTTTTATTTAGTTATCGTCTCGTTTTCGTCTTTGAAAAAATGTGGACACTGTTTTGAATCTAACGGTCAAAATGACCGTTTGTGGCCGTTCTAGTAGTTTTGGAATTCTGGCACTTCTAGTGTTAGAGGACAGTTACTGAGTCGTCCCCTGTCGTTTCAAGGAATAGTACAACGGAGAGCGCGTCAAGTATAAACGCCTCGACCGTTTGGAGCGGTGCACGCGCTATTTGTGGAAACTCGCGCTGCCTTGTTTACTTTCGCCTGCCTCCGCAGCACGAGTCTTATTTATAATTTTTCATTGTTTCATCCACCTATATCTTCTCTAAACAATGCGTGCCGCCATGACGACAACTCCGGTTGCGAGCGGGTCAAGAGCGGTGCGCGCGCTGTCTGTGGAGACTCGCGCTGCCTTGTTTATACTTTCGCCTGCCTCCGCAGTGCGAGTCTCCAGAGACAGCGCGCGCACCGTTCTTGACCTGCTCGCAACCGGAGTCGTCGTCATGGCGGCGCGCATTGTTTAGAGCAGATATAGGTGGATAAACAAGGTTTCCGTCTCATCGCGGGTTCAGATACACTGAAATACGTCCACACCACAGACATGTTGCTTCAGACAAGCACGTGCAGGTCGCGGTGTCTGTTTGCGTCATTACAACATTTCGGCCGTATTGTTTCGGTGATAAAAGTCTTTTCGGCGGCCGAATATTCGGTGCATCCCTAGTCTCATTTACTCACTCTGTTCCCTGGTATACTCCAGATCTGCACAAAATGAAATCCCGTAAGCGTCAGCTTGAAAGACTCCATCGAAAAACTGGCTAAACTTCAGCAGTATAAAGAAGCTCTCAACACTACCCGGTCCACTTACTACTCACACCTCATACACTTTGGTTCCACTAACCCCAAGGCTCTCTTCTCCACAGTAAATAAACTTCTCAAACCCACTGACAATACCACCAACTTATTCACAACTGATAAATGCAACTCTTTTCTTTCTTGTTTTCAGACTAAAATTGACACCATTTACAACAATTTGTCCTCTTCTTCTGTCATCACTACCAGCCCTCCCACTCGGTCATTAGTCCCTCCCCCGTCACCTTTCAGTCCCTGTCTCAGTTTTCCCCTGTGTCACCAGGGGAGCTATCCAAAACTGTATCAGGAATGAAATCATCTACTTGTGTCCTGGACCCCATTCCATCCAACCTCATCAAGGACTGTCTACCGGCTATCTCCACACTCATCGCTGATATCATTAACTCCTCTCTCAGCTCTGGTTCAATTCCCCCTTCACTCAAACTGGCCGCTGTCACCCCCATCCTCAAAAAACCCGGACTGAACCCCGACATCATGTCAAACTTTCGGCCCATCTCGAATCTCCCCTTTCTGTCTAAGATACTAGAACGCACTATCGCCAAACAACTTAAAACTCACCTCTGCTCAGATGACCTTTATGAACCATTTCAATTTGGTTTCCGATCACATCACAGCACTGAAACAGCTCTCCTCAAAGTCACTAACGACATCCTCCTCTCTGCAGACGCTGGTCATCTCACCATCCTCATCCTCCTTGATCTAACTGCGGCTTTTGACACCATCAACCACACCATTCTTCTCTCCCGCCTTGAATCTTCCCTCAATATCACCGGCACTGCCCTCTCCTGGTTTCAATCATATCTCACTGACAGACAACAATTCATCTACATAAACAACTGCTCCACCTCCATTGCTCCGCTGCCTCAAGGCGTCCCCCAGGGTTCGGTGCTTGGTCCTCTCCTCTTCATAATTTACCTGCTCCCCCTTGGCAATATCATCCGCCACCATAGTTTCAACTTCCACTGCTATGCTGATGATGTTCAGCTCTATATCTCTACTAAATCCATCACCTCTGCCACCCACTCCACTATCAACAACTGCCTCACTGACATTAAATCCTGGACGAACACCAATTTCCTTCAACTCAACTGCAATAAAACAGACATGATCATCATCGGCCCCAAACCCATCACTAAAACCATTCACAGTTTCTCCCTCACTGTTGACACCTCCACCGTGTCTCCTTCCCCTCACAGTCGCAACCTCGGAGTCATCTTTGATAATAACCTCTCCTTTGAACACCAAGTTATACAACTCACCAGAACTGCCTTCTTTCAGCTCAAAAATATTGCCAGACTACGTCCATCACTCTCTTTCTCCGCTGCAGAAACCCTCATTTACGTCTTCATCACCTCCAGAATTGACTACTGCAATACTGCTGTACAAAGGCAAAACGGCGTAACATCATGTTTGGTCAAAAATGAGTTAGTGTCATTTTTGTGGTATTTGAGACCTCCTTTATCATGTGTATAAATATCGTGATTCAATTTGATTGTTTTAACGAGAAAATAAATGGCTATCACAACCGTAACATCCAAAACCATATGAGAAACCAAGGCAGAACGCTGTATCAGCTGTTACGGCTCTTTGCCTTTGTTCCAGCACGCTGATCGTTGAGTTAAAGGTTCTCAAAGCGATCCTGGGTGTTGACGTTCGAATATTTTCAAACAAATCGGAGCTAGACCCTCCCTCCTCCGCATCTCCTCCCCCTCCCTTCCGTGCTTCCTGAAATAATTGTGAACGTGCATAGTTCTAGCTAATTATATCCTTGTGTGGGTTTGGCGAACATAAGCGTCAATTTAGAAGAAAAAAAAAACAATTTAACGTTACCCACCTGTGTAGCAAATGCAACATTTAATAATATACATAAAATGTATTTAAGGGGGCCGAAGGCCAATTTAGCTCAAAGGGAAATTATTCATTGAGTTGCAATGAATCTATGGAACCGAATCACTGAACCGAGCAAATGACTCGTTTGGAGTTCATTTGAACGGGCCGTAATTTGCAAGGATATAAATTCCAAATCTATAGTGAAACACTATGTCTTAGCAAGGTAACTTTAGATCGAACAGTACAAGACATTAAATGTGCAAACACGACACAAGAAGATTTATCTTTTCAAATATATGGAAGACTTTATTAGCTATTCTAAACACAACTAAAGTCTAAACATAATCACGCACACACACACATTCATACAGTCGCGAAAGGGAAAGAGTGAGTTGGAAAGAGTGAGAGAGAAAGTTTCAACTTTCTATATGCACGTAAGACATAACCTGAAAGGACCACCAAGCATTAATTTGAACCTTCATTTCTTAGAGAGGTTATTCAATTAACATTAAAGCACCAGTTCAGTTAGAGCCTGGAGTACTTGCGCTTTGTAGTGGCTGAGGGAATTCCCTTTGTCTGCGTCGCGTCGAAGGGGGGTTTCCCGGCCGGGTCCGTTGCGTAGTTTGTTGTCTTTGAAGTGCAGGGATGGAAGTTCCTGAGTTTGCCGGTCACGTGTGACTAGCAGCCGAATGAAAAGTCTTTACGATTTCGAAGCGCGTTGCGGAGAGCCGTTCAAAACGAAGCTTTGCAGCAAACTTAACTTTGAAACGTGACTTTTACAAAAAGGAAAGTTACAACAATTACATGATTAATATGCGATCTAAGCATAATAACACATGAAGTGTAGGAACAACAAGAATTATGATTGGTTATAGCTCCAAGAATTGCTCTGTGGTGAGTTTATATGATTTTATGCGTGAGATCTTGGAGAGATCTCAACAGCAAGGTTACTGAGAGTTCAACTCGTAGGGGGACGAGGAGATGTGTTCTGTGGAACATCTCTGTCAGGGGATCAAAGGGGTCTTGGTTGTGAGCCTCTCGTTCCACCATTTTGGAGCCGATTTGTCTTAGTAAAACATTAACATATTGACACGTTCGTCCTGTTTAGTGCCCATCTCTTGGGCCTGCAGGGCCATAAAAAGTCTCCTGAGGGGGTTTTATTATACCCTAAAGCAAACCCTCGGCGCCGTTCTGTGACTCTGGAATGTGGGCTCCAGAACTTGGAGTGTTGAAGCCATGTGAATTAATCCCATGAGAGATTAATTTGATTAAGTTGTGTTTGATTCGCCTTGATTCTCTACACCTGTCAAGCAAAAACAGAGCAACCTGAATGTCGGACTGGAAGCCCTTCTGCCGCCGGAGTTCTCGCCATCGTTCAAAAGCTTTGCTACCGATGTAAATTCGGAACTTCGCACATTCTTTATCCGACTCCTTCTTCTTTTTAATTTGTTCCTCAGAACGACGTCTCTTTGGTCGTGTGTCGGTAATTTTTCAAACTTCCCTCTGATGCTTCGCTGCTCTCCTTCACACACACACCCCCTTCATGTGCACGCGCACTAACCCCCCAGACCCACCCTCAAATACTTCTTGCCAGTGATTGGCTGGAACACTGTTTGTTAGGTTTCGTGGTCCGGGTGAGACATGATTGTTTTTGTTGCCGTTTGTGGAGCCTGTGGTGTCTACAGAGACCGCGTTTTTTTACAGTGTGTTTAGGGGACAGGCAGCTAGCCGATAGTGTGGAGACATTTGATGTATGTGACAAAAAATGTTTTGGCCCAGCATCGCTTAGAGAACCTTTAAGGTGTTCTGGCTTTGTTTACCCTGGCATCAAGAGAGATGTTACGGTGCCGCTGTGATGTTACTGTACTCTGGCTTTGTCATACTGTCAAATTGTTCCGCTGTTTAACTGCCACCATCCACGTAACATACACACGATACATCTTTGGTAAGAACATACCACAAAATTTTATTATAAACATACATTTTTGATCGCATTCTGCTTAATTCAGCTAGTTTGCGAGAACAACATATCTACCACCAACTTTGCTAACCAGACAAACTGATAAGTATGCAATCAGAAACAATGCAAGGTGAACAAGCCATACTTAGATGGTATGCAAGCTAATAAATTGTCATAAATGTTGTTTTTCGTTCAGGACGATTGGTTCAGATCTGTTATGTCAGTGACAGGACGGAGCTAGCTAAATTAAATCTGTGTCACGTAAATTAGCGCTAACGTTCGTGCCAAAAACAAATTATTAAATGCACAGGCACCCTACCTTCCCAAGCCATCCGATTTAATGCATGGAAAATACATAATCCATAACAATGGACGTCATCTGCTGTATCCACAACAATCCATATGTGTTTGAGTCATATTTCCTTCTTGCAGGTGTTCATGTCAGATCTCAAATCCATAACACTAATAATCGCTAACGTCCGTACAAAGTAGGCTAACCTAAATGGTAAAAGTAGTTCCACCTTTTTTTCTGTTGACTGCCTATTTTATCCATCTCAGAATTAAAAGGCAGTAATCCAAATCGAGTTTGTTGACTGTGCCTCTTGAGCAGTTCGACACCACACCACACCCACCACACCCCTTCTCCCCCAGTTCTCCCCTCCCCTCCCTTTTTTCGCATAGACATGAAAATCGCTATCCAAACTTAAATGGTTGTAATTCAAGAATGCTTTGTAATAGACCTATGGACAAGTTGTGTTCCAAACTTTAGGTTGAAAAAATGAGCTTTCAGCAATTGTATTTGGGCGCAGTAACAAAATTTGTCACTAGATGAACAGCCAAGCTTCCTTACTGACCATATAAGGGCGCCACATCACAAAACGAGAATCCATAATTTTTTGTTTTTATATATATATATATATATATATATATATATATATATATTTTAAATATGACTTTTAAAAAAATAAATAAATTGTGTTATTTTTTTAACGATTGGTATGAAAACAAACTAAGTTTTATAATTTCATGATTTTTCATGTTTATTGCTTTTTAAAATAAAGGTCTAAAGATGCCTAATGAATATGACATATTCTTGATGCAAATTTATAAATTATGTTTAATTAATTATTACTCTATATCTTGCATTTAAATAAATATACCTTTGTATTCAATTATAATTAAATTATTTTTATTGTGAAAATATTTCTTGTATTCATACTGTATAGGCTACTGCAAAAGTAACTTATCTGTCATACTGTTTAACTGTGTTAGTGTTGCTGCACTATCCTGATCTTTATAGCACTAAATAGGAACAACCATAGGTCTTCTATATAATTTAAAACACATACCATGATGACTAGACTTGGTTAGGTGTTCTTATAATGGATGTAAGTATGGAGAACAGCAAGCAAAAATTGATTATATGTCAGTTACTGCCTTTTGCCTTTGCGCGACTCCTTATTTTTGGCACATGATACAAAGGCAGAGTAAGGTGAAAGGTGAATTTTGAGCTCAAGATTTTTTTGCATAGAAACTTTTCTTTATTATAGCAACTAGTTTTCAAATTTTGGGAGTCCTACCTATAATACTTTTGTCTGGACAGAACAGAAACTTTAAAGTCATTTTTCTCAGTTTCACACTCTAGTGAGTTAAGGTCTTTTGCCTTTGCAGGGCAGAATAGCATCCTGTATGGCATATCCTCCAAAACTAGTGGTGCAACGGATCATCACTGATCCGTGATCCGTTCGGATCAATGTCTTCGGTTCGGCACTAAAAATGAAAAAAGTATGATGATATTTTCACTACTTTTATTAATTGATATTAAGACATTATAAATGATAATAACTAAGTTAATTTCATCTACACCCTAAATTAAGCTTAGTGATTTATTGTCAGCCCCAGTGCTACCAGAATTTATTTATTTATTTTTTTTTTGTAGAACTCGCTGTGAGTTCTCATTTAAGGTGATGCTGCCCTCAACTTTCAGTCTGGAACCCTGTGAAGTTAAAATAAAACAGAATATCATAATGTTAAGTCTATTTATTATTAAAGAATTTGTCAGTAGGCTATTACAGTTATTTTGGGGGAAATTTTTTTTTTTTTTTTTTTGCTGATCCGAAAAATGATCCGATCCGTGACCCTGATCCGAGAAACGATCCGATCCGTGAGTTTTTTGATCCGTTGCACCCCTATCCAAAACCCTAAATAAACTCCAATATATCCAGAATTCTGCTGCTCGTCCGCTTACCCACACCCGCACCCGTGACCACATCACCCCTGTCCTCAGAATTCAATTCAAAATTCTCCTCCTCACACACAAAGCCCTCCATAACCAGGCCCCTGCCTACCTCAGTGACCTGCTCCACCGCCATAACCCATCCCGCAATCTTCGTTCATCTGATGCCAACCTCCTGAGTCTTCCTCCCAGGACCAAGCACCGAACCTGGGGTGACAGAGCCTTCTCTGTTGCTGCCCCCTACCTCTGGAACTCTCTCCCCAAACAAATCCGTGACTGCACTGACCTTCCAACATTCAAATCACTGATAAAAACTCACCTTTTTAAAACTGCTTTTAATGTTTAGCTTAGTACAGTGTGTTTTCCTTTTTGTGTGTTTTTATTTTGTTCTTGCTGCTTTTGTGATTTTCTTTCTTCTTTTTCTTTCTCCATGTAAAGCATCTTTGAGTAATCAGAAAAGCGCTTGACAAATAAAATGTATTATTATTATATACAACCATGCCGCCCGTCGAGGACTTGGTCGCTGCACACCTCTGCCCGCCCTCTGCTAGATGGCGTTCTTCTCCTGCGCTTCCGTCGAAAGCCTGCAGAGCAACCTCGAGCTTCCATGCTCGCGTCTATGCTGCCGCCGCTCAGGCTGCCTCGGCGCTCCACCCCCAATGTTACGGATCTAAGGAGTGCTACGGACCTCGCCCTTCGTGCTACTAAGGAAGAAGGAAATCTATATTATCTCTAGCCCTGGCTACTGTATATAGACCTCCAGGGCCATATGCTGAATTCCTAAAAGAGTTTGCAGACTTTCTCTCGGATCTATTGGTAAATGTCGATAAAGCAATAATTACTGGAGATTTTAACATACACGTAGATAATACAAATGATGCTTTAGGGGCTGCGTTTACAGACTTATTAAACTCCTTTGGGGTCAAACAAAACGTCAGTGGTCCCACTCATCGTCTAAATCATACACTAGATTTAATTATATCATATGGAACCGATCCAACTGATATAGATATTATACCGCAAAGCGATGATGTCACTGATCATTACATGGTGACTTGCATAATACGTACTGATGAAATATGTCATGTTGCACCACGTTATAGACCAGGCAGAACAATCCTTCCAACCACTATAGATGGATTTTCAAATAGCTTACCTGATCTATCTAAGCTGCAAAGTGAACCCAAACAAACAGATGAATTAGAGGAAATGACTAGCAGGTTAAGCACCATTCTTACTAGTATATTAGATATTGTTGCGCCAATTAAATTAAAAAAGGTTCGAGAGAAAATTAAAGCACCATGGTCCAATCGCGTGGAAAGACAGTATGTCACGTTATAAAAAGACACTAAAAACAGCCAGGGCTGAGCATCTCCGCAAACTAATCGAAAATAACCAAAATAATCCAAGGTTTTTATTTAACACCGTGGCTAGACTAACAAATAAACAGACATCACCAGAACAAAATATACCGTTACAGTTTAGTAGTAATGATTTTATGAATTACTTCAATGCGAAAATAGAAAGCATCCGAAACAAAATTATAAATGTACAATCCGCTATGGTGTCTTATGATTCAGCTTCAATTATGGCCCCTCTAGAACAACTAAACCGCTTTACAACGATAGGACAGGAGGAGCTAAATAAACTTATCATTGCATCTAAACCAACAACATGTTTATTAGATCCAATACCCACTAAACTACTGAAAGAACTATTACCTGCAGTGGAAGAGCCTCTCCTCAATATTATTAACTCGTCTTTATCTTTAGGTCATGTTCCAAAAATATTCAAGCTGGCTGTAATAAAACCGCTCATTAAGAAACCGCAATTAGATCCAAATAACTTGGCAAATTACAGACCCATCTCAAATCTTCCATTTATGTCCAAAATACTTGAAAAAGTAGTGTCCGCTCAATTGTGCTCTTTTTTGCAAGAAAATGATATCTATGAAAAATTCCAGTCAGGATTCAGACCGCATCATAGTACAGAAACTGCGCTAGTTAAAATTACAAATGATTTACTTTTAGCTTCTGACCAAGGCTGTATCTCAATACTAGTCCTACTTGATCTTAGCGCTGCGTTCGACACTATAGATCATATAATACTCTTGGATCGACTACAAAACTTCACTGGTGTCCAGGGACAGGCATTAAGCTGGTTTAGATCGTACTTATTGGACCGTTCTCATTTTGTCCGTTTAAATGGGAAAAAATCAAAGATAACGTCAGTAGACTATGGAGTACCGCAAGGATCGGTTTTAGGCCCTCTGCTATTCTCAATATATATACTGCCACTTGGTAATATTATAAGAAAACATGGAATTAATTTCCACTGTTACGCTGACGACACTCAATTATATATTTCATCACGACCAGATGAAAACACTAACTCATCTAAAATGACAGAGTGTCTCAAAGATATAAAATGCTGGATGACGCGTAATTTCCTGCTATTAAATTCAGATAAAACGGAGGTATTACTTATTGGTCCAAAAAACTACTTACAAAACCTCTCACAATACAACTTTAATATAGACGGATGTCCTGTTACTTTATCCACTACAGTAAAAGACCTGGGTGTTATACTAGACCGCAACTTGTCTTTCGAAGATCATATTTCATATGTTACAAGAACAGCCTTTTTCCACCTTAGAAACATTGCTAAGCTGCGTAACATGCTATCTGTTTCTGATGCTGAAAAATTAGTTCATGCATTCATGACCTCAAGACTAGATTACTGTAATGCTTTATTAGCCGGTTGTCCTGCATCCTCAATAAACAAGCTACAGTTAGTACAAAATGCAGCTGCTAGAGTTCTTACTAGGTCAAGAAAATATGATCATATAACACCGATTTTATCATCTCTACACTGGTTACCTATTAAGTTCCGCATCAACTACAAAATACTACTACTGACCTATAAAGCCCTAAATGGTTTAGCACCTATGTACTTAACGGACCTTCTTTCGCCCTACAATCCACCGCGTTCCTTAAGATCACTAAATTCAAGGCTTCTGGTCATTCCTAGGATATCGAAGTCCAGTAAAGGAGGGAGGGCGTTCTCGCATTTAGCTCCAAAACTCTGGAATGGCCTTCCCGATACGGTCCGAGCCTCTGACTCGCTGACACAGTTTAAAACTAGATTAAAGACGCTTCTCTTTAGTCAAGCATTCACATAATGCTTACCTTCTAGTCCTCTGTTATGCCATACAGAACCGTTTGCCACTGAAACTGCTTAACGCACCAGTGGGGCTCGACAGCCTTTTAGACAAACGGGTCGGCGCGTATGGTTGGGTTGCGGAGAGTTCAGGTTACGGAGAGTTTGTGAGTTATAACGGAAATCATTATGAACATCAGCTATGCTAATTATTTCCCATCTGCCTTTCTGCTGTTATGGCGTTCGTCAGGTCCAGTTTTGTGTCCAGCCTCTCACGGGGATTTCGGATGCCCCAACGCCTGTGATGAGACGACTCAACGCCTGTGAAGAGACGACTCAACGCCTGCGATATGTTATGGCGCCGTTTGATTCATAAACAATATTTATATTTAATATTTATATTTAAACAATATGAATGTAAGCCAGAGGAGAACTGGCCCCCGACTGCGCCTGGGTTCTCTCAAGGTTTTTTCTCCATCCAATCTGATGGAGTTTGGTTCCTTGCCACTGTCGCCTTGCTTTTGGCTTGCTTTGAGCTTGCTCAGTTGGGGTTTATTTAGTGTTTAGCAATGTTGTTGATCTGTGTTGTGCTACTTTCATGTTATCACTGTGAAGCTGCTTTGATACAATCTGTATTGTGAAAAGCGCTATATAAATAAATAAATGTATGTATGTAAATGTACTAAGGCCGCTGCACAAGCTCTGGGGAGATGCATGGCCGCCCTTTGTGTGTCTGAGAGACTTTTGTGGCTCACACACGCCGACATGGGAGACTCTGAACGCGCCGCGTTTCTGAACGCGCCTCTCTCTCTCCGACCGGCCTTTTCGGATCTGTCGTCACAGGCATCGTCGACCGGTTCTCCGAAGTCCAGAAAGCCACCCAGGCCATGAATTGGTTTCTACCCCGCCGCACTAGCTCTTCCGCTCCCGTGACCAGCCCCCTGCATGAGCCCCACCCCAGCGCCCTTCTCAGCAGGCTCAGTCCTCCCAGCGCAGACAGGGCGGCCGCCCTCGCTCTTGCTCTGACAGCCGCCTCCCTGGGGGCCTCGACCCTAGATAACGCTGAGGCCCGATCAACCGAAGTCTGCCTATCACAGCTGAGAAAAAAACAGCTCTCTCCCCGCCGCGGCCGGACCGCCGTCAAAACTTCACCCTCTGCTATTCTTTATTATTCAATCAAAAACAGGTTGCTTCAATCAAAAAAAATATTTTCAATTAAAAAAACCTTCACCTCACTGAAAAAAAAACTTTTCAATCAAAGAAAAAAGTATTTGAATCCAAAAATATATTTGAGAAAAACATTTGAACGCTGCTTTTCTTTGATTGAAAATGTTTTCTTTGATAGAAGTACATTTTTTTGTTTAAAGCAACCTTTTTAATTGAAGTAAAATTGTTTTTTGATTGGACCATATAATGGGTAGGACATTTGTGTCTTTATCATTCAATCAAAAAAGAAGTTGCTTCAAACAAACAAACAAACAACAGAATCAATAAAAAAGACATTTCAATGAAAAGATAAACATTTTCAAATATAGAAAATCGTTTTTGAATGCAAATAAAATATTTGAGACTCCAAAAATTCCATTTGAACACTTTTTTAATTGAAAATGTTCTCTTTGATTGAAGTAATCTTTTTTTGTGATTGGGCCATACATGGGTATGAATAATCATTCAATTCCAAAAATGTTGTTTCAATCAAAAAAAAAAAAAAAAAAAATTTCAATTAAAGAAAAAAGTGTTCAAATGCAAAAAAAATTACCCCGTGAATAAAAAAAGTAGGTAACACTTTATTTTACGACCCGCAAACAACTGTGTAAGTACACTGAAATTACGGTGTACCTTTCTGTAATTATAGTGTATTTCCGTGTAGGTATAAGGGAACAATATGTTAAGTTTTGGGTAATAAAGGGGTAACAAGTACCAGTTTAATTTACAGCCCGCAGGAGTTACACTTACCCTGTAACTACACAGAACAAGGGGGTAACAAACGCTACTTACTATGTAGCAATACGAAACAACACTATTTGCACAGTAATGATTACAGAGAAAGGTACTGTTATCAAAAAAAAAAATAATAATAATTAATTACACAGTATATTTGCCCTGACATTTAAGTGTCATTGCAATCCAATGGAATAAGGTAAGTACTAATTACCACATGGTAAGGTCTAAATTAAAATCAAAAATAAAAACAAATTATTTTGACTTAACATTAAGTAATCTAGTAAGAAAAGCCAATACATTATTTTTTTTAATCATAGTATATATATATATATATATATATATATATATATATATATATATATATATACTGTATATGTGTGTGTGTGTGTTTAATTTTTAACCCACAGATGTCAAAATTACCCTGTAACATTGCACAAGAACATATTTTGCCAGAAATGTGATGTTTTATAAACAACAGATGTACAATTTTTGCCTGGAATATATTAACAGAATAGGTACCTGTTATTTTTTTTAACTAATTAAATAATTTGCTTGTATATCTGCTTGTTACCCCTTTATTACCCCAAACTTAACATATTGTTCCCTTATACCTACACGGAAGTACACTAAAATTACAGAAACGTACACCGTAATTTCAGTGTACTTACAAAGTTATCTGCAGGTTGTATATCTGTTTGTTACCCCTTTATTACCCCAAACTTAACATATTGTTCCCTTATACCTACACAGAAGTACACTATAATTACAGAAACGTACACCGTAATTTCAGTGTACTTACACAGTTGTTTGCGGGTCGTAAAATAAAGTGTTACCAAAAAGTATTGAAGAAAATGTGTTTTTTTTTGTTGTTTTTGTTTTTTTATTTGAAGTGAAAAAGTTTCAGATTTTTTCGTTTGAATCACTTTTTTTTTAAGTGCAAAAAGTTTTGAAGTTCAAATGTTTTTATTGAATCATTAAGATCAGAGCCATATATTGAGAGAGATCCGACACTCCCATAGACCGCCATTGTAACTTAGGAATGCGGAAGTAACGCGTGTCGTGGAGCCGCCAATAGTTCCAAACACTGATAGTTCCAGCATTGAACTCCATTCATTTTCAGTGCTTCCGAAGTATGTTCGCTGGTAAATTAAAGAAATTACTGTATTTTTTTACTTTTACACACATTAGCCGACCTCTCGTGAATCTAGTCTGTAGTTATATGTTATGTAGCCAGGTCTAGTAAATGTTTATTGGAAGATAATATGTTAATTGCGATAGATTACGCAACCAACACTTCACTAACATTGTTAGCTAACTTATGGCAACCTGATGTATATAATATTTTTCATAATATTATAAAAAATTATAATATTATATAGATAATTTTATTAAAGGTGCATTGCGCAACATTTCATGTTAAAAATAGCTGTTTTCTAACCCATACATGCTTAAACAATCGCCTGATGGGCTGAATGAGCCCTTATTCTCTGATCACTGCGATCACCTCTATAATCCTGTACAGTGAAATATATAAGAGGGATTCGGGCTCGAATCTGAGACTGGGCGTGACGTCATGCGCCTTCACACTCGCCTGGCTATGTCTGGCAGGTTCGTGTAGCTATTCGCCGCCGTTCTCAGTATCAGAGAAGACAACTCGAGCGACACAACTCTAGTCAACTTTCCACAAAAGTAGACGATGGATTCAAAGGGGCTGTTTACACCTGGTCACTTCATGCGTTTTCTGTGATCGGATAGCTAACGTTATTCGATCGTGAAAAGACCAGGGTGTAAATTCACTCCGAAGCGCATTCGAGACGGATTTGAATCTGATCGCTCAAACCACTTGAGGACGTGGTCTAGGCCGCATTCCAGACGAAACTGGACAAGTGTAAATGCATCTGGTTGTTGAAACCAAGCTATATGTCATGTTATTTTAGTCATATATGACAATGCGCATCACCTCAGATGAGCAGCTGAGCTGAGCCCCTATTCATAAAGCCAGCGCGCCGCAATCTATCGCAAATCAAAGTGGAAGTAAGTTGCAGATGCTTAACACTACCATCTTCATTAAAAGTAAAGAAATTAAATGATCTTACCAGGCCTTTTGCCGATCTCTCTTATTGCTGTCTTTGCTGATTTTGAAATTAGCCGATGATTAATAAAATGCAGCTCATATCTGTTGCTGTCGGTGACGTGCACTTCATTAAATCTATATATATCGCGGAAAGAGACCGGCTTGTAGTTCGTTCCAAATCCCAACGCAAACTCCACGTGAGACAAAGAAAATACAACTTCTGTCTGTCCAGTGCCAGGCGTCGGAATAAGACGAGAGTCAACATCGGGAAGGCTTTCAACAAATGGAGAGATCTCCGGTCTGCTCTAGGGCTCAAACGGGTCCTATACAAAGTGATAACTGAACGGATCTCCCTAATAATTCAATTATAAGTGGGGGTTAGGGTTGGTTATTATGTGTGATTGAAACATGTGTCCTGTACACAGTACATTGTATAAATGTACTTGTGTGTGTTTTCTGATGAATGGTTTAGTCTATGATTAGGGTAGGGTGAAGGGGTACATTAGCCATACTGAATTGAATCCCAACAGTTCGTATAGGATCGTATTTAGGAACATTTAATTCACTCATTAACTCATCATCATCATCATATCTTTATTCAGGACATTCATTAAAAAAATGGTCCATAGCACTATACAAAATAAAGTACATTCAAAATAGTGAAAAAAAAGATGAAAAAATGACTAGACAGTCAAAATTCCATCTCTATAATAGGAAAAATAAATCTCACCGGTTTCATTTCATGAAGTTAAAATTTACCGAACATTGCTGTAAATATAGTCATTGCTACGTTATGAGAGCAGTCTATTTCCCTCCTAAATCATGATTAGTACATGCACAGCGTGATTATTTATATTTTATGTTGGTTGTCATGGTTGTAATCCTGAACGGGCCACCACGGCAGACCTCTTTGCGTGATCATGGTAGGCCAATGGCTGAATCCGAATTTATAAGCAAAATCACGGGGATCAATAACCTAATACAGCCCAGTTGTGCTAAAATAAATATGTGACCTGATCCAGCAAAATGAGTCACAGTGACCCAAATTTAAAAATTGAGATTTTGGTATTAATTGAAAGAGGGCACCATAAGCTTTCAAATGATATCTTAGTCAAAGTCATACCTTGAATGGTTGTAAAGATATACACATTTGAATTCTGGTCGTTTGCCCTTTTTTTCCAATTGAAAACCTGAGAAAATCGCTTTTAAAGTTTTTTGCTCATTTTTTTGTTGATATCTTTCAAAATCCATTGCATTTTTAAAGATAAACTATTTATTTTATAGCTTAATTTGACCAAATACATTAATATATATATATATATATATATATATATATATATATATATATAAATAAATGTGATTTAACCAGACTGAAGCTCAAATTATTTAAGTTATTTGGAATAAATAATTAAAAAGGCACTTTTACAAAAATGTTCTGAAATCAGAAAGATTGAACAGAGGAGCCAGAGAGAAAATCACTTTTCATACGGATTAGCCCACATAAGCAGAGAGCAGTCTCTTTTCTTTCGTTTTGAATGGTTTTGTTTAAAAGTAAACATTTCAATATATATATTTCTCAAGTCTGTGAGGCAAGTTGGATACCATATATACGCTGACTTTCGGTTCATGAGACGAGCTTCAGCTTCAGTACTGCCGCTCCGTGTCGTGATTAGGCCTAGCCTATCCTTTGTCTGCAATTTATTTCTTATTAAATCCTGGTAATGGTTGATGAAACATTGATTTTAATTAAGATAAAATTATTTCCAAACTAAATTCACTTTAAAGAACGGCTTTGTGCTTACTTTCTGTTTAGGCTATGTGAAAGTTTTAGTGCTGCTTCCAGAGAACGGTCATGTCCGTTTCATTGTTTTTTCCTCATAAATGCGAACACGGAAAATAAAATAAAAGATTGTATGTTCTGGGGAGAGTCAACCCTTCTTCATCCGGTGGGTATTACTTTTGGTTTGTGCGGTGTGGTTCACATAGGCCTATTTATTAAAAGATTTAATTATCTGGGAATTATGGATCTCCTCCATAACGCTGAAATTGCCCAATTTTAAACAGTTTAGTAATAATTTAACTAGTTTTGTGGTGTAGGTCTACATATTTTATAACGTTAACTTCAAATAATACTAATAGTAATTTAAAGATGTGGAGGATAACTCCGGGATAACTCCGGGATTTAAAGGGACGTGTCGTGATTCTGTCTTCTCACACCGCGACACAGGTTAGTGGATCTGAGTGTCACGATCGTTACAGCCTTACATGTATTCTTCTTGCAGATAAATATACTCACACAGCTTAAGTTAGAAGCCTCCAGTGAGTTCAACGTTTCAGCGGATAGGCTACCAGGGAAATGCTCAGAGCTGACGAGGGGAGTTGAGAAGAAGAGCAATGTTTATTTCAGCGAATTTAAAGCTTTGACAAATTTAATCGTCATTTAAATACCTTTACTCAATTATCTGGACTACGAAACTTTGGGAGATTATTTTTGAATGTCTGTTCTTTGAAATTAGCAAAAAAAAAATTTTTTGGGTTATTTCATTGTTTTTCCACATAATCGGCCCATATCTTAAAATGGAACGTTGCGACTTCCGACTCATTTTGCCAGAGCGGGTCACATATCATGAGACGTCCATCATCAGATGAATGACATGGAAAAGTTAAGTTAGAGCCGCTAAAGCCAATGCAACTACCAATGCGAACATGAACACTAGGCTTTTCCCTCCAAAAATATAGTCTAAAATGTATCGAAGTTGTCACCCTGCCACTCCAAATGCAACACTGACATTAACCAAATGCAATAACAGCTTAAAAAGTACTTGGATGTGTGTTTTATTTTAAGTTTACCGTTTAAAGGGTTAGTTCACCCAAAAATGAAAATTAAGTCATTAATTACTCACCCCCATGCTGTTCCAACCCCGTAAGACCTTCGTTCATCTTCGGAACACAAATAAAGATATTTTTGATTGAATCTGAGAGCTAGATCAGTCCTAGATAGACTGCCTAAGGGACTGGCTCTTGACGGCCCATAAAGTCATTAAAGAAAAGGTTTAAATATTCCATGTGCCTACAGCGGCTCAATTATAAGTTTATCAAGCAACGAGACTACTTTTTGTGCGAAACATAAATAACGACTTTATTCCACTATTCCATTACTTCCTAATGGGCGCATGCACGAGAACTGAGACGAGGACGTTCTCATTCGTCTACTTTTTGTTACCGGCTGCTCACCGCTTAGGAGTTTTACCGCCACCTACCGTATAAAATGATGATCCATATATAAGGCGCTCCGCTGTCGTTTTTTGAGAAGATTAAAGGCTTTTAAGTGCACAGCGCACATCTTCCTCTGCTTGTAAACAGAAAGTTTTGCGCTTCCAGCTATATCAGCACATCATCTTATACGGTAGGTGGCGGTAAAACTCCTAAACGGTGAGCAGCCGGTAACAAGAAGTAGCCGAATGAGAACGTCCTCGTCTCAGTTCTCGCGCATGCGCCCATAAGGAAGTAATGGAATAGTGGAATAAAGTCGTTATTTATGTTTTTTTCGCACAAAAAGTAGTCTCGTCGCTTAATTGAGCCGCTGTAGGCACATGGAATATTTAAACCTTTTCTTTAATGACTTTATGGTCCGTCAAGAGCCAGTCCCTTAGGCAGTCTATCTAGGACTGATCCAGCTCTCAGATTCAATCAAAAATATCTTTATTTGTGTTCCGAAGATGAACGAAGGTCTTACGGGGTTGAAACAGCATGGGGGTGAGTAATTAATGACTTAATTTTAATTTTTGGGTGAACTAACCCTTTAATAATGTGATCGCTGTTGTCTGTCCTTTGGAGAACATGACAGCCCGCGTATGTTTTGGAACTATTGGGGCTTCCATGAACCATGTGACAGCCTGTCGGCGACATCAAAGCGTGTCGCAACTCTCTCAAAATATGGCTCTGATTTAGACACAAACGTTCCGCAGTGGTCGGGTGCTTCTCTATTGGTCAGACATTTGACATTTGATTGACAAGTGTCTATACACTAATGCCCCATCTTTCTGACAAAGAAGTCATGTTCGCCACTAGCCAGCAAGCTTTTTGCCAGCAAGTGGAGGGAGCAGCCGTGAAGTTGTCGGTATGTAGATGAAACAGGTTGAAAATAAATAATTGCTGTCATGTTATTAGCTTATTCTGTTCATATTTACATAAAATTGTAAGCTTACTGTAAGCTTAGTAATGGCCGTGATCAATACTCCGGGGATGAGGAACGAGTGGGCAGAGTGACGAGGTCTAGCGCTGATGACTGTGTGTTCGTAACACTTATAATGATGTAGGGCCCCATAGCCCCTAAAGCCCGGAACACACCAAGCCGACGGTTGGCCGTCTGGCAGATTTTGTGCGTTGGCCAACTAAGTTTCCTCGGTGCGTTACGCAGGGTTCCGTATCGTTGACTGAAAATAATCCTTGTCGGCTTTGTTTCGTGCGATTCGACATGTTGAATCGGCATTGGGGAAAGTGAGAACTCGGATTGGCTGTTCAGTTTAGTGAAAGAGTCAGTGCATGAGAATAAACGCAAAACAGCAAGCAAAGAAGTCAAAATGGTAAAGATAGAAGGCTGTTCTTATGTTACGTCTTCTTACCCGAGTGTTCATTGGCGAATATTTCAATGTTAACATGAGTGGAGTGGAATAAAGAAAGTGTTCAGCAGGATTGATATTCAAAACAGTAAGCACGCACTTTGTTTACGTTATGTGTATCTGCAGCCGGCAGCGTCGGTTTTCCTTTTTGAATGACAAATATAGACTAATATATCTGCAGAAATAGACAGTTGGCTCAGTGGTTCATGTAGGTTGTCTACAAACCGAAAAAGGTTGGTGGTTCAATCCCCGGTTCCACCTGACCAAGTGTTGAGGTGTCCATGAGCAAGACACCTAACCCCAGCTGCTTCTGACGAGCTGGATGGCGACTTGTATGGCTGACACCGCCATTGGTGTATGAATGGGTGAATGTGAGGCAATATGTAAAGCGCTTTGGTGGCCATTAGGTCTATGAAAGCGCTATATAAATGCAGTCCATTTACCATTTAAACGCAGGCGCAGAACGCACATTCTAGCTGACAGTCGGCTGCAGTTCTCTCAGTGTGTTCAAGTGCAGCTTTTTACCTCGACGAGAGGCGACAACACAGTTACTAGTTCGCTGGCGTTGGCTTGGTGTGTTCAGGGCTTAATAGGGCCATTAAGGGAGGGTCTTAGTCTCTCTCATGTTTGTAAAGGAGTAATATTAATGGGTGGTTAAGGCCTCCCCAAAACACATCATGCAAATTTTTAAAAGACTTTATTGTACAGTATTATCACTGCATGAAAATAGGTGTATCCGGACCAGTATACTCCTGTATACACTGCTGAAATTCGGAAGAATCCAGGAGTATAGTGGCCGGATATGTCAAATTCCATGGGTTTGTATATATCCGCATACATCCGGAATGATACCAAATCGGATGTATGTTGTGGACGTATACTTCCGTGCTAGAGCCATTTGTTGCCATGGCAAGTAATCCCATTAAAGTTTTTAGCAGGAAAAAAAATCACACCTTTTTGCAGGAAACATTCACACCTTTTTGCCTTCCAACCAAACTGGATTGGTTGTTCTTTTAAAGCCACTCCCAACACCCAGACCACTATTGGAGGGCAGGACACATTGAAAACCCAGTAAACGGACTTTATTGGTTACTTTTAAACATAGCCCACCCTAGGCCTTGTAGCATACTGATTTGATTGGTTATATACCAGCTATGCAGATATTGCTCAAATATATACCAAACCTCCCTCCCCCAATTTTAATATATTCATTAAAATAAATTTGATATATATATATATATATATATATATATTTAAACACACAAAGAACAATGGGAAAGTCTGAAATTTTTATTAAGGTATATAACACATTCCAAATAGCATTATAAACAAGCATTACAGAGGAATTGGGAACAAAAACTAGAAAAAAAAAGTATGAAGTAATAACATCTCAAAGGAAGAAAAAAAAATCATGGACATTCCAAAGAAAATTATAAACATACATTAAATAAATTGTTAACTTTTTATTTTCGTTAATTTTTTTTTACCCAATCATTTTAAAGGACAGATGTAAAGGAATAAAGTACACAGTGTATATAAAAAGTTACATATATAAAATATATGAAGAGTTCCATTTGAAATTTTCTCCTTTAATGATGATTTTTATCAAACTTGTATATTTAAGTAATTTCTCTTAAATGGCAATGATAATTGCCTATTAATTGTTATTTAAGTGAAATTACTAAACTTAAATATACAAGTTTGATAAAAATCATCATTAAAGGAGAAAATTTCAAATGGCATTTAGAGGCTTTTGCATCTGAACTCTTCATATATATATATATATATATATATATATATATATAAAATATACGTAGATATTCCAAGTAAACAATATAAATAAATAGAACATTACAGAGAGTGCATTATAAACATACATTAAAATGCAAACAAGTAAACAAAATGGAGATAAGCAACATGGACAACAAAAAAAGGAACAAATATATGAAATAATACGAGAAAAATAAATAAGAAATTAAAGTGTATATAAAATATTCAAGGTGTACACTGCCGTTTATAAGTTTGGGATCGGTAAGAAGTCTCATATGCTCGCCAAGGCTGCTTTTTTTTTATATATAAAAAATACAAAAAAAGTAAGAGTAATATTGTTAAATATTATGACAATTTAAAATAAACGTTTCTATTGGAATACATTATTCTTGTGATCAAAGATGAATTTTTAGCATCATTACTCCAGTCTTCAGTGTCACATGATCCTTCAGAAATCATTCTAATGTGATGATTTGATGCTCAATAAATATTCATTATTATTACCAAAGTTGAAAACAGTTGTAGACTTTTTAGGATTATTTGATCAATAGAAAGTTATATTTCATTTATTTGAAATATGATGTTTTGTAACATTATAAATGTCTTTACTGTCACGTTTGATTCATTTAATGCATCCTTGCTGAATAAAAGTATTGAGTTAATTTGAGCTATCCCCCCCAAACCAAAAAAAAAAATATCTTACCGACCCCCAAACTTTTGAACGGTTAAATATATATATATATATTTTTTTTTATACGAGTTAACATTTTTCAAACTGCCATGATACGCTGGTGGTGTGACGCATAGTGTGGGTCAGCCTCTAGTCTGTTTTATAGTACCTAGCAGAGAGCAGATTGGTGGAGACCTCACCATTCACACTGGCCTTCCATCAACAATAGCATCATCTTCATCTTCATCAGACATCAGTTCTATTGTTGCGGTCTTCCAAAGTTCCTTTTCTGTGTTGGTTTGTACAACCCCGGACCTGGTCTCCAGCAACTGAAAAACATGACAGTAACTTAACCACTAAAACACAGAGAGGAGGATAGTTACATTCTGAAGAGAAAAAAAAAGTGCTTAACCAGTTTCTTAACTTACCAGTCGCTTTCTTTGAAGGTTCTTTGCAACGCTCGTCATAGTTTTTCTTTTCTGGGCCTTTTCAGGCTGAGCCAAAGAATACTTCCTCCGCAAAGTCTCAAAATACATCTTCCAACCTGCTAAATATATCATAAATAAATGTAATGGCAATAAAAGTAAGTAAAACAGAGGACAATAAAATGATTACAACATCTTTAAGATTACCTTTTACACATTCAGGGTCAACGTCTGTAAAAGTTGACCTTAATTCTTCGAAGAGGTAAGTGGTCACAGCCAGGTTATGTGATGAATTTATTCTGGGGGGGAAAGTTGCAGGTATCATTACTGAAATTCACTTTTGGCATTCCAAATCCATAGAGTAGTAGATTAAACTAACATTTAGGCTATAGTATACAAGAAACAGTCTTACCTGGTTTGTGGAACGTATTTGTGTGGGTTGTTCTCTGAATTATGGAGGCGCCTTACAGATTCCTGTAAAGTTTGAAATTAAAAAGCAATTAAATTGATTCACAATCTTCAAGAACCACAAAACTGAATTTTCAGTTGGAATAAGCTGACCATCACAGTAACCGCAAGAGACAAAACAATAATTGTAACCGAACTATGGCTTACAGCCACGTTATAGAACAATAATTGGACTTACCGCAATGTTCACGTCATGTGCCTTTTTTATTCTTTTCGAAGCGTTGTAAGATTCTTCATGTAACGTTAGTCTGTGCTGCTCATACTTTCGCTAAAGAGCATCAAGACGCTGGAGAGTCTCTCTGATAAGATCAGGTTGTGGCCAAAGACAGATTGATCCTCCCATTGTGATTCTGCATCACAGCTGTGGGGCATGTGGATGTGATCATCCTCATAGTTATCCACTGCATTACTGACTCTCATTGATGCATCTATGGAAATATTATAACCATAAACATTTTTTACATTAGTAGCTACTTAAAATAGATCATGGAGAATTCATTGATGATGGCACCCATAGTTACACAGAACAGTGTGTGAGAAAGATACATTAATTAAAAACGAAACAATACACAATCTCCTAACTCGCCATAAGTCAATATCAATATCTGAATGAGAGATGTAGCTAGCTGGCCTGCTAGCATCAGCAATCTCTGTATAGACCATTTCACAAGATGTAAACAACACTGGTCCAGAAGCACTTCCTGTTTCAGTTTTAACACTGTATAAACGTTGGGTTAAAGTACAACCAACAGAACAACTGAATCAAAAAGTTAAACAAACATATTCAAGATATTTTCTTTACATTTGAAATTAAGAAGCCTTTTACAAACTGAAACAGGAAGTGCATCTGGACCAGTGTTGTTTACATCTCGTAATGTGCAATAGCAGTAATGTGAGCTATTGTAAGACTAATGTAAGTTACCATACTATCTTGTACTACCGTGAGTATTCATTCATTCATTCTTTCAGACTCTTAGGTCAATATCACAAAGTTAAATAAATAACATGTATACGTGGGCAATGGTAATCATGCAAGATTCATTGTATTTTGTTTACGGCTTGTTACTGATCTTAAAAGCATTCATAGAACGGACTTCACGAATCTAAAGTTAGGCAAACAAGCACATAACAGTTAGGCAAGTTAGCTTACCTGAATCTGACAATATTCAACACCCGGCGTGACTTCTTTATCGGAACATCGTAGCCGAGCCATTTCTGGGGTGTTCCTCAATCGGATTCCCGTCCTTAGGCCCTGTTAACACGAGATTGCTCGCGGTTGAAAACGTAAAAATATTTTATCGGATGTGCCTTTCGTTTACACGGCGATGGCGTTTTTGAGGCTCAAAAAAGCAAAAAAAGTGAAACCACCCTCCAGAGTGGAAATCTTGAATCTTACCCGTGTAAACGGTAAAAACGCAAAAGTTTGCTTGACGGTGAAAGTTGTACGCAGGCGCGTGGACTTGGTGTTGTGGTAGTATGCACTCCTAGCCGCCTGAAGTGCATACTACATTGAATTTCACACACTTTTGCGTCTCCATTTGCACGCGGATTTCTCACACAAAACGCTCGTCTAAACGCAGAATAATAAAAAAAGATGACGCAACGCCACTTTTGCGTTTTCTCATCAGAATCGTTTCCGTGTTTAGCCTCAGTTGGGCACTTTCAAGCCTATGCTTCCAAATGTAGTGCCTTCCGCCATTGCCTCCGGTGCTCCTCGTCTGTGGTGGGTGTAGCTAAATCGTAAAGTGCACCACAACAACAATCTGACCGCCTCACATTATGTTCGTTACACCGTTGGTCCAATTGTTCTCTCCTCTTAATCCAACTGTTATGGCAGCACAACTGAACATTTAATACTTGCCATATTTTACCGTTCGTTTCAACTAGCGCAGAATCTCATCCCTCTCATGAGCCGGAAGTTGAAGTCTTTCTCAGACGGGAGTAAGATGACAAAACGAACGCAATGGCGTCACCCTTGTTGTCGTACAAAATAAGGTGAATAGAAGAAAACTGTTTCCAAACAAACGGTTCTCTTTGCTTCGGGAAAGAATGCTGTAATTTTAAAGTATTTTTCTCGCGCTTGAAGCAATACACTAACGTTATTGGTTGCACCTCCATTACGTCACCACATTTGTTGTGTTTATGGTTGTGAGTGGTGAATTTCAAACCTCAAAACGCCCCCTTTTTTTGCAGCTTTGTTTGTTTGCGGAAGGACTTATTCACTCAAACCACAAACCTCGGTATGACGCGTTGCAAGTGAATCTATTTAATTTTGTGAATAAATATGATGCAGCTGGACTTACCTTTCAACATGGAAGGATAACCAGCTGCTGACAATAACACGGGAAAGCCCGGTGGTTTTGCGACCACTCGTTTCATGCATGCCCAAAGAATTAACTCTGCCAAAACCGTGATGTCATTGTCCATCTCAGTTCAGATCTCATATAATGGTGTCAATGCAGGCAGTTCAATAACATTGTTGAATATTAAATAAAAATGTCCCCAACTAAGCAAAGCCAATGGCGACAAATGTTGTTGTCTGCAATTGGTAAAACTTCACAATAAAAATTTAGATATTCTGAAATGTTTCCCTGTATTTTTTATTTCATTAAATATTCAGATGTTTTTGTGAACGTATATTCATGGTGTTTATTTTGTCCTGTTTTTATAAAAGAATATTTGATTAGGATACTTTTTTTCATACAGTGGTTTTAAGGCCCCACAGGCGACATAAGCCAACCCTAGAGTTGGCTTTAGTCATTGCTAGTTCTTTGACGTCGGTTTTCTGTTTCAGGGCCTTAAGAATTTATTTATTTTTCTGTACAAAAAACTTGTTTGCTGTAGACCAGAGATAATTTTCAATCCTGAAGTCCTCTGCCACTCCTCCCTCTGAGAACAGCCAGCACCCTTAGTGTCAGTCATTAACATATGAAAGGTCTTCTTCACACCTCTCACACCCAGCAGTGTTTCAGCTGTATATGTCCGTGAAATTTCACGGATTCCTGTATATGCCCGCTTAGGTGAGGTTTCCGGGTTTGTCTGGAAATATACTGTTCCGTGTTACTCTAATCCGCTTTTTCCCACATACATCCAGCAAACATCAAATTGCACAGGAGTTTACCATGCCCGGATATTGCCGGATTTGAGTCTTTTCATGCAGTGTATCTCAATGAGTAGTCAGGAAGATTTTCACATAGTTCTGGAGCAAATACTCTAGGCTATGTGATACAATTTTCAAAAGTATTGTCACTTAAATAATCAGTATGGGTTTTATGACCTTATTTCAGTGACAATTGTTTTTTGTTTTTTTTTTCACAAACCACGCAAACGTGATTATCTCAAAACTATAAAATGTATACGTGTTGCTGACATATTATTGTACTGAATAATATCCACTGAATTGACGAACTGAACTGCTATGTGAGCGAGCGTGCTGGCAAAGAGCGCGAGCGCGTGCTTTTTTTTCTTTTTTTTTCAGAAGAAAACCATGTTTTTCATTGGTTTGGAAAGCCAAGTGTAATAAATACTCGGAGCGGGCACGGGGAAATGTATCGGAGTAAAAAGTACATTTTGCCTTTAATATTGTAGTGGAGTAAGAGTGAAAGTAGATGCAAATAAAACATACTCAAGTAAAGTACAGATCCCTAAAAAAAATACTTAAGTAGAGTAACGAAGTATTTTTACTTCGTTACTTACCACCACTGCTTTTAACATCTAAGAGGTCATCATATTAAGAATATCCTGTAAGTTTCAGAACTGAAAACGTCCTTGTTAGTCCACTAAAAGCTTTTATTGACACCAGCCCCACAAACGACTCATTTTAAAAAGTGGCGAAATATGACGTCAAAGATTATAAAACACCACCCCCGCAGAAGAAGATCAACTCCTACTTTAACACGGCCGGTTTAGCCCCGCCCACCAATTCGCGCATTATACGCATAGCTAAATAACATAGGCCTACCTCGTGATGACAAACCGGATCGAGCTACAGTGGAATACAAAATATTGTGCAGTGCCTGGTTGTGGAAGACAGTCGCTGCATAAGCTTCCTCTGGATTCCAATACGACTGCATGGATAAACTATATTTTTCATGACGTTCCAGCTGATGAGGTAAAACACTGTCCGTCTGTTCGCTTCATTTCACTGAGGATTGTAAACAAGACTGGATTTGCAGACCGATTAAGAGTAAAGAACGGTGCTGTGCCGTCTATATTGGATCTGACAGCAATTGTGTAACACACAGACTCTGGGTCGAACATGTATGGGAGAATTATTCCGGTTGCCATTTTACAACAGTGGAGTTTTCAAAACAGTTTTCCCCACGTACACCGATGAGGTGAGTTCAAACTCACTATAATGCAAAACGGTTATCCACTCACAGCAGTGGGCGTTTACTTCCAAGTCTTCAGTGTGAGACGCCCATTAAAAATCGAGTGTTTCTGAGCTGGGCTGAAAACTACGGTAGAAAATAGCTTATTACTTATTCATTTTGATGTTTTTGAATGCAAAAACCAAGCGAACGTCATAATTTCACCTCAGACAACAATATAATAAAATTTAAAAAGCCAGTTCATGACCCCTTTAAATATAATGGGCTCTATCTTGCACCCGGCACAAATGACTTTATACACTAACGCATGTATCATTCCTATTTTGCACGCGTGCAAAGCGGGCTTTTTTGCTCCAAAGTCGCACGTCGGTAAACTAGGAAATGAACTTGCACTCCCTGGGCGGATCGGCGCAAAAGGGAGGCGTGTTTCGGCACAAACATTCCCTAGTGCTATTTTACACTTCCAGAAAACAATTGTGCCACTGACCAGAAAAAAAACTGGTCTGAAGTCAGTGGTGCGATGCGCGTTGTTTTAATGCTATTTTAAGCGCACATGCTTGGCCATAATGTAGCGGGTGCACAACGCGCATAGACTTTGATTCTCTCATCAACACAGATACAGCGTTTTTTATTTTTGCAAATCATTACATTATAACAAGGAAAAATATTAACACATGAGGAATCATTGTGGATGGCATGAAGATTAAAAAACCTAATTACCCAATTTTTTAAGGCTAATTGTAGTTCTGAAGGATCTGACCTGTTTGCCCAATAGTAGTGGCAAGAAACATATGTATATAATGTTTAACCGACGCGGATTGCGTCCCATACAACGTCACTTCTGTCTTTCACTGCCCTGACAAGAACGTCGGCTATGAATGTTCCTGGCGCGTGTCTGGTAAACCCGCCGTTAAAATAACAATCCGTCATGCATCATGCACACCTGCTCTTAAAGGGTATGTTGGATGGCGTTACGCCCACGTTACGCCCAAACTACACCTATGAATAATGAAGCTACTTCAGACCAACCTCTTTTAGATTTGCGCCAGGCTCAAGAGGCATTTATCCTGCCGGGAAAATAGCAACAGCGCCGGGATCCGCCCACAAATTTGCACTTTCGTTAAAATAGGGCCCAATGTCTTATTTCAAAAAATCTTACCAAAATAATTTACACTTGTTCCATTGGCAGATTTTTTGGCTTATTACAAGCAAAAAGTCCCTCACTCCAGATTTAAACGCAGAGGGGATTGAGCATTCTCTGTGGTTGGGCCTCGGCTGTGGAACAATTTGCCCATAGGTTAGGTTAGCCCCTTCCTTGGTCTCTTTTAAGCCACTTTTAAAAACTCACTTGTTTTCCTTGGCCTATAAATAAGGTTGTTTACGTTTACTATTTCTCCTTTGAGTATGATGCTGTTTTTCCTATTTATCTAAGTCTGATACTGCCATTTCTGTTTTATTATTGTTGAGTCTGACACTGCTTGAACATATAATTTGCATGTTAATGTGTGGATTTAATCACTTTATTATAAACATTGTAGTTAAGTCAATTTATTGCATGAAAAGAACTTCTAGCCAGACATAAGTTTTTTTGTTTTTTTTTCAACAGAAATATTAATGTGAACAAAAAACTTTTGTTCACATTTAATATGGCATGTGTATGATGCTATATATATATAAAATCTGGGTTTCTTACCTGTTGCTCCCTAGTATGCATGTTCAGCGATTCATGAGTTTAAAGTGCTTTAGCTGAAGATTTACCCATCATTTGTTTCTTTGTGTTCTTTTCTGGTTTTAGCAAAATTATGTAACATTTAGGAGCAAAAATGCAAAATAGTAAACCAAAACTTGAAGCTAAAATAGCAAATATCTCCACAGCTACAGTGAATTTTCCAGGAGAACTGACATAAGCTGGGATAAATGTAAGCCAGACAGCACAGAATATAAGCATACTGAATGTGATAAACTTAGCTTCATTGAAGTTATCAGGGAGCTTCCGAGCAAGAAAAGCTAAAACAAAACACAAGACAGATAGTAGGCCAGTATAACCCAGAACAGCCCAGAAACCAAGAGCTGAACCTAAGTTACATTCTAAAATGATCTTATCTCTATAGTAGCTTGAATTCATATATGGGAAAGGCGGAGATATTGTTAACCAAACCACACAGATAATCACCTGTATTAATGTTAAGAAAATAACACTGAGTCGTTGTTGTGCAGGTCCAAACCATTTCATGACATTATTTCCTGGAAGTGTAGCCCTGAAGGCCATTAACACCACTATTGTTTTCCCCAGAACACAAGAGATACAGAGGACGAAAGTGATCCCAAATGCTGTGTGACGCAACATACAGGACCACTCAGTGGGCCGACCAATGAAAGTAAGTGAGCAGAGGAAACAAAGTGAGAGTGAGAAGAGCAGCAGGAAGCTCAGCTCTGAGTTGTTGGCTCTGACAATAGGTGTTTCTTTATGGAGATAAAACAGAAAAGATACCAGTGCCGTTAATAGCACCCCAGTGAAAGAGAAAACACATAGCAACATCCCCATGATTTCTGTATAGGAAAGGAATTCAACCACTTTGAATATACAACGGTCTTTACTTTCATTTGACCAGAACTCTAAATGACAAGGAAAGCAATCACTAGAATCTGTGAAAAAAAAAAAAATACTTTAGTGAATGGCTTACTTTAATTTATAATACTTTCATAAGAATTGTCCAGCATGTACTATTTTACCTGTGACATTACTGATTTCTCCCTCTGCACATGGAATACAGTCATAACAGCAGACAGGTCGTCCTTTTTTCACAGCCTTCCTAGTGCCAGGGAGGCAGCTCTCACTGCACGTGGACACGGGCAACTATGACAAAATAAGTTGTCATATAAAACACCAAATAATCATGATTGAAATTGAATTGTTGAATTTGATATATTTTCAGATAGATTTACTAGTATGATTGTTCTGAAATGACATTCCTATTCACAATTCAGATATTTCACATAACCTCAATAATTTTTTATCATATATTAGTGATATACCTGTCCACTGTTCCCTGCCCATAACACGTGTTCTTGATTGACTTGAAGATGTTGCTCTGAAGGCAATGAGCTGTCATAGACACCCACATGCTTAAACTCCAGGCCTCCATTCCCAGCAGGCTGCCAGTTCACCAAGTCATATCTCGCCACTGGATCACCACTTGCATCAAAGAAGATTTCTTCACCCGTTTTTACAGTGAATCTCACATTTCTCATATACTCCAACACCTGAGAGGAAACAGCAGAAACATTATTACTATTTTTTTCATTATAATTTTTTTTACTGTTATTTTTTGTGCTCTAACATAGGCCTACCTTTTGTGGCGTGGGCCATTCTCTTTTGCTGCTGTTAGTGGAGGATCTGAAGTCTTTTAATACATGATGTAGGGTATGGGCAACAGCATACACTGCGGTGTACACTTTATTTGCTATCCGGAGCTCTGATACATCAGTATATTCATTTTGCAGCTCAGCCAGTCTCTCTGAGCCAGTACAGCCACCACTTCCACTGTTCCTGAAAGAGCACTGAAAAGCTGTTTCCCAGAATTCTTTTAAAAGTTCAATTTTTGGTTCTTGATCAGGGTGCACATTCACTAAAAACTCTCGCAGGTCCACAAGTTTGGCATTTGCTATGGCAAAACCCACAGCTCCGGATAAAAAACTGTATTCCTTTGTCTCTGCAACAGTTCGAGAAGTGATCCATGATTCGCTACCAACCCACTGCAGCCCTGTGATGTTGTGTTGTGCAATTACATTCACAAGGGGGAAAAAATCTCTTAATGCAACAAAAGCCAGCACCACTCTGGCGGTGCCTCTCTTCATCACTTCCAATGTCTTTAGAAACTGCTCCTGTGGATCAGTTCTTAATATGGTCTCTGAGTATTCAATACAAATACCTTCTTTTTTTGCAGCCTCCTCAAATGCTGCAATGCCATTATTACCATAGTCACTGCGACTCCTGACCGTCCCAACCCAGGTCCAACCAAAGTGCTTAACAAGCTGAGCCAGTGCTCTGCTTTGGTAATAATCACTGGGAATTGTTCTGAAGAAGGATGGATACCTTTTTCTGTTACTCAGGCATGCACATGTTGCAAAATGACTGATCTGTAAAAAAAAAAAATTATTTTAACCACAGCTTTTAAAAGTTTTTTTTCTATTTTTCATCCATATCTGTAGTATTCTACTGTACAAAAAGCATAATTGTTATGAAATACACTACATATATTGAAAAAAATTAACACGTTGTTTTCTATAAACTGTAATTAATAGGATAAATATGACATATGTATGATTAATATAACAGAATTTTTGTGCCTTTTCCTGTGCTTCATGATTCAACATGATAAAAAGCAGCAGATAAGAAAGGGTTCTTACAACAGGTAAACTGAATGGACCAACTACAGATGCCAAGGCTATGGTGGGAGAGGAGTTTGACTCTCCAACAATGGCATGAACAGCTGGTGGTCTAGAACAAGACGTATCACTCAAAGTCTCTTCATAACCATTCATCAAAGCCATTCCTGAGAAAATAGCCTGCACTATTGAGCCACAGGAGTCATATATCTTATAGCCTAAGGAAATACCAGGCAACAGCTGTGTACTGTTATTGATCTCCTCAATGGCAAAAATCAGCGTCTGGGCAAATTTAAACTCACGCAAGCTCAAGCTGTTTAAAAAAAAATGTCAGTTGTATTACATTCTGCAAAGAATCATCAAAGAGTCGTGTTCCACTATTATTTTATATCATCATACAGACCTGGCACATGTTGTAGGCCCTGGTTTGGAAGTGAAAGCATGCATCTTTAGCTGTGCACTAATGTGGATTGAGAATATCGCCCCAATGTTGATGTCTCTTTCTGCAGAAAGTAGAGGAAGGGAAGGCTGACTAATCAGTCTGCAGACTTGTGCTGAAGCTGGTACACAGACTTCAAATACCACCACCAGCAGCAGTAGCAGCTGCAGAAGTGACACAGTCCTCTTTGCCATGCCAATATGATATGCAGGTCAGGAGCCTATGTGGCAGAACAAGGGTAGTGCTGCCTTTTATTGTGTCTGTAAATGTCCTTTGGGGTTGGCATTATAAATCTTTCACTCTAGTTGTCCTCTTATAGGTCAACTGGATCTGCAGGTTGTGCGATCATGAGCACCCTTCTGACACCTAAAATAACAAATGGGACAACCTACGGTCTTGGAGACTTAATGGACACACACACACAGCGGCCGTTTTATGTTCACATGAAATCTGTTATTTGGCACTGGGCAAAGGAGACAAAGAACCACCCCACACAAAGCAGAGTTCATTCAAATCATAGTATAATGCCCCTTTTGTGTAGCCTGGCATGCCAGACCTACATCAAGATGTTAGGTCTGGAAACTCATCATTGACAGGGATCAATCCGAGGGGCGGGATAAATGGTTGTCTTTCAAATTGTTTCTGCACGCAATTGGATAGCGCTAAAGCCAATCAGAGCAACGAAGAAGGTGACGTACTCAGCGGAGCAAGTTGATATATTAAACCAGCTTTATATATATATTAATATCCAGCTTTCAACATTGAACATTGAAAATAAGGGAGATTTCCCGGAATCCATCCCCAAAATAATGGATTTTTTTAGTTTTTTACACGACCCAAAAACTTTAAAAATAAAACACTAATCATTAAAAGTTTAAAGAGTTTATAACTAGCCTACATATATAGAGACTAGAGAGAGAATATATATATATATATATATATATATAGAGAGAGAGAGAGAGAGAGAGAGAGAATAGATAGAGAGAGAAAGAGACAGTATGTGTGTGTGTATGAGAGAGAAAGAGAAAGTAGGCGCGTTTCCATTACAGATTTGCGCAAAACTTTTGCAATATTTTCCAAATGTCGTTAAAAAACTATTGCGAAATGACGGTGTTTCCATTAACCGATATTATGCGACTAAAACTTTTTTTCCTATCGCGATAAGTCATTCAAAAAATCATGGCAATGGACTTTGGTAGGTTTATAACCTATTTCACAGCCATGCACCGCACTAGACATTATTATTATTTATGGAAGGAGACGTGGTGTGTTATCCAAGCATTAATGGCAGGGAATGACACAGAGTTCCTGGTGTTTCTCCCTCATTTCTGCTTCGATGTCATGATGGCAATTCTTTGAGGTTTAGAGAGGCTAGGCCTATTCCTGTAATTATTGTTTCTTTTTTAAAATGAATTTAATAAAGAACTCTATCTTGTATTATGTCCAAACGGTCATTGCAAAACGAAAAATGAACGGTTGTTGTATTTTTAAAACGCAAAGTTGGACACCAACATTTTAGTTTGACCACACCAATGCTGCGCTATATACATCTCAACGAAATTTCAGATATTTGTTTATGACTTTTTGCCCCCTTTAAAACATTAAAAATATTCACAAATTAATATGGGAAAAATGTAGATTTTACTGGTTTTCTAAGGCCAAATTAGAACATGGATATTTATGATATTTTTCCCACAGTGCTGTAGGCTATAGGTGAATTATTATAAATGCGTCTGGAAAAATAACGAGCTAAAAACATAATCTCCGGATGCACCTTTAGAGAGAACTGCACCTTTCATACGAATTATAATCAGAAGGTATTAGTTTACGATTCGAATTTGTTCTTTTTAAAGTGGACATTTCAAGCTTTAGTCTATAAAGGATATTGTTTCAGTTCTCGCGCTCCAGTTCACGAAGATCATAAAGCGCGCCTGATTGTTTTATGTTATTCTACAAAAGCACAACGTTTTCTTGTTATTGTGACATTATGCAAATAAAAGTAGTTGCGAATAATGTATTATTATTTTCTGTATAACCAGAAATGATAGAGTATTTTAAGTTGATTAATGATTCCACTGATGGGAAAATGAAAGTGTTCACGGTGCGCCCGCACCTGTCTGCCATCCAGTTACGTGCTCCAAACTCCGCTGTCACGGATCCGTCGGCGTCAGCACCAGATTCCTTCACTCCACCTACTCGTTCCGGTTCCCCTGACTACTAATCATCACCACCTGCCATCACCACCTGCCATCACTTATCCGGACTATCATCCACTCCATATATACTCACCTCATTCAGTCACTCACTGTCTGGTCTCGTCTTTACCACGACTACAGACTCCCTATCGCTATTCCACGTTCCTGCTATTACTTACCTGCATTGATTCTCCAGCCCGTCAGCCTTCCGTCAGTTCCAGTCCTTGGTCCCCGTCTGCTTCCAGTCCGCTCCTGTCTCCAGCTCCGCTCCTCTCTCCGCTGCTCCCGTCAGCTCTCCGACCTCCCGCTCCTATTCAGATAAGAGAACCATCATCAGACTGTTTAAATCCCTCTCCTACTTCAACTACCACGCTACTTACCATTCTTATCCTAATTCAATAAACTCTGTACATACTCGCCAGTCTGTGCCCTTCTGTTCTGTGACAACAACATAATTTTGGATTCTATTCACACGCACACACACACACACACACACACACACACACACACACACACACACACAGTACTGCACCTACCAACTGGATGGAAAATAAACTTTAAATAATAACATAATTCCTTTTTTGCAAAGTAAAATTTTAGTTTTGTCCTATCAGTTGCACATATATTTTCAGTTTCTTAATGGGTGTGTTTTTGTGATGTTTAAATAAATGATTTTATAACTCATATCTATAGTTAAAAAATCACATAGTGGTGTATAGATTTCATATAATGTACATAGAGGAAATCTTTCATTTATTCTAATATCTGTCACTGTGTTTTTTTTTTTTGCAGGCAATCAAAACACGATTTGCATCCCTCTTGGAAAGCAATGATGCAATACTGGCAGCTGTCACACTTCCTATGTTCAAACAGCGATGGTTGAGAGACCAGAGGAAAAAAGAAATGGTCAAAGGAATGCTGGTAGCAGAGCGTCACAAGCTCATCCCTCGACCTGGCCCTGTTCAGCAAGCAGCCAAGATGCCTGTGTCTCCGACAACACCAGACTCAAGCTCCTATAATGTGCAGGACTTTTTCTGTTTTGAGGAGGCTGGTGATGATACCTTCAGCACAGTGGAAACTGAAGTAATTACCTACTTGAGAACAGCCAAAACAGGGATGGAGATTCTTGAACAATTTCCCACATTAAAGGAAATTTCTCTGAAGAAAAATGCAGCTACTCCATCCAGTGCACCTGTAGAGAGACTTTTTAGCCTGGGAAGTCTGGTACTGTCTCCAAAGAGGAACAAGCTGTCTGACCAAAGGTTTGAGAGACTTCTTCTCATGCGGTACAACCACTGGTTTGAAGGGTAAAACTCAACTTAAATGTTCAGGTCCTTGCTAGTAAGCACCTTTTGTTGTTTCAAATAAATAAGCACACATTTGTTATTAAAAAAAATATTTGTTTGTTTAAAATAATGGTTAGTTTAGTAGCCACAGTTACATTTCTGTTATATCTTAGAACACTAATTTTATGCATTATAAAATGCATTATGTTGTATTAGGAAAAATGCTGTTTGTTTGTTTGTTTTTACATTTTAATGGACCTATACAACAGCAGATTTTGCACTTTGAATACACACAGCTTACTTTACATAAGTTGGTGACATGCAACTCTTAATTTGTGGTTGGGTTGGAAATTGCTCATTGATTTAATATTTAAACAGCATTTATATTTTTTGGTTTTTTTTAATGCATATCATTTATGTTTGTCAATAATAGCATTTTTTTTTGGTGCTGAGTTTCTCGAAATTGATTCTGAATAATTCAGATTCCTTTCATTTATTTATTTCAAAATGTTTTATGTTGTACATTGTTGATAGTTTTCATACTTAAGCTGTGAAACACAACAGCTTTTATGATGCAGAAGCCACTTTAGTTTTTGATTATTCAGCTCGTTTTGTTATTTATTTAAGAAATCCTTGTGATATATTCAGTTTGTGCTGGTCTTACTGAAATAAAACAGTGTTTAAAAATTACTTTCTATTTAAGTCCATTTTGTGTTTGTATAGACCATAATGCATAAAAGGGCATTAATGGGAACATTAATGAGCGTTCTTTAAAAAAGTAACTAAAAAGTTACTTTTAACAGTAATGCATTACTTTTTGGTGTAAGTAATCAAAAAGGTAATTGAGTTACTTTTTTAATGAAGTAACTAGTAACTGTAACTAGTTACTATTTCTTAGTAACTAGCACAACACTGCTTGCAACAGCACAGCTCCACTGGGTTAATTTTACTGAGGATGTTACGCACACGTTGTCTTTGTACATGTATCCCCTCAGCTGACAGGTATCCTTGAATCATCTGTTTTAAAACAAACGGAGTGCTTGTTCATGATAAGAAACAATGATGCCCCACATTAATGATTCCCCAACAAGCCGAGTAAAACTATGTCCAAACTATGTAAAGGTGCAAATACACTTTTATGCCTTTTTAAGCCTGGAAATTTCTCATATGCGCTTTATTTTACTTATTTTTTCCCTCCAAATAGTTATTTAAAAAAAAAATTGTAATGGAAAAGTATGTATACAGGGCTACAAAATATTTGACCAACATTGTTCAGCATGTTTGTGTGTGTGTGTGTGTGTGTGTGTGTGCGTGTGTACGTCGTAGACCGATGTATACATACATACCTGTTCGTATGAGCGGGGCAGTGGTGGAAAGTACTTCCTGATGCCTCGATGTGATGGCTGTCCGTAAAACCCTTAGACTGTCAAGGAGATCACTGTATTTCTCCAAATCATCTTGGCTTATGCTCTGTACATTGTTAAGCAACGAGTCGATCACCCTTAAATCATAATGCGTACAGTTCCCTCGAATAAAATTACGTTGGATGGATAAAATCTTTCTTCTGACTGCATTAATTACGGATAGCGCTTCCATATTCTCTATTCAACAACGAGGCGTGGCACCGGATATAAACGCGCGCCCTGCTCCTATGGCCGTGCTCCAAAAAAATTCAAAAGTGACCGCGGCGCGCACTCCAGCTGGATAATTTTCATGATTATGAACAACCTAAGGCTGTACATGATTTGTTATATTCTGGGAATTTACCATGTTTGTAAAGTTGAAGCATTAAAAACAACAACCTAAAGATATATTTTTTTTAACAGTTAAGTTTAAGTTTAGATTGTGTTATTTTAATTTGTGTAAATAATTACATTTTATTTATTATTTTTGTTATTTTTTTAAACAATGGCCCAAATACAAGGAAAACAAACTGTAAATAATAAGTAGGCCTGGCTTTTATTTTGATAAGTAGTAGGAAATAGGCGTAAACAGTGTAAACTGTTTTGAGTCTAATAAATACGAGTTTTTACTAGTAAGAATTGAATTGTAGAGCTCTCTAATTGAATTGTTACTAGTAAGGATGAAATTATGACAAGTAAGGCTGGGTACAATTTATGCTAAAACGGTCACGATCCACACACAGGAAACAGGGATTAAATCCAAGAGCAGTTGTTTATTTAAAGGGTAATCCAAAATCGTAAACCAGTCCAAGCAAGGGTCAAAATCCAAAGGCAATCCAACATATACAGGAAACCAAAAACAAGACTCAAAGAAAACAGGACCTCAGAAGTGGCGTGATAATTGAAACGACTCCATGGCACACACTGAAACAGACAGGGTATATATACACACAGGGAATGACAATGATAATGGTGAATTGGCAGAGTGCAATGATCAGTGATGAGGAACAGCTGAGTGCAATGATAAAACAAGGATTGTGGGAAATGTAGTTCCAGAAGTGAATGACACAGTGGGGAAGGAGGACATCTAGTGGACAAACAAGGGAACACATCCAGACACTGTGACATAACCCCCCCTCTACGGAGCGGCTACCAGACGCTCCACGACAACATTAAAAAACATGACACGAGAGTTCAGGAGAGAGGTGGAATGGTGGAGGATCAGGGGGGAGGGATGGTGGGCCAGGTCCGTGAAGGGAGACAGGAACAAGGGGTGAGAGTTTAACCGAGGACCAGGGCGAGACACAGAGTCCATCGGGCGGCCAGGGCGAGACACATAGTCCATTGGGCGGCGAAGAGCCCTCGGGCGGCCAAGGCGGTGAAGACTCCTCGGGCGGCCAGGGCGGTGAAGACCCCTCGGGCGGCCAGGGCGGAGAAAACCATTCGGGCGGCCAGGGCGGTGAAGACCCTTCGGGCGGACAGAGCGGAGAAGACCCTTCGGGCGGCCAGGGCGGTGAAGACCCCTCGGGCGGCCAGGGCGGTGAAGACCCCTCGGGCGGCCAGGGCGGTGAAGACCCCTCGGGCGGCCAGGGCGGTGAAGACCCCTCGGGCGGCCAGGGCGGTGAAGACCCCTCGGGCGGCCAGGGCGGTGAAGACCCTCGGGCGGCCAGGGCGGTGAAGACCCCTCGGGCGGCCAGGGCGGTGAAGACCCCTCGGGCGGCCAGGGCGGTGAAGACCCCTCGGGCGGCCAGGGCGGTGAAGACCCCTCGGGCGGCCAGGTTGGTGAAGACCCTTCGGGCGGCCAGGGCGAAGAAGACCCTTCGGGCGGCCAGGGCGGTGAAGACCCCTCGGGCGGCCAGGGCGGTGAAGACCCCTCGAGCGGCCAGGGCAGTGAAGACCCCTCGGGCGGCCAGCAGTTGTTTATTTGAAGGGTAATCCAAAATCGTAAACCAGTCCAAGCAAGGGTCAAAATCCAAAGGCAATCCAACATATACAGGAAACCAAAAACAAGACTCAAAGAAACCAGGACCTCAGAAGTGGCGTGATAATTGAAAGGACTCCATGGCACACACTGAAACAGACAGGGTATATATACACACAGGGAATGACAATGATAATGGTGAATTGGCAGAGTGCAATGATCAGTGATGAGGAACAGCTGAGTGCAATGATAAAACAAGGATCGTGGGAAATGTAGTTCCAGAAGTGAATGACACAGTGGGGAAGGAGGACATGTAGTGGACAAACAAGGGAACACATCCAGACACTGTGACAAAAACGGCTTGTCATATAGGCGAGAAGTGGTTTCAACGGGACAGCATCTCTGGCCCAATTTGATACACTCTCGCACTGTACTACCTCTTTTAATGTACTTTAGACATTGCACATAACACACACACACAAAAATAAAAATTAGGAAAAGATAGGGACTGATGAGATATGGGGGAAGGGTATCTTATTATATTATATCATATTTTATTTTATGCAGGATTGTCAATGGCAATTGTTACATAGGAAGAAGGATGGAAATAAAAATCTACCAACACAATATGGGCAGTATTTGTGGTGGTGGGGAGTGGGATGGTGATGGTAATGACAATGGTAATAAATAATAAATGGTTACTTTGTTTACGCATACACACACATACACATACCCACACTCACACCCTCTCACATACACATTTAGATCAAACACTTAAATCACTCTTGTCACTGCTGGAATTATAGATTTACAAGATTGCTCACTACTGCACTATGTTGGTTTGTTGTATGTCTGACTGTTAAATAAATAAAAAAATATTTTAAAAAGAAGCAGTATTTCTAACAGCTTTTTCAGGAGTTTTTCAGAACTTCAGGATTCACAACCGGTGGGTATACTTCCTCTACCATTCTTTGGGGGTGGGCCCCGTACCGGTGGATTATTACTCCACCTAATTTTTGGGGGTGGGCTGCGCCCCTGCCTTCGTCTTCAGGCAGGATATGCAGATTTCGTACCCTCGGAATGCGAATTACGGACAGGGCCTATGCCAAAGAATTTGATTGTTTGCTGAGCTCAAATAAATGTTCATTGTCACAGTTTTAATTCTCCCGAGTCTTTCTGGTAAAAATTAAGCCAGCGCAAGTTCTACCGGGAAGACTCAATCGTTCACGTCATGTATTACCTTCTCATTTATCCAATAATATCCTAATAGCCAGAAATAAAAAGGTGGTACTTACACATGTCTGAGTTTTCAGATGCTGTCGCGTCAACCACCTCCATCCTCCCCATCCACCACCAGACGGGACCTTTCCTTCATCTCCCTAACATTCACGTGCCGGGTCCTTTTGACTTGATTTTTGGCAGGCCTCCGGACGGACTCAAATTGACAACAATTCAAACAAATGTTATTGCCTTTACCTCTCTAATTGCTCGTCAGAAAATTCTAACTCTATGGAAGTAACCTTACCACCGCCGTTAAAAAGCCTGGTTATGTGATGCATTGTTTTTTTTTTAAACTTGAGAAGATAAAGTTTACTCTCTGAGGCTCAACTGATAAATTTTATTCTCATTGGAAACCACTAATAAATTAGTGGTTTATGTTTTAGTGGTTTATGTAATAAATTAGTGGTTTATGTAAATTATGTAAACCAACTTTCCCTTAGGGAAATGTCACTGTAGTTTTGTATTTGGTATCTGTCTGCATAGGTTCCTACCTCATCATACCTCACTTTCTGCCCATCACACCATAAGCTACTTTAATTGAACCAGAGCCCAGAGGAGGGGGGGGGGGGGGGGGGGCATAACATTACTGTACTTTTGTTCTGAAGAATTGTTCATTCTGAAATTGTTAAATGGAGACTTATATTGCATCATGTTGCAAATATTGTTTGAATGCTGTATCTAATAAAATATATGAAAAAAATCATCCAGTTTGCTTTTAATTTGAGACTCTGGCCTATCAGATGGCCACTCAATACTGAGCTTTTCAACAGCATGGGAAAGCACATTAACAAGCTCATCATTGGGTGGTGACTGGAATGACGAGACACCAGCCTCCTCTGACCCGAAGCTTTCAACATACAGCTCCTCAGAACTGGATAACCGGGGAAAAGTAACGTAGGACCGCGCTTCCACAGCCGGGATAGAAGCACTGGATCACTCTGGTGAAGGCTGAGATAGGGCGGGCCCATCTCACACCCCTCGGTGAGATCCATTTGCGATCCCCATGACATGCGCCTCTGCTCTGCCTCAACAGAAGCAGGACCTATAGCCGCAGGGATCACACACCAAACCGCCCTCTTCGAAGAGCGATCGGCGAGAGTGAAATATCCTCATAGGAAGACACTAACAATGCTCACAATCAGCCCCCTCGAGAGCTGTGCTGCACTCCCAAACAAACGTTGGGAGTTGATGTTGATGGCTCTTCCTGGCTGCCAGGGGTGCGGGATGGAGCAGGCACCAGCAATGGATGCACGCAGCGGGGCCTCTTCGGGCGGCCAGAGTTAAGTGACGGAATAGATACTTGTAAGGAATCTGCACCGTAGTTCTTCTTCTCACAGCCAGAGGCAAGTAAAGGAGCAGATGCCTGTAAGGAATTCACACGCAGTAGCGGTTCTAGGCACGGGCGAACCGGCAGTCGCCCGGGGCGGCATTTCTTCATGTCACATGGGGGGCGGCACGAGCAGTTAAAAAAATACTCTGTGCCGCGAAGTTTTTCTATTTTGTATCATTTCATTTAAATAATTGGCAATGGCGCCCTGCTTGCTGAGAAGGTGCCATGCGCAGAAGCGATGTCAAGGGGATCTCCTGATTAGTTCACGTATCGTGTCTTTTGCGCGCTCGAGGTCGTTATTTCAAATCCTCTATGTTTCAAATAGGCGCACGGGAAGCGCGCTCATTATGCGCTCACAGGACGCGCGCTCATAAACTTTTCAGTATGGGAGTGCATGTGCACCCAAACACTTGGATGTTTATTTCTGTTCTCCGTAAATACTTCTTTTAGCAGAGCTTCAGCAAGCGTTTTTCTGTGGTGGAAATACATTAGCTACTAAAACTTCTTTGTCGTTGGAGAGCGCAGTGTAATGAGTGCATGGTTCTAAAGCAACAACAGCCATGGGAAAATCGGTACGAATTTTACTATTAATAATAAAAGATAAGCTACTGTGCATTATAAATGTCAGGAATGTATCTTTATTGGCTCATTCTTTTTATAGAGAGGATTTAAATGCTGAAATATGAGGTTTATCTTTATATAAAATCTTTTTTTAAGTTTAGTAAGTAAGATGAAAGGCACTCCTTTAAAACGAACCTTTAATATTATTAACTTGGTGAATTAGATTTCACTGTGTATTAGGCATTTTGAACAAGATTCTGTGTGATCATTTTGGTCACCATATTATCTAATACTTTAATGATCAACTAAAATCAACTTTAATTATGAGTTTTTACAGTAGCCTATAATATGCAACGGTTTTTTTTTTTTGGGGGGGGGGGGGGGGGGGCGCTCGAAGGGGGTCTCGCCCTGGGTTTAATTCAAGGTAGAACCGCCACTGTTCACACGACAGTTCCTCTTCGCATCGCCTGGGGCAAGTAATGGAGCAGAAGCTTATCAGGAGTCCACACGACAGTTCCTCTTCACACCACCAGGGGTAAGTAATGGACCAGATGCTTAGCAGGGATTCACACGACCGTTCCTCTTCGGGCAGCCAGGGGTAGGTAATGGAGCAGATGTTTGTAAGGAATTCACACGACAGTTCCTCTTCACACCACCAGGGGTAAGTAATGGAGCAGATGCTTTTCCTGAGTGTGAAATGTGCAGAAACCAATTCTTATCTGAAGCAGGAGAATCAAACAGAAATGCATGAATATTTCACAAATCTTCTTCAAATCATTGATAGTCAATTACTCACGGCAGGAGTTTTCTTCAGTGTGAAAAGCTCAATGGGCAGATACTAGGGGTGTAACGGTACATGTATTCGTATTGAACCGTTTCGGTTTGAGGCTTCCGGTTCGGTGCGCATACAAACCGAACGATTGCTTGGACCATTTTTCCTGCCGGCAAAATTCGCGCTGGTGCGGCCAACACAACTTTGCGCAACATCAAATGGCAAACGTAATGAAAGCAGAACTGCGCTACTCATTATGTGCTTCACGGATCATTTATCAGTTCGGACCAGCAACATCTGTGCAGCGCGAGCCGATCTCGATCAAGCAACAATGTTACTATACAGCGCTAAGAGATCAGAAAACATTTGAATTCGCCACTGAGGTAATAACATCGCTGTGAGATCTAGTGAGATGCATTCACATTTCTCCGTTATTAACCGTAGATCTCTATTAGATCAAACAGCGCTGTCATGGAAACCAGGAGAAACTTTGTGCCGTGAATGAACTAGTAATACTTTCATCCACAGACCAGCAGCATTCACCATGGATTGAATATAGTAACACTAACTGGAACCAGTTTGGCTGGAATGGTGAAATGCTTTCAAGTACTTCACACATCTTTTTCCAGCACTTCAAATATTCAGAATTCATATTCAAAATTCAAATATTATATAAATAAATATATATTTAAATGTTATTTTTAATGTGATGACCAAAACATTATTTGTTCATCCTTCAAAGATGACCCCCATTTATAAACCTGAAAGTTTCAAGATCTAGGAAAACTCACATTTATTTAAAAATATATTTTTTTTCTTTAAGCAAATAGGAAATTTATCTGGCATTTCTTTTTTTTTTTTGCTGTATCGAAAACGTACCGAACCGTGACTTTAAAACCGAGGTACGTACCGAACCGTGATTTTTGTGTACCGTTACACCCCTAGCAGATACTGATTCTTATTTAGAATAGGAGAAACAAACAGCAATGCATGAATATTTCACAAATCATCTTCAAACCGAACGGACTGTAGCTACAATCCTGTACAGCGCACACTCAACACACAGTAATTAGTTAATTATGACTCAGCACTCCAGGCCAATGAGTGTAACGAGTGTTCACTTCACACTAAGCACTGCAACTCACTCCAACTCGCAGCGAATAAGGTCTCCACTCATTATCCCAGCCGACTCTCTCCTCCTGAGTTGATGAACCAGCACATCCAAACTGTATGGGAAGTGTACTACGCACACACAACTGACATTAAAGGCTTCATCAGGATCAGATATCAGATTTCAATAGGCAACATCAGCATTCAATAGGCTTCAGGGCAAACTCGCCAAACTTTTGTATACAGCAGGTATTACAAGCATTGAGTTTGATGATAAGGATATCCAATGGCACTTAACTGCTCGATGAGGTAACATGAACCTACTGCCTCACTTCTCTGTTAATGTTGTCTCTCTTTCTCCATCCAGATTGAACCGTTTTTAGACTCCTTCTCTGCAGTGTATCGCCCCTTCCCGCTCTATCCTTCCAGCTCTGGATCCTCTCTTCACCAAAACATCCGCCTTTATGGTCCCCCTCATGAACGCCACCACCCAATCTCCACCCATCTCGCAGTTGCCGCTCATTACCCCCATTTGCGGAGTCCAGCCGAACTGTTTTCATGGGAAACAACCGGCTGGGTGTTACGTTCAATTCGTTCCCAACAGGAACAACAATACACAACACACAAAAAAAAAAACAGTTCCGCCCTTCGTCACCCTGTGACATATATATATGTACAGTATATGGAGCATATATATAAATGCTGCTGAAGTAACAGAAGCTGGTGTGCTTATGATTCTGGGGTGCTTTATAGTTTCCTGGTCGATGACGTCACTCGCTGCGACGCTCTTTCTCTCCATTGACTGATTTCATTCATGCTTCAGACGAACTATGCTGGAGGCGTTCCCATTGCGATTACACGCAGCAGTAGTCCCTGAAGGGGAACTTCATACGAAAATACAACCGATTATGAATACTAAATAAAGAAAATAATACAGATACATAATATTAAATAATGAAATTTAAGTCTTCATTAAGAAAACTTCTTCATCAGTTTGACAACACACTGCAAATACTCACATTTCATAGACATCAAATAGACATCAAAGAGATGGATTTGTGCTATCAGAAATGGTTCCACCAGCTCATCACTTCCTGTTTCATCTTAACCCTTTCACGCGTACGATCACACCGGTGTGATCAGTCTTGGCTGGTCCCTGGAGCGTACGATCACACCGGTGTGATCAGTCTTGGCTGGTCCCTGGAGCGTACGATCACACCGGTGTGATTAGAACGTTCAGTGCACACGTCAGCAACTGCTAAATTCAAACTTGCTCTTGCTGGCGCTCAGCCAGAGACAGACACACTCAGTTCTGTCATATATCACAACTATTGAGTGTTTTCAACCACATAATGTTTATTTTAGGTTTCAGACATTTAAATACACATATGTACTAGCAAAACAATGATGTTGAGTTTGTAAAATACACACAGATGTCTATGGAAGCGGCAATAATAGTCTTTTCAATTATAATAAGACGACACGTTTTATTCATATCAGATACACATTGTGTAAGTAGCTTAACATTTGACCCTATTCTTCTCCCAGTTCATTAGCCACTTACTATCATGTATTTCGTGAGAAGTGGAGAATTTGACGTTGTAAATCCAACAGATCCGATTCTCTGAACTGAAAAATAATCTAAAATGGCGTCGTCCATCGTGCATACAGCTCAACTAATGCGATCGTTATAAAGATGTCTAAACAACAAAACCCATCCACTTGCACATATTTGACAATCGGAATATCAGTGTTTCATGATATAGCTAATACATTTTTGAATATTTTTAATAAAAAAAAGAAAAATGACATAAAAGCAGATCATCATTCATTCCGCGCTCTGTTCTGGTTGTGCTGTGTCACGTGACAAGCAATGATGCGTCACCATGGAAACATTAAAGTGGCAAGGTCTAAATAACGGTCGCCTTGAAAAACTCACGCTGGGGGGTCAGTTAGAATATTTTAAACTTACGTGTGAAAGGGTTAAAACAGATACGAATAATTTTGCGAATATTAGAGATACATACAGATACAAATATTGACTGCACACCCCTAGCACAAAAACTCAAGACATCACCACCAAACTACCAATATCGGTAGATGTCATTCTGAATAATTGGATTTCGGAATTGATGTAGAAATGTTGTATCCCTAGACCTATATGTTTCTTCCATAATGAAACAACTGCAACAAGCAAACTAGAGTAATTGATGTATTATGCCAACCCCAAAGGGTATTTTCAAATATGATAAAAGGTAGCACTACCCTTGTTCTTTCTCAGAGGTTCCTGCCCTGCATACTGGCATGGCAAAGAGGACTGTGTCACTGCTGTTACTGCTGCTGATGGTGTATGGGGTACTGCTGCTGATGGTGTATGGGGTTTGTTTGCCAGCTTCAACACAAGTCTGTAGACTGCTTGGTCAGCCTGCCCTTCCTTTAATTTCAGTAGAAAGAGACATCAACATTGGGGCAATTTTCTCACTTCACAAAAGTGCTATTTTACAAAACCATAATTTCACTTTCAAACCAGAGGAAACAACATGTGGCAGGTCTGTATAATAATTACTCTGTAAGACCTTCACAAAAAAAAAGCTGAACATGTCTTTGAGATGATTCATTGCAGACTATAACACAAGTGACTGATGCTTTATTTTCACAGCTTGAACTTGCGTGAATTTAAATTTCTTCAGACACTTATTTTTGCTATTGAGGAGATTAATAACAGCACACAGCTGTTGCCTGGTGTTTCTTTGGGCTATAAGATACATGACTCATGTGGCTCAATACCTAAGGCTATCTTCTCAGGCATGGCTTTGATGAACGGTTATGAAGAGACTTTGAGTGATACGTCTTGTTTTAGACCACCAGCTGTTCATGCAATTGTTGGAGAGTCAAACTCCTCTCCCACCATAGCCTTGGCATCTGTAGTTGGTCCTTTCAGCTTACCTGTTGTAAGAACTCTCATCTGCTGCTTGTTATTATGTTGAATCAGTGTTTGATTAACGCCATTGTTATATTAGAACATGCACCATAAATATATGCTCTTTTTATGTCATATGTACCCATTGAAAAAAAAGTACATAGAAAGCAATGTTGCAAATTTTGTTTAGACTGCAGCACATATTGAATAGTACAAAAAAAAGTGGGGAAAAAATCTACCTGGTTAATATACTTTTCTTTGTGTGTGTGTGTAGATCAGTCATTTTGCCACATGTGCATGTCTGAGTAACAGAAAAAGGTACCGATCCTTCTTCAGAACAATTCCCAGTGATTATTACCAAAGCAGAGCACTGGCTAAGCTTTTCAAATACTTTGGCTGGACTTGGGTTGGGACGGTCAGGAGTCGCAGTGACTATGGTAATAATGGCATTGCAGCATTTGAGGAGGCTGCAAAAAAAGAAGGGATTTGTATTGAATATGCAGAGGCTGTCTTTAGAACTGACTCAGAAGAGCAGTTTCTGAAGACACTAGAAGTGGTAAAAAAGGGCACAGCCAGAGTGGTGCTGGCTTTTATGGCATTCGGAGATTTTGTCATCCTCCTTAAAGTAATTGCGCAACACAACATCACTGGCATACAGTGGGTTGGTAGTGAATCCTGGATCACTTCTCGAAATCTTGCAGAAACAAAGGAATATAGTTTCCTTTCTGGAGCTGTGGGTTTTGCTATAGCAAATGCTCAGATTGTGGGCCTGCATGAGTTCCTAATGAATGTCCATCCTGATCAAGCACCAAAAAATAAACTTTTAAAAGAATTCTGGGAAACAATTTTTTTGTGCTCTTTTGGGAACAGCAGCATTAGTGACTGCACTGGCTCAGAGAGGCTTGCAGAGATGCGAAATGAATATATTGATGTATCAGAGCAACGCATAGAGCATAAAGTTTACACTGCAGTGTATGCTGTTGCACATTCACTACATAACATGTTAAAAGACTTTGAATCCTTCACCAACAGCAGCAAAGGAGACCACCCCACACCACAAAAGGTATGCATATGCACAAATGTAAGGGTAAAAAAAGAAAACCAAGATGAAATTTATAATGTTTCTTTGGTTTCCATTTAGGTGTTGGAATACATGAACGATGTGAGCTTCAATGTTAAAACCGGTGAGAAAGTTTTCTTTGATGCAAGTGGTGATCCAGTGGCAAGATATGACCTGGTGAACTGGCAGCCAGCTGAGGATGGAAGTCTGCAGTTTAAGAATGTGGGCCTCTATGACAGTTCACTGCCTTCAGAGAAACATCTTAAAGTGAATCAGGAACATGTGCTATGGGCAGGAAACAGTGGACAGGTACATCTATTATTGAGATCATGTCAAATATCTGTTTGAATTATGAAAAGCAAAGCCTTTGGAGAACTTAATATTGTTTGTAGTGGGGGGTGCAAATAGCCTGGTAATACCAGACTCTGCTACTTCACTTTGCTTCGTAGACAGAGTCTGGAATGGCATAATAGAGAAGTGTTTTCTCTCTCGCAAGGGGGCGCTTCTCTGAAGTTTAAAATCATTGGTTACCCATAAGCCAATCAGATAAGTTTATTTATGACGTATGTTAGGCGCCGACACGGCCGCATCGAGACATTATGTATCGAACTCAAATCTATTATCGAACTTCCACTGTAGACAGGGAGCGGCGCTTTTGTAAGGGCTGCAAAATGTGTGCCAACCGGGAATGAACAATTCACAAACTAGGTTATTTATATGAATTACTGAGTTGCGGCCGCCCCGCAGCATCGGCTTGCCCTGCTCTCACGAGCCATGACTGATTTAGCTTCCGCCGCCCTGCAGCGCCGTGAGGACGAGCCCCAGCCCCTGCTCTCACCCTTTACTGTCTATGGCTCTCACGAGACAGGAATGATTTAGTTTCCGCCGCCCCGCAGTGCCGCGATCAAGGGCGAGACCGAGCCGCTGCTCTCGCTAGTCATGAATAGGAAGTTCATTTTACTGATTTTCTGAGTCATTTGAGTCATTTTGTTTATTTAAGTGGCTTAATGTTATAATTTTAACACCCAAATTCCCCGATCACATCTACCTATGCAATGTTGATCATATTCTGAATTAAGAAATCATAATGCAGTAATAAATGATTTACAGGGAACATAAATAATCACTTTACCTTGCTTCCGAGTCTTACGTTCATTTGTCACGTGACATACACAATGAGTAGGGTAGCCTAGGGTAGAAAAATGGGTAGCCTAATATTTGTCCTTGTTAATGATTTGCAAAAATAAAAACGTCTGCACGCGCCGGTCCTAGCTGTAAACACTGATGATGGGAGCGAAATACTGGAGTGAACATGGCTGTAAACGACTTTTGCTTCAGTTTGGAAAACCCCGGAATGTTCTCCATAACAGAGCAAATTGCATCCCGTGTCTTGTTTCCCATTTCTGCGGTTATTTCGGTATTCGGTTTTCGATTTCTCTAACCTACAATGTACTCCTCAGCGCTTAGCGGCTACGTCACGGCTCTCAGCCCGCCCTCTGTTCGTTGATTGGCCGGCTGTTTTCAGGCCGGTGGAAAACTGAAAGATAGGCCGCTATCTCAGACTGACAACAGGAGCGAAATGAAATTAGCGGAAGTAGGAAGTCTGACGTAGTCAGGCTAGGGTACAAAAACAGAAACCAAAGATTCTCGGCACAGCAGCTTGTGTCCAAATTTTAATCTTAACTGTTCTATTTCATCAGAAATGTTCTTAAAACAGAAAAAAATTTCACTGTAAAGCTGCTTTAAAATAATCTGTAGGGGAGCGCAGGGCACAACCTAACGTGGAGTTAAATCTAACATGGATCTTTTACATAGTTATTCAGGATCAAACAGCTTGTCTTTCCGCTCTTTTTCTCTTGCTGCCAGAAGACGGTCTCCTGCAAATTTGCGGAAAGTTTTGACAATATTTCGTGAAGATACTGGACAAAGAGTGTTTTGACACCATGCAAGTAAATTTTTTCATCATAGGTTTTTTTTTTTGGTTTCTGAGTTGGGTGTATACGTTTCCAAATCTAACTTTATATTGCCTTAATTCCTGTCTTGTTGGTTTAAACTTAGCACTGTTTTGAAACATGTCAGCAATTCACAGCAACTGTTAGCTAGGCTTAAAAAATGTAATACACAGCGGGGTTAGTTGTAGCACAGTGTTACAACTAAGCCGCCAAGTGTACAATGATAATCAAATGAAAACGGAGCCACACAACTTTTCAGGTTTGAGTATTTATTTATACAACTTTGTTGGACTTTCACAATGTTGGAATTTAAAATGTTAATTAAAATTTAGTTTACTGTGCATTGATCACTTGTTTATTTATTACAAATATGGCCTGTTTTTAATGCAATATCCCTTTAAATTTTGATTTTAAGCTCATTTGTATTATGATTACTGTTATTAATAATAATAATAATAATAATAATTTTACATGCAGCTGCCACAAACTAATCTAATTCAATTGCAATTACAATATTTTATGATTTTATTTATTATTATTTATTACAAATCTGTGCTGCCCTTTCCTATATCTCTATCAATTATATTGATCCATAATAGAAGGATGATTGGATGAGGGATGGATGTATGGATATCTATCTATACAGATACACAAACAATATCAAACTATAAAATAAAATTGTACTGAATAATGTGTGTTACACAGAGTGTTACAACTAACCCCTCTGTCTGTTACAATTAGCCCCACATATGGGGTAAGTTTTAACATTTGCACTTCTGTCACTTTCAGTGCAACAGTACAAAATTGTAGGCCATTGAATAAAAAAATAAGTGTTCATTTGTAGCAGAGATGTGTATGTTGCTAGTGTAAAAAAAAGTTGAATCTAACTTAATAATGTTTTTAATAATTGAGCCAAAACCAAAATATGTTAGGTTGTGCCCCGCTCTCCCCTATATAAAGCACTATATAAATAATGGTGACTTGACTAACAGCCATTTAAATTAAAATGCCTGAAAAAATATGAAAGCAGATAAAAGCTGGAAAAATGATTCCACAATTACAAGCAAATTATTTAACAATTAAAATCATCGTTTGGCTCTTATGTGAATTTATTTTTTCCTCATAGTTGCCTGTGTCTGTGTGCAGTGAGAGCTGTCCCCCTGGCACTAGGAAGGCTGTGCAAAAAGGACGACCTGTCTGCTGTTATGACTGTATTCCATGTGCAGAGGGAGAAATCAGTAATGGCACTGGTAAAATAGTACATGCAGAATAACTCTCACAAATATTTGTAAAAAGTGAAGTCTAATACTCTCCATTGGTCAAGTGACTTGATGCACTGTCCATTTGAATAATTTTCTTGATATTCCTTCACAGATTCTAGTGACTGCTTTCCTTGTGATTTGGAGTACTGGTCGAATGAAAGCAAAGACAGATGTGTGTTAAAAGTGGTTGAATTCCTTTCCTATACAGAAATCATGGGGATAGTGCTTTGTATTTTATCTTTTAGTGGGGTGCTATTAACAGCAATTGTATCTTCTCTGTTTTATCTTCATAAAGAAACACCTATTGTCAGAGCCAACAACTCAGAGCTGAGCTTCCTGCTGCTCTTCTCATTGACTCTGTGTTTTCTCTGTTCACTTACTTTCATTGGACGGCCCACTGAGTGGTCCTGTATGTTGCGTCACACAGCATTTGGCGTCACTTTTGTCCTCTGTATATCTTGTGTTCTGGGAAAGACAATTGTGGTGTTAATGGCTTTCAGGGCTACATTTCCAGGAAGTAATGTCATGAGATGGTTTGGGCCACTTCAACAGAGACTCAGTGTTGTTTTCTTAACATTAATACAGGTGATTATCTGTGTGCTTTGGTTAACAATATCCCCTCCTTTCCCATATAAGAATATGAGCTATTACAGAGAAAAGATCATTTTAGAATGTAACTTAGGTTCAGCTGTTGGTTTTTGGGCTGTTCTGGGTTATACTGGCCTTCTATCAATCTCATGTTTCGTTTTAGCTTTTCTTGCCCGGAAACTCCCTGATAACTTCAATGAAGCCAAGTTAATTACATTCAGTATGCTTATATTCTGTGCTGTCTGGCTCACATTTATTCCAGCTTATGTTAGTTCTCCTGGGAAATTTACTGTAGCTGTTCAGATATTTGCAATTTTAGCTTCAAGTTTTGGTTTACTATTATGCATATTCGCCCAAAAATGTTACATAATTTTGCTAAAACCTGCGAAAAACACAAAGAAAAAAATAATGGGGAAATCTTAAAGACCTTTAAATCATGTTATTGAGTTAAGTGTCAATATTATTTTGAATATACATGAAAATGCACATTTCGAACTTAAATGGTTGTAATTCAAGAATGCTTTGTAATGTAGATGTAAGATTGGTCTCGTTTTTAAGAAGACATTTAGCAGATTTTTGTGGTAGTGAAATAAATTAAGAATGTGAAACCGAAAAAAAGTTATAGAAGTTTGAATTTATGAAAATGTACAATATAAAAAAAATATATATTTTCAAAACCTGGGCAACTCTAAAATGGCAGAAAATCAAAGCCTAAAATCTGAATAAGTTGTGTTTCAAATTTTAGGTTGATATCTAAAAAACTGAGCCTTCAGTAAGATTTTGTTTGGGCGCAGTACCAAACTTTTTCACTAGATGACAACCAGACTCCATTACTGCCCATATAAGGGCACCTCCATTTCCATATGTGTTTTAAGTGATATGAACAATTATTTCCACATTTTTCATACAATTTATGAAGTAGACATACTATTCAGAAGTAATATGAGAAGTTTGGCAGATTTTGATATGAATTCAACCTCTAAGAAACATTAAAAAAACAAGTATGTGCATTATAGCTTCCTGACACATCTCAAATGGTGAATCTATAATTTTTTTCTTTATATTTCAAAAAAAATTCAGACCTTTTTTCTAAAATAATTGAATTGAGGCTATCTTTTGGACTCTTGGCATGAAAACAAACAGGTTTCATGTTCATCATAATTTCAGAATAAAGGTCTAAACACGCCTTAGAGTATAAACATATTCTTGTTGCAAATTGATAAATTACGGCTCCTCTGTAATATATTTTGAAAATCAATCACCAAATATGAAAACTATACTAAACTATTATAAGCTTTCAAATGATATATAGTTTGTCAGGATTAGTTTAGGTTTAGTATAGGGTAATACTGTTTTAAAAATGTAATGGATTTGGGCCCACCGGTGGGCCTGTGACACTAAAGGGGTTAAATTCAGCACAAGAAAACCAAGAGATAAGTAACTGATAAAAAGAGATAAGTGTTTTGTGTGTCAGGAAATAGTAAAAAGACTGCCTTCAAGACAACACATATACTTTATAATGACTAAACAGGTAGATTCCTGTGTCTTACAGTAATGAAAGCCACACAATATCAGCGATATTTTCAGGGCTGTCTGACCATTTGGTTCTGCTCTCCACAGGCTGTGGCAGGCTCTGCAGTTTAGGCCGGGTCAGCACAAGGCACAGTGGACTCTTTGTGACCATCTTCGTGACAGCCATGTTCTGGACCTGCATTATATACTTCCTAATAAAAAATGGCATTGACTTTTTGCAATTAACAAGTAATGGAAATTACATTTAATGGCCTTTTATTGGAATAAACATCTTCAAATTTTTCTTCCAGTAAGCCATATTGCATTTTATTGTTTTAAAATTTAATTGTACACCATTTTGATGTATATTAAACTCCATACATATGCCATATAAAATGCAAACTGTAGACTGAATTCAAATTTATTTTATTGGCAGTTTGTTAAAGGGTTAGTTCACCCAAAAATGAAAATTAAGTCATTAATTACTCACCCCCATGCTGTACCAACCCCGTAAGGCCTTCGTTCGTCTTCGGAACACAAATGAAGATATTTTTGATTAAATTTGAGAGCTGTATAACTACCACATTGGCTCCTAAGGGACTGCCTCTTGACGGCCCAAAAAGTCAATGAAGAAAATGTTTAAATATCCCAAGTGACTACCGTGGCTCAACTATATGTTTATCAAGCGCCGCGAATACTTTTTGTGCGAAAAAACAAACAAAAATAACGAGTTTATTCGACTATTTCTTTTCTTCCTTGTAGGCCAGAACGAGACTTCCTTATAGATTTCCACGACGCATGCGCGAGAATTGCGATCTAAGCTGGTGTAAGCAGATCGCAAATCTCGCGCATGCGTCGTGGAAATCTAAGGAATTCTCGCTTGATAAACATATAGTTGAGCCACGGTAGTCACTTGGGATATTTAAACATTTTCTTCATTGACTTTCTGGGCCGTCAAGAGGCAGTCCCTTAGGAGCCAATGTGGTAGTTATACAGCTCTCAAATTTAATCAAAAATATCTTCATTTGTGTTCCGAAGACGAACGAAGGTCTTACGGGGTTGGTACAGCATGGGGGTGAGTAATTAATGACTTAATTTTCATTTTTGGGTGAACTAACCCTTTAATCAGTTCATTCAATTTCATGCTCCAGTACTGTTCCCTTTCGAGGACACTGCATACGCACTGCAAATGGAGTATGTGTGACGGAAAGCTTTGACGGCATTCGGCGTGATGACAATGACGTAGTGTGTGTGTGTGTGCGTTGGGTGCGAAATTCAACATGGCAGTGGGAGATTTTTTTTTTTTGAGATTTTTTGACGGATAGAATGTCCAGGTTCATTTCCGTATACAGCATGCTTTACATTATCTAAATGACCAATTAAAAGTTGTGAAATCATGTCATCTGATTTCCACGTATATCCATTTGCTGTCAAAGCTGTCAATCATGCAGCGTATCTCCCCGCCCTGTGGAGGTATCTCGCCGGTCTCGTGTAGTTTCATCTTTCACGAGTTCACACTTTCATATAATTTTGAGTGAGTAAGATTCAATGCGTGTTTTCCGGACTATAAGTCGCACTTTTTTTCATACCTTGGCTGGTCCTGCGACTTATAGTCAGGTGCGACTTATATATCAAAATTACCAAGATTTACTCGTCACAGGATCACTGACGGCCCCAGATTATTATTTGCGAGTTTTTGATGTATTTATGGTATGACGTGAATGCATCATTTGTCGAAATTGGGGATGACATTACCGTCTACAGCCACGAGAGAGCGCTCTATGCGCTCTAGACTACAGCTACAGTAGTTTTACCGCTAAAAAAATTAACTGAAAACAACTGATATTAACTGAAATATTAGACTGAACGCAAACAAAATGCCCCCAAAAAGAAAATCATATTCTGCAGATTACAAACTGCAGGTAATAAAATATGCAGCCGAAAACGGTAAATGACCACTCGACATCTCGGTGAACCGGAGCTTCAAGGCAGTCTTGTGTCGCCTGTGAGAGGAGTGGATGGTGGATGGAGAACACAGCTTCATGGCAACCGGGAGGATGCGCCATGCAACTTTCCAGCAAGTCCTTGGATGGGTCGACACTGCATGGACTGCAGTTGTAACCCCTCACACCTGGGTGCAACTCGACCCGGTCCGAGTGGGCCTCGAACCCGGGTCTCCGGCATGAGAGTCAGGCGCGCTAACAAGGAGGCTAAAGACTGGCAGCCTCTAACGTCTGTTGCTAGAGCGCGTATTGAGATCGGGGAGTGAAGTTTACTCGCACAGCAACTACTAGCTGACCTCCGTTACACTCACCCCCCTAAACCTCACTCTCATCTGGGTCACGGCACCAATGTAACCCCTCACACCCGGGTCCAACTCGACCCGCTCCGAGTGGGCCTCGAACCCGGGTCTCCGGCATGAGAGTCAGGCGCGCTAACAAGGAGGCTAAAGACTGCAGCCTCTAGCGTCTGTTGCTAGAGCGCCTATTGAGATCGGGGAGTGAGGTTTACTCGCACAGCAACTACTAGCTGGCCTCCGTTACACTGTGACAACCGAAACCATCCTGTCGGGATTCAGAAAGGCTTGAATAACCGGAACTGATGCCGAGTCTAACGACAGCCCCACAGAAGAGGAGACGGCGCTTCATCTTCTTCCGGAAATAGCGGAGTTGTTCAGAAGCGACACGGAGGATGAAGAATTCAACAGGTTCAGTGATGTGGAATTAGATCGCAGGAGCTTGGTGAAATTGCTTTACCGATAACTGTTGGACTCGCTGTCTTGTTATGTTATTTTATTTTATCCTATTCAGCCTCTCAGGTATGTTCTTTATGTTATTGTGTAGCTAACTGTTGATGTGTTACGTTAACAACATACCGGACACATATTCAGCCTGTTGTTCTTTGTGCTATTGTGTGTAGCTGAATAACTTAAATGCCTTCTGTTTTAATGAATTAAAGTCCGTTTAAATAACTTTTTCTTGGTCTTGGATTTTGTTAAATAAATTTCTAAATAAATGCGACTTATAGTCCAGTGCGACTTATATATGTTTTTTTCCTCGCATTTTTGGGTTGATGCGACTTATACTCTGGAGCGACTTATAGTCCGGGAAATACGGTATTTGGCGTGCTGTCCGGAGGGAGGGCTCCGAGCTCGGAATTCTGCCCGAACCCAGAGTACTCCCCCCGTATGTAAGTGATATTTTAGATAGAGGAGTGTGGAGAACTAGGAGTGTGGAGAAGGGGTGGAGGAGGGATGCTGCAAACTGCCAATGGATCGAGGTAAGACTGCTGAGTCCATTTGTACCCTTTTATCATTGGCTGCTGATTGCTGTCCACTCGTGTCAATTATCTGAACGTGCGCCTCCCGAACTTAGTTAATGAAACTTTATTTCACGAGTTCACACTTGCCTATAATTTTGAGTGAGTAAGATTCAATGCGTATTTGGCGTGCTGTCCGGAGGGAGGGCTCCGAGCTTGGAATTCTGCCCGAACCCAGAGTACTCCCCCCAAAAGGCTAAAGAGCAGAGGACAGCCGCCGTACTAAAGACCCCCCAAAGAGCGCCAAGATTTGGCGGGCTGGCATCTCGAGAAGGGGACTGGATGCTTGTTCAGGGAGGCCCGTGATTGTGGCTCACTGCCTGGACTGACGGCCCTTGTTGACTGCGAACGAGGTGCGGTTGTAGTTTACGTCTCCAGGAGCTTTTCACGCTGCATCCGCTGTAAGACCAAAAACTCTCTGAAATGAAAGAGAAAACGTGAGTGCTCTACCGGGAACTTTCTCGCTCCATCCGCTGTGAGACAAATGCTCGCTGGATGGAAAGAGGAAAACTTAAATGTGGAAAAAATGAGTGCTTGCCCAGGAGAGTCTCACACTGCATCCGCTGAGAGACCAATGTTGTGGCAGATTTCCAGTCCCAATTCAAATCATCAAAGTCTGGTTCAGGTCTTGAAGAAATTGTGCAGAGTTGAGGTTTCAGGTCTCAGAAGAAGTAACTTTATTGAGCAGTTCAACAAAGTGAGATGCCAGCTGGCCATCTAAGTTTACAACAATCAGTGGTCAAGTCTTATACCTTCTTTTTGTCTTGTGATATCCAATTAGCACTCATCTCGTTATCTTTTCCCTCTTTGCTCCTCCTTATTACTCCTCCCAGATTAAGATTACACCTGCATCATTTTTTTTAATTGTGGCAACCTTTATTGCGCATGCGTATCTTTTAAAAATGGCGTTATACATGATTTTTCAGGTGTTTTTCCATGCCCTTTCACCCAGTTTCTTCTCCTGTCCTTACTTGACTTGCCTTTTGGCCTGGTGATACCCAATTAGCGGTCAGCTCCTCCTTATCACTTTTCCTGAATTGAAAACACCAGCATCATTATTTTATTCCTAATTGGGACGATCTCCGTTGCGCATGCGTATCTTTTTAAAAATGGCTTTATACATAATTTTCAGGTACTTTTCCATGCCCCTTTCACCCAGTTTCTTCTCCTGTCCTCACTTGACTTGACCTTGCTTGGCATTACCTCATTCAGACCATGCACGATTCTCTCACATGTACATAGGACAAGCTGAATTCTCCAACACCAACTGCTCGCTGGATGAAAGAGAAAAAATATAAGTGCTCTACTGGGAAAGCTCTCACTCCGTCCGCTGTGAGACCAATGCTCACTGGACGGAAAGAGGAAGACTGAAAAAGAGAAAAATGAGTGCTTGTCCAGGAGATTTTCTCGTACTCCGTCCGCTGTGAGACCAACTGCTCGCTGGATGAAAGAGAAAATGTAAGAGCTCTACTGGGAAAGCTCTCACTCTGTCCGCTGTGAGACCAATGCTCACTGGACGGAAAGAGGAAGACTGGAAAGAGAAAAATGAGTGCTTGTCCAGGAGATTTTCTCATACTCCATCCGCTGTGAGACCAACTGTTCACTGGATGAAAGAAAAAATATAAGTGCTCTACTGTGAAAGCACTCATTCCATCTGCTATGAAACCAATGCTCACTGGACGGAAAGAGGAAGACTGAAAAGAGAAAAACGAGTGCTTGGACGCTGGACAGAGAAAATAATCAATTAGGGGTTTTAGCAGGAGTAATAATTCTGAATAGTGATGTACTGGAGAGAAAACATCACTGTTGTAGCGGTGTAAAAAATTAGCCAGAGAAACAGAGATCCTGTGGGATCAGAAGAGACGTCACTGCTGTGGCAGTGTAGAAAATTAGCCAGAGAAACGGAGCTCCTATGGGAGCAGAGGAGACATCACTGCTGTGGTAGTGTACAAAATTAGTCAGAGAAACGGAGCTCCTGTGGGAGCAGAGGAGACATCAATGCTGTGTCAGTGTAGAAAATCAGCCAGAGAAATAGAGCTCCTGTGGGAACGGAGGCACGGTCACTGCTGTGGCAGTGTAGAAAATTAGCCAGAGAAACTGAGCTCCTGTGGGAGCGGAGGTGGCGTCAGTGCTGTGGCAGTGTAGAAAATTAGCCAGAGAAACAGAGCTCCTGCATGAGCAGAAGAGACGTCACTGCTGTGGCAGTGTAGAAAATTAGCCAGAGAAACGGAGCTCCTGTGGGAGCAGAGTAGACATCACTGCTGTGGCATTGTAGAAAATTAGCCAGAGAAATAGAGCTCCTGTGGGAGCAGAGTAGACAACACTGCTGTGGCAGTGTAGAAAATTAGCCAGAGAAACAGAGCTCCTGCGAGAGCAGAAGAGACGTCACAGAGCTCCTGCATGAGCAGACGAGACGTCACTGCTGTGGCAGTGTTGAAAATTAGCCAGAGAAACAGAGCTCCTGCATGAGCAGAGGAGACGTCACTGCTGTGCCAGTGTAGAAAATAAGCCAGAGAAACAGAGCTCCTATTGGAGGAGAGTAGACATCACAGCTGTGGCAGTGTAGAAAATTAGCCAGAGAAACAGAGCTCCTGTGGGAGCAGAGTAGAAATCACTGCTGTGGCAGTGTATAAAAATAAGCCAGAGAAACAGAGCTCCTGTGGGAGCAGAGTAGACATCACTGTTGTGGCAGTATAGAAAATAAGTCAGAGAAACGGAGCTCCTGTGGGAGCAGAGTTGACATCACTGCTGTGGCAGTGTAGAAAAATAAGCCAGAGAAAGAGAGCTCCTGTAGGAGCAGAGTAGACGTCACTGCTGTGGCAGTGAAGAAAATTAGCCAGAGAAACAGAGCTCCTGTGGGAGCAGAGGAGACATTACTGCTGTGGCAGTGGAGAAACGTACCTGTGCAAATTGAGCTGTGGTGTGAAGCCGGGAAGTAGATTGGGGCCTGGTGGTCCTATGATCATCTTCTTGAGCATAATCAAAGACGCGAAAAAGAGGGGAGATAAAATCTTTGCAGGATCATGCGCATCTTTATTAACGTTTGAAAATGGCTTAGGGAGCACCCTGGCAGTTAAGTCCGTAACGGGGCACGGTTCGCATGAAAAATCGCTAATGTGAATGCCATCATGGGACCCGGGTGTGCACTGGGGTACCGAACCCGAGACTACCTGGAGGAGGTGGTCTGAGTTCGGTTGCTCCCGAACCGTGCCGCGGTTCGCGTGTATGTGAAAGCAGCACTGACTCGGGTGCGCACTTGTTCAGGAAATAAAGTATCCTGCGCCTGCGTTTTAGCTTATTGTGATGTATTCAGTTAAATAAGTAGGGTATAATAGTGTTGAGGAATTACCATTACCTTGGATACGAGCGAGAGTGAGCCTGCAGAGTATTCGAGCATTGTGCGTGGATTCAGAGCAACACATTTGGAAATCCACTGTCTCCTTAAGAGTCCGTTTGCAAGCAGCAGAAGTCCACCTTATGTGACACACACACAATCAACCTGTATTGTTCACTCAACTGCACATAATAGCAGTAAATAAAAAAATAAAAAAATAAATAAATAAAAACACAATATTTACCCACGTTCTGCTTTCTATCATGTGCCGTGCACGTTTGCGATGATGTAAGATTCACGCAAATGCACGATAGAATCAAGTTGAATGTGAAACCAGACCCACGCTGCGGAGGGCATCGGGAACAAACGCGCTCGGACCGCAGCAAATGAGCCCAGTGTAAAAGCCCCCTTATTTTCTAATTTTATTTATTTATTTGTAATTTCTAAGGGTCACATTCCCTGCCGATTTGTTCGTTCTTCAGTAAACCAAATGGTGAAGCTGTGGGTTTGAATTAGTCTGAACTTTGTTTATTTACAGGTGACGTGATTGTGTTGAAAAATGAAATCGGTTACAGCTGCGTTTTTTGTTAAAAATCTTTAAGGAGGAGTCGATTCCCCTTAATGGACTCGATTTCAACCTTTGGAATCGACTCTCAATTCCTAACGCTTCGGAATCGAGGAATTGATTCTTTTTGGAATCGATTCTCAGGCCTGCTGTTTACATGTGAGTTTACGCCATAAGGAAGCATCGCATTTAAGGAACACAAATAATTTGTACAGTAACTATTTAAAACGTGTGATCCTCCGATCACAATTAGTATCCAGATAGCATAACTTGCTCGTATTTCAACAATTGAATCAATGCGAAGTTCAATCAGGGACACAAAAGTTGAGCTAAGCACTCACAGAGTTGACCCGGCAGATGTTGACGACTTGACGCTGGAGGAAAGTCCGTTCCTTTGCGTTAAGAGGGCAGCATGCCTTGTCCATTTTTCTATGGCAGGAATTATTGAATGCTCCGGTTTAAAGAAATACGCGGAAGTAGATTGCGGATGGGGCGACGACCCGTTTGTTTGGCCTGACGCCCACGATAGATTGCGGCAAAGATTCCTATTCTGAAGGACGAAAAATTCTTTATCGGAACGGGAAGAGCTAGATTCGGACATGGCCAAATGCTGCAAACTGCCAATGGATTGCTGATTGCTCTCCACTCGTGTCAATTATCTGAACGTGCTCCTCCCGAACTTAGTTAATAAAACTTCATTAAGCGTCTCTGAGATCCCATTTACACCTGGTGTTAAAATGCGATCTGTATCCAGATAAGTTATCCGGATAATAAAAAAGGCATGTTAATGCAAGGTGAAAATACGTTGTGATCGGATCTGCCTGACCATCTGGAGGTATCTGGCTCGCATTGTGTTCGGATCTTTAGGTGTAAACGCAATCTGGTTGTTGAAACCACATATGTATATTTTACTCCTCCCAAAAATGCTAAAAAATAAACGAGTGAGAGCATGTTATATAGGCTATATGACCCCAGGTAGCCAAACAGATGTGGGCCAATAAAGGCCCAGTTCCGGCAAGCCGGAAGAAATAACCTGGCCCAGTTCCGGTTGCCGGACTCTTGTGAAACGCGGCAATGAATGACGAGTACACTGGCCCGAGTCCGGGTGCCGAAACTGAGCCGGCACTGCCGGAATTGGGCCATAATCACGCCAGCATAAATTGTATAATCAACCGGTACTGGTGTAACGGAGGCAAGCTAGTAGTTGCTGTGCGAAACCTCACTCCCCTGATCTCAATAGGCGCTCTTGCGACAGACGTTAGAGGCTGCAGTCTTTAGCCTCCTCGCGGGGGCCAGTCGCGCGTAGGTGTAGAGCGCTGCCAGCCAATAGGAACGCAGGAAATTTCAGGGAGGCGGGCCAGAAAAAATACACAAAATCATAGGTTCGAGTCCCGTCTCGACCACAAATATCATATATTGTATCTAGATTAAAAAATGATTACAAATTCATGTCAAGTACGATTTACATATAATAAACTAAATTTTTGCTGAAAATAGAATAAAACTTTTAAGATTTGTTTTTGTGTAGGATGTACGAAATGTCCAATTATCTCAATAAACATTTAAATTATAATAGGGTATAGTTCTCTTTTAATATAGAAAATATTTGAATGTGAATAATTGTAAAGAACATTTTGATAATGTTTTATACCTTTATTTTATTTTTTTTTTAGAGATTTTCACATTATATTTCTTTAACTATGCACAAAAATCCAATATATATATATGAAAAACAACCAGTAAACACCAAATAGTAAGTTTATCATTTTATTTATAATACAATAATATACATATTATTATGTAAAACTGAAAAAGGTACTGTATTAAATACTTATAGATTAAAAAACAATAACATGAATAATAACAATAATAATAACAACATAAAGCTGGGGAAAAAACAAGATTTAAAAAAATAACAAATAATTATGTACAATGTTTAATTAACAGTTATTAAGTTTACACATCTGACCAAGATAAAATAATGCAAGTCAATAAAATTAACTTTAAAAACACACCAAATTGCAATGCAAACAAGGACTAAACTGTTTGATTTTAATGGACAATGGAAAGAAATTTAACAATTTAAAATTATAGATTAAATAACAGCAATAATAATATGGTTGTGGAGAAAATGAAAAAAAAAAACAAGAACATTTTTAAAAGTAAATAATTATGTACAGTGTTTAATAGTAACAATACTTAATATTTAGTGTTTTTTTCAAATCTGAGCAAGATAAAATAATGCTAGTCAATAAATGAACTTAAAAAAATACAATGCAATGCAATAAAATACAATACTTTTGTAATTTTAATGAACATCCATATATATATATATATATATATATATATATATATATATATATATATATATATATATATATATACAGTGGTGTGAATAAGTGTTTGCATGGTTTTACTTCAGTTAGCCTAATAGCTGGTTTGATTTGCATTGAAAGATGATCTTATGGTAAGTACTACCCCATGCCAATCTCTAGGTGTGGTGGAAGGTGTGTGATGATGTGGGGATATTTTAATTCCAAAGGCCAAGGGAACTTTATCAGGATGCATATTATCCTGGATCCATTAAATAACTGGCTTTTAAAAATAAAAATCAGCCTGACTCTATGGGAATTTAACATAGGGGTGCCCTGACTTATGCACCCTGTATTTTGAGGAAAAACATTTATTTATTTATGATACATTATTCATTCACAAAGAAAATTTGTGTCCTTAAAGGTTGGAGTTTTCCTCATTTTTCTAATTAAGGCATTAAGATCAATATCAAAAAGATTATTTTTATTCCTCTTTTTAGGCAACTTTAGCATGGGGGCAAACACTTATTCACACCACTGTATATATATATTAAAAGTGCATTAATATGTATAATATTGTATATGCGTGAATAACACATTTAATACACGTGTGTAATGCACGTCTTTACTTTTGTGTTCAAGTAGCTGGGAACAGGGGTTTCAGTGAGTGCAGACAGCATTGGTGCAGGTGTAGAGGCTGATTGTGCTGCGTGAGATGGTGCAAAGCCGATGTTGTTGGAGGAGCTGCAAGGAAAAGCACAGGGAGGAAATTAAAAACTGAATGTACATATGTATTTGATTGTCTTGACTACATTAAATGACTAATCATTATTTATTCTTTTATTCTATTTATTCTGTTATTTGTTCTAGTAATGCACATTCTGATAATGTTCAAATGCTTGTAAGTAAATAGTCAATTTTTTCACAACAAATAACAGTTTAGCATGCATACAATTCATGAAGTGCACCCACCTTCACCACTGGTATATTCAAACCTTAACAGTAGTTAGAACAAAAGAACATGGAGGATAAGTATGTAATTGAATAAGCCTCAAAAATGGATGTGTAAAGTAACCTGTTGTAAATAAGACTGTGGATCCTGTGGCTGCAGATGAGCCTAAAAAATACGCATTATAATTTGAATGGTTTCTCTCCAGTATGTTCAATTTTTATTCCAATTTTATAAGAATTTGACATGGGTATATATAACACACATGACAAGATACTTGATTTACTTACTCAGCTGTGTGAGATATTTTGTTGGAGAAAAACTTTCCAGTTCTTCTTCCTCCTCCATTACTATAAAATAAATAAAATAAAAAAATATAAAAATATATATGCAGAAATGTATGCATGTATATATAAAAAGTTAACAAGTTTAACTAATTAAAAATGTTAAATTGTACTATTAAATTGCACACATATATCTATTTGTTCATAATTTAAATGTAATATGTGTGTGTGATATTAATTACAATATAGGAGGACCAAACCTGCAGAAATTAAACATTAATAAGTAAAAAAAAAGATACATTTGATAATAGGAAAATAAATAAAGGAATAAATGACTTGATAAAATAAATATGATTTATTCTTAATCAAAATCATTTTTGTATTTTTTTCCCTTCCCTTTCTGCTTTTATTTATGTGTTAATTAATATTTATATTTGGTAAGCAAGACCAACCAACCTAATTATCATGCACATCAATAAATGAAATACTGTAAAAATAGATATAAAACTAAAGAAAGAATATCTGGAAATAAAAACAAATTGGAATAAATAAATATATATATTAATATAATATATTAATAATATATATATTATATAAAATAAATATATAATTAAATGAATGCATAAATAAATATAAGAATAAACTGAACAAAGAAATAAAATAATAAATAAATACAATTAAAACGAATACAAATACATTAAAATATAAAAGCAAAAAATGATATATTTGGGGGAAATTATACAAAAATATATTTGATTAAAATGTTATCATAATTATTTTATCAAGTCGTTTATTCCTTTATGTATTTTCCTATTATCACATTTAATTTTATTTATTTATTTATTTATTCATTCATTCATTTATTTATTTATTCATTCATTCATTTTTAACTGCAGGTTTGGTCCTCCATACTACTGCACATTACATCTTTCTGCAATGTTAACTTATATTTTAAACATAGTTAGAGATTATGATGAAACATTCACCTTTACAAACAAAGATACTCTTATAAAATAGCTGTTTCTTATCGTCACAATCCATTCAACACGATAACAATACGATTACATGACAATACATGCAATTTAAATGATAAAATATTTGAATAATAAAGTATATGCACTCACCTGAGTTAAAGTCTGTCTGCAGGTAGTTTAGACAAAACGAAACAAGTTTGCTGACAAGTCGGTAAACAAATATCTCTCCGGTAATAAAACGGGTTGACAGATGACGCTTCGCTTTTTAAATTCCCCGCCACGGAAAAGCGAAACAGCGCCGGGAAGTCTACGTGTGGCCAAAAGTAGATTGCATCCGTAGTGTTAAGCACTACCATAGAGAATGAATGGGAAAAGTTAAGGGAAGTTAAGCTTAACCATTAGCGCCTGAGCCGGAGACCCGGGTTCGAGGCCTGCTTGGAGCGGGTTGAGTGGGACCCGGGTGAAGGGGGTTACACTGGCCCGAGCCTGGTTTCCCAAGTCAAATATATGAAATGCAAAACTACATAAAACTACTCTGCATTTTGCCAAATGTAGTATCAGCTTGCTAAAATAAGTAGGCTATATACATGTTTTAAAGGTTTTTGTAACTTATTGGTTACCAAAAAAATACTAAAATGTATTAAAGACTAAACCTTCACTTTCAGCAGATGAACTGAGAATGATTCTTCTAGTAACACTGAACAGTAACAGCAGTGGTTGTGACATGACGTTACGGTCTGACACGTTTTATTTTATATAAACATGAATTCAACATTTAACAAATATCAACACACCTCGAAATGTATAAAATATATAATCTATTTCACTTTACTGTAAAAATATCATTATTTTAATCCTTCCAAGAGGGCGCGCCTCAAATAAAAATGACACCAAGTAAATTTCCCCATAAAAATTGAATTTATTTAAACATTTTGACAAGATAAAAAAAAAATTGATAAGAACAAATGCATAAAACGAGAAATTGGATGAACCCTCAGGCTCACGGATATCCTAAAAGGGGTACAGAATGACAGAAAAAAAGAAATTAAGAGGGTACACTGAATGACACATGGTTAGTCAGTTAAAGATGGATCTCAAAAGTAAATGTAAAACAACCTTTGAAACATACCTTATGTCACAGTCCTCCGTCTGCACCAGTCTGTCTTGTCTTCAGCACTACACTTCCCATGATCCTCTCGTTTGCACACCTGAACTCACTCCCTCATCAGCCTCCCGTTCAGCGTCCTGTTTCACCTGTTTCACCTGTTTGCACCTCATTATGTTTGATTCCCCTGTGTATTTAGTTCCTCCTCATTCAGTCTGTCATTGTCGGTCGATGTTAATGTTTGGAAGTGTTTTGTGGATTCTCGCCCCGTCTGTACCAGTTCCTTTGAGTTTCAATTATAAAATTTTTGTATTGGAGCCTTCTCTCTTGGATTCAGTCTTCTACCCGCACTACACCGTGACAGATCGACCGACCATCAAAAGGAAAAGATGGACCCTTTCGTAGGTTTCTGTAGGATCATCTGGCAGATTTTCTCCACCTCGCTTCTGCCACAACCTTCCCGGACGACAGCCTCAGCAGCTTCCTGTATGCCGGCCTCAACACCGCCACCAGAGAGCAGTTGTCCGGGAGGGGTCCCCAGGGGAGCTTTGCCGCGTATGTTGAGTGGGTGCTGGTGTCCTGTAGGTCACCTCTCACCATCGAGGACAGCACCAGCCCCACTCCAACGCCAGAGCCCTCTTCATCGCTGGTTCCGCCCAGCCCCGTCCAGCCAGAGACCGTCCAGCCTGCGCCAGAGACCGTCCAGCCTGCGCCAGAGACCGTCCAGCCTGCGCCAGAGACCGTCCAGCCTGCGCCAGAGACCGTCCAGCCTGCGCCAGAGACCGTCCAGCCTGCGCCAGAGACCGTCCAGCCAGCGCCAGAGACCGTCCAGCCAGCGCCAGAGACCGTCCAGCCTGCCCCAGAGACCGTCCAGCCTGCCCCAGAGACCGTCCAGCCTGCCCCAGAGACCGTCCATCCAGCGCCAGAGACCGTCCATCCAGCGCCAGAGATCGTCCAGTCTGCCCCAGAGACCAGGATCCCACCCAGCCTCCCTCTCCCACCTCCTCCCGTCATGCATCCGTCAGCCCCTCCGTCTGCCAGCTCCCCTGACCCAGCCTGGTCGTTGGATCCCCGGCCTTCGCCTCACACCTCCTCCATCTGGACACTTCCTCGGCCCCCTGTCCCATCTGCTCCCCCGTGGCTCTTACCTCCCTCAGCTCCTCCATGGCCCATCAGTCCACCAGCTCGGCCAGGCTCCCTCGTCCCTCCAGATTCCCTTCGCTCCCTCATCATCCTCCCTTCACCTTTGGACTTCCTTCCTCTGGCTCCGCCCCGTCATGTCACCCCCCCGGTTCTGTCGGACTCCTCACTCCCTCCAGTCACCCGTCAGCCCTCACTCGCTCTGGCCTCACCGTGTCCCTCTGTGCCCCTGTCGTCACTTCTGTCACCTGAGCCTACGGTGTCACCATGGTCCCTCGGTCCCTCTTCAGCACCCGATGTCGTCTGTCCCTCTGCTTCACCCTGGTCTCTTCTCCCATCTGCTCCGCCCCTGTCAGTCGGCCCCCTGGTGTTGTCAGCCCCGCTTCCATCGGCTCCTCCCTCCATCTGCTCCGCCCTGGTCTCGCCCTCCATCTACTCCGCCCTGGTCTCGCCCTCAGCCTGCTCCGCCCTGGCCACGCCCTCAGCCTGCTCCGCCCTGGCCACGCCCTCAGCCTGCTCCGCCCTGGCCACGCCCTCAACCTGCTCCGCCCTGGCCACGACCCGCTCAGCCCTCAGATCGTCCCCCCTCCTTCCTCTGTTCTGCGGCGTGAGGTCACGCCTCCCGGGAGGGGGGAGTTCTGTCACAGTCCTCCGTCTGTACCAGTCTGTCTTGTCTTCAGCACTACACTTCCCATGATCCTCTCGTCTGCACACCTGAACTCACTCCCTCATCAGCCTCCCGTTCAGCGTCCTGTTTCACCTGTTTGCACCTCATTATGTTTGATTCCCCTGTGTATTTAGTTCCTCCTCATTCAGTCTGTCATTGTCGGTCGATGTTAATGTTTGGAAGTGTTTTGTGGATTCTCTCCCCGTCTGTACCAGTTCCTTTGAGTTTCAATTATTAAATGTTTGTATTGGAGCCTTCTCTCTTGGATTCAGTCTTCTACCCGCACTACACCGTGACACCTTAAGAGGAATTTTTTTTGTTTTAGTGTCCGCTTTCTCCTTCCCCCATCCCTATCAGATGCCAGCTGTAGCCATCTTTTGATGAATTTTTCTGCTTCTCCATCCAGAGCACTGGCAGTATTCCGATTCTGTCGGATAGATTCTTTAAAAAGAAAAACTATTAGAATTTAGGTATGCGAGTTGATATGTGGCATACGTTTGCCCGTTTTAAATTAAAACTGGTTTTCCTAACTTATTAAGACCATGCAAGATGGAAAATAAATCTAGCACTTTATAGATTCAAAATGTAATATGGAAAAATGTCCATAAAAATCATAATAATTCTGACATGAAAACTCAGAATGAAGTTTACTACAAATTTGATCACAGCCTCACTATCAATCTTTTCATCACTATAAAGTGTCAATGTTTTTCCTATAATGCTGTAAATTAATTAGCACTATAAAACACAAATACAACTTACTGAGGACAACATCTTTGATGGCAAGTTGTTCAAATGCATATTTTCCATTTAACCCACGCCAATCAATTTGTTTTGCAAGCTGGTTTGTCATTAGTTTTGACATGATTCTCCACACACTCTCTTTCACAGACAGTCCACCTGCCAGTCCAAAATAGGTGACCTGAAAGACAATATTGACAAATGGAAGTCTGGGTCATTGCACATAGGTGAAAACATATGAAACATAGTGGAAAGTAGTGAGGGAATAAATGAAATATTGTTGATTATAACGGACAGAGAACGAGTACCGGTAATAGTATTAGTGATATATAGACGATGTCAGTAGGACAGTGTCCTGGTATTTTTTGCACTCCCAGCCGAGGTTTGTCTAAATAAAATATAATGATAATATTATTGTGTTTTTAGATTATTGCGTTTTGCAGCTTTGATACGTTTGCTTTCTTAATTTTTACTGCCTTTTGCAATGTAATGTCTTCTCTGTAGAAAGAACAATTGAAGAGCACTTTTCCAAAAAGCNGGTGGTCTCCGGACAGTATGATTCAGTCACCCGTAGAAGGTGAACGGCGGTTTCTTACAAAAGTCTTCCCATGAGACTGGACCATATAACTGTTGGTTGAATAGCATTTCCTGAAACTGTGGCCAGCTTGTCAAACCCACGCGTCGTTTCCATGCGTACCGTCTGCCCGGGCTCCAGCGGCGAAAGACGTCTGGCAGATTTATCATGGCTGATCTTCCTTTTTTTCTGAGTGCAAACAAAGCAGCCTGGACATTAGTCTGAACTTTCGGTGTGAGCTGGGATGGTACCATGGGAATCAAGGACCTGGTGCGTCGGGACAGTAGACGTTGTGCCGGAGAAGGCATGCCGTCTCTGGGTGTGTTGCGCAACTTGAGCAAAGCTGCATGGATGTCAGAACCGTCACGCGCACACTTTTCTAGAAGATGCTTTGCAGACCTGACAGCACGTTCCGCCAGACCATTTGACCTAGGGTAATTGGGACTGCTCGTGACATGTGAAAGTCCCACTGGTGAGAAAAGCTCTTGAAATCCCTGCTTGAAAATGATGTTGCATTGTCAGTCATCAACTGGTAAGGGATCCCATGAACAGCGAATTGCCGTTTCAATAATCTGATCACAGCATTACTGGAAAGGTTCGGAAGGACCTCATACTCCCACCAACCAGAGTACGAATCCACTAAGACCAGGTAAGTCTTCCCTGACCACTCGAATATGTCAGCTGCCGTGATGGACCATGGACTGTCTGGTATCTGGTGAAGTTGCAGAGGTTCTCTCATCTGATGCTGCTTTAGAGCATTGCATGGGGCACATCTGGAGACCTCCCTTTCAATATCACTGTATATTGTGGGCCAGAACATGGTTTCGCGTGCCCGTCGCTTAGTGGACTGAATGCCAGGATGACCTTGGTGGAGCTGTGTGAGGTAGTGTTTCTGGAGCGAGTGGGGGATTACATACCTCTGACCACGAAGAATCAAGCCATCATCCACAGTCAATTCATCTCTCATGGCATAGAACGGACGGATGTCATGTGGAACGTCCTTGTACGAGTCAGGCCAGCCAGTGAAAATCGTGTCTGCGAGTCGCTTGCAGACAGCATCAGTCTGTGTGTTTTGCCTGAGTTCCTCAATCCTTCTAGATGACAGCACCCCTTCTAGAGCTAGCACATCATAGTCCTCGATGGTTTCAGGGCTATCAGTGGTGTGGAGGTGTGCACGTGATAGTGCATCCGCAACATACAGTTCACGGCCTCGTTTATAAATCACATTCAGATGATAACGCTGAAGTTTGAGCATCATTCGCTGGATGCGCACTGACGCTGTGTGAAGAGGCTTTCTCAGAATGCTTATGAGGGGTTGATGATCCGTTTCCACAGTCACTGGCCGGCCATAGATATAATCATGGAATTTTACACAGGCAAAGACTAGTCCCAAGAGTTCTTTTTCAATCTGTGCATAGCGCACTTCCGTGTCTGTGAGGGATCTCGATGCAAATGCAATAGGTCTGCCATCCTGAAGACAAACTGCTCCAAGACCATGCTGGGAGGCATCAGCAGATAAGGTCACAGGCTTGTGCACATCAAAATACTGTAGGACAGGTGGACTTGTCAGTTGTTCTTTAAGTGTGTCTGCAGCAGCAGCATGTTGTTCAGTCCAACACCATTGTGCATCTTGGCGCAGGAGCTGACGAAGGGGAGCCGTTATCTCGCTGTACCGATGGATGAATTTTGAGAGATAATTTGTCATGCCAAGTAAACCTCTGCAAACCATGTTTGTCTTCTGGAGTGGGCATCTGGCGAATAGCCTTGGTTTTCTCTGGGTCGGGTTTGACACCTTTATCTGTAAGAAGGTGGCCGACATATGGCACCTCTGAGACCCTGAAACGACATTTTGTCGGGTTCAGCTGCATATTAATGGCTCTGACACGGTCTAACACACATTTGAGACGTTTGTCATGTTCTTCAACAGAAGAGCCCCAGATCAAGATGTCATCCACGACTATTTCACATGGCTGGCCTGCAAAGAGCTGTTCCATGCATCTCTGAAAAACTTCACTTCCAGTCGAGATCCCATATGGCATTCGTAGAAATCTGTACCTCCCGAATGGGGTCATGAAGGTTGTGAGTTTCGATGATTCCTCGTCCAAAGGGATCTGCCAAAATCCGCACCTTGCATCCAGAATGCTGAAAATCTTTGCCTGTGGCATATCAGCGATTACTTGCTCTACAGTCTTCAATGGGTGATATGGCCTCAGGAGAGCCTTATTAAGATGTACAGGGTCTATGCATATGCGTACCGAGCCATCCTTTTTGACAGCAGCTGCCATGGCAGACACCCAAAGGGTAGCCTCCTCCACAGGCACAATAATGCCCATTTTCGTCATTCTTTCCAGCTCTTGTGCAACTTTGTCTTTCATGGCCAGCGGGATCCTTCTGGGCGCACACACAGTCGGATGCACCGACTCATCCAGGCGCATGTGATATATGACTGGGAGCTTGCCAACAGTGTCAGAACGAAACAAGTCCTCATATTCGTCCATCTCGGGAGCCTGTTGCTGTATAGCATGTACTTCTGGGCTAAGTTGTATGAGATTTAACCTCATGCTGTCTGGTAAGCCTAATAGGCTCTTAACATTTCCATCTACTATGTGGAATTGCAATTTCCCCCTGAGAGAACAAGGGTCACAGTGCCCAGTGTCTGAATTGTGTGACCACCGTAAGCTATCAGATTCACTCTGTGTGACTGATCAATTTGGGCATTTGAGTCAATGTGCTGTAATGTAGATAAAGACATAACATTGCATTTAGCCCCAGTGTCTATTTTCAGCTTAATCTGCTTGTTACAATTTGTTGTGAGAGAGGTGAATATTTCTCCTTTGTTTGCAGACAGGTCCACGCTTTCACAAAGAAAATCATCTTGGTGGAATTCACCTTCCACTGCATTTACTCTGTGTAGGTTTTTTTCACTAGATGGCGCCATCCTCCCGCCTGTGTATTGAGGCTTTGATCTACAACACTTGGCAAAGTGGTTCCATTTGTTGCATGAGTTACAGCGTTTATTGAAAGCTGGGCATTTGTTGCGCTCAAAATCATGCTCACCCCCACAATTGTTACATCGCCTTTTGTTGTGCTGCACTGCAAACACTTCAGCCTCCCTTTTAAGCTCCTTGGTACCCTTTTCAGAACGCTCAAAGAGCATGCAAATCCTGATTGCTGATTGCAATGTCAAGTCTTTTTCCCTTAACAGTTGAGAACGAACTGCATCATTATGTATGCCACAGACAATCCGGTCACGTACCAGTTCATCAGTTAGCTCTCCAAACTCACATTTTTTTGCCAACAGTCTTAACGTGGCCACGTAGGACTGAATTCCTTCGTCAGGTTTTTGCATTGTGATATTGAAAGCGTGTCTGTCCATTATCACGTTCCGTTCTGGCAAGCATATCTCATCAAATTTTTTTATTAACACAGCAGGATCCTCTTTGTCCTCGCCCTCTTGAAAGTGAAATGACTCATATTTATCTAGTGCATCTGAACCGGCAAAGTTGAGGAGAGTGTAAGCTTGCACCTTTTTTGATTTGTCCGACAGTCCTGCTTTGGTGTACACGTCCCATTCTCTCTTGAATTTCAGCCAGTTGTTAGCGATGTCGTCATCAAATACGAGCGGTTCTATGCGCCGGAGACTTTGAGCCATGATTTCTCAGCACTCTCACTTCTGACACCATGTAGATGCGTAGAAAACAGAGGAGTCGTTGGTAACTTTATGACAAACTCACTTTAATGTCATCTTACATGAAGTTCCTGAACATACTAACTAAACTCCGCCCCCTAACCTCGCGCTCTCCTTTACTGCTCCCGTACATCTAGGAATAGATGCGACACCCCAATATTCTACAAGTAGTAGTTCATTTAAGCCATTTGTTTAATCATATATAATATTGATTTAATTATAGGCTATCTGAGAGAAACCATAATGAGTGTTTTAATTAGCCTATTCCTCACGCACGCATTAAGCTTGCCACAAAGAACCGGCAAAAGTAATGATTATGCATGAAACATTTGAATTGTTTATTAATAGCCTAAACTAGTGTTTTCTGTCAGTGTCAGCAGCAAAGTTGACTTTACGAAAAATACGTTTATTCAAGAATGCTATTCGAATACTTGTTTTAAACTAAAAATAAGAGAGTGTGCTTTCACTCTACTTTCAATATACTTTTCAGATATATACTTAACAAAATTATACTTAAGTATACTTGGCTTATACTGACAAGTATACAGAAAAGTCTAACTTAATCATTTGTTTAAGATATACTAAAGAAAAGTATTCTTTCTGAATACTGAAAGTTTAAGTGTACTTGGCTTGTACTTGTGTTTACTCTTTTAACCTTATTAAATAATTTTCACATGCAAGTTAACATGCAAGTTAACATCAAGTCTTCATGCTTAAAGTACAGATAATGGTTTATTTCAAGCATAAATACTATAAGCTAATTGGAAACTTAGTAGTATACTTTAAACGTAGAAACTAAAGAAGTACAACCTGTTTCTGGGTAGTTATGTATGTGTTCGTACTGTGTTGTCCTTTGTTTGAACTGGGCATCCAAAACAATATTTGTTTGAAAACTTTGATTTATAAAGTAAATGACTTTTTGATTTTGACTCCTGAGTTTGTCTTGTGAATATTTATATTTGTAGTCCACTGGTAGAGTGAGTTAACATCAAGTGTACATAAAGTATAGTAAAAGGTATATTTCAAGTATAATATGTAAGTAGTAACCTATTAGTACCCAGCGCAAAATAATAATAATATATAAATAGTAAACTATAAGTATGATGTTAAGTTCACTGAAAGAAAACTTACAAGTACACTTATAGTATAAAAACTATTAAACTAGTAGTTTACTTAGTAGTATACTTAAAAGTGTACTTTCATAAACTAAAAATCCAGGATAGAAGTATATAACTAGTAAACTAGAAGTATATCTATAAGTTCACTTGTAGTATAACTGCAGTACAAAATAAAACTTTGAAGTAAACTAGTTGTGAACTCAAAGTTTACCACTCTTACACTTTAAGTATACTTTTATATACTAAAAAGTGGGCCAATTTAGTCCCAAGAAGTATTAAATTAGTACACTTACAAGTATGCTACTAGTACTATGATCTTAGTATACTTAGTATGTACAGTGTTATTGGGAAAAATACTTGAACGTTACTTAAGTTAAATAAACTTGAAGTATACTTTATTTTGGTAAGGGGTATGAGGCGGTCATCTTGGATTTTACACTCCACTGAGTTTCACGTAAGAGATAGAGCTTGGCAAACAGCAAAAATGGATTCAGCATAAAAAATACCCCTAGAATAGTCTATTTGCCAACTTTTACTCAAAAATGCCTGAATATTTTTATTTAGGCAGATTTTTGTGATTTCAACCTGGTCTGGTTGAGGTAGCAAAAAAAAGCCCAGCTCTGTCATAGGCTCATTGAATGCATTGTTTGAGTGTGTGTGTGTGTGTGTGCGTGTGTGTGTGTGTGTGTGTGTGTGTGTGTGTGAGTGTGTGTGAGAGTGAGTTTTTTCCATGATGAGAATGTGGTAATGGATCAACCCTTAATTTGTGTGTATGTTAGATATGAATTGTATTGGATCTATTAATTTATTTTTACAAAAAAAAAAAAAAAAAAAAAAAAAACAAGAAGAATGCTCTAAATTGCAGTTTTTCCCATTCATTTCTATGGGTCCCCATTTTTGTCCCAAATACGGGATTAAGGAGTTTGGTTTTTTTTTTCACCCGCTTAACATTGTAGAATTGAGTCAAAAAAAAAAATTGTGTGTGTTCTGGAGGCAAACTTAGGAAAAGTAGCCAAGTCTTGTAGTCCTTAGATCAAGGGAAGTATTTAAAAAAAAAATTAAATCAAAACTATTTTGCCCACATTTGTCCAGAATACGGTTTTAGGGTTAAACTTGGTTCATTTTGTAGTTACTATGGTTTTACTACAAAAACGTCTCGGTTACGGAGACGTTGCGTCGAAATGACGGAGAATGGGGGTTTCGCATAGAAAGCCAATCCTCTTCGAGTATTTAAAAACGAGCCAATGGCATGAAAATGCCTTGGGTCTGCGGAATTTGCATAGCGTATCTCCGCCCCACCTCGTGGGTATAAAAGGAGTAAGTGAACGCAACCACAGTATGTCTTCGCTGAGGAGCCGAGACTGAACTCAGGCGTCTACCCAGCGGTACAGCGGAAGTGGCAGGAAGACGTAACGTCTCCGTTCCCTACTCAGGGAACGAGGGTTACATCCGTAACCGAGACGTTCCCTTTCGTAGTCACTCCGAGTTACGTCGGAATGACGGAGAATGGGGGTCCGTGCCATCACGCCACCTTCACAGCTATCTTCCAGTGCCCTGTGAAAGTCTGGACTTTTACACATGTGACAGTTACCAAAGGGAACCGTACACATGGAGGCACCTAGCCGGCATCCAGAGCAAAGCAGTGGTGCCAACATCAGAAGTGCTGGAGGACTCAGGGCTTCAACGGAAGACTCAACTGAGGAATATCGCACTTATCCAGTCCAAGGAGTGGAATGGCGAGCAAGCGAAGACACCTGAGCGGGTCCAGTACTGGCGGAAGCGAGTACACTATAATCTCCACTCGAAGATTATAGAATCTTGCGAATGTGTTCGGTGTCGCCCAGCCTGCAGCTCTGCATATGTCTGTTAGCGAGGCGCCATGCGCTAAAGCCCAAGAGGAAGCCACACTCCGAGTGGAGTGGGCCGTCACACCAAGGGGGCACGGTCGACCTTGCTGCTGGTAAGCCAAAGCAATGGTGTCCACTATCCAGTGAGACAGCCGCTGCATTGAGACAGCCCTTCCCTTCTGGCTCCCCCCTTAACAGACAAAGAGCTGGTCTGAGGTCCTGAAACACCGCATTCTGTCGACTTAGGCGCGGAGCCCGCGTACCGGACAGAGCAGTGCTAAGGCTGGGTCTGCCTCCTCCAGGGGCAGCGCTTGCAGGTTCCCCACCTGGTCCCGGAAGGGAGTGGTAGGAACCTTGGGCACATGTCCAGGCCGGGGTCTCAAGATCATGTGAGAGTTAGCCGGCCCGAACTCCAGGCACAATTCGTCAACGGAGAATGCGTGCAGGTCCCCTACCCTCTTGATGGAGGCCAATGCAACCAGGAGTGCTGTCTTCATGGACAGAAACTTAACCTCTACCGATTGCAAAGGCTCAAAGGGAGGCCTCTGCAGAGCACTTACGACTACTGAGAGGTCCCAAGAGGGCAGGAGGGGAGGGCGAGGAGGATTCAGTCTCCTCGCTCCCCTCAGGAACCTGATGACCAGGTCGTGCTTTCCCAAAGACTTACCCTCAACTGCTTCATGAGACGCGGCAATGGCCACGACGTAAACTTTAAGGGTGGAGGGCGACAGCCTACGCTCCAACCCTTATTGCAGGAAGGAAAGCACGACACCGATCGGACATCTCCGGGGGTCTTTTCCACGGGAAGAGCACCAGTTGACGAAGAGGTTCCACTTCAACGCATAGAGGTGTCTAGTGGATGACGCTCTAGCGGAAGTGATGGTTGCCGCCCATAGACTGTAAAAAAATATGGACGTAGTGTCCGTGACGTCACCCATAGGTTTCTGAAGAGCGTTTTTGAGGCCTAAAGTGGGCGTGGCCGGCCGTCGCCATCTTGGCAGTGCGTCACCTCTCGTCACTACCGGATAAATTAAAATAGGCAAAGAGGCGTGACGCGGGTGGAGCTGAGGTGCTAATGCTATGCTACTGCTCTACTCCCTCGCGCTGAATTGACAGCTGGTTGAAAAAGTAAAGCCAATGGTTAAAGTTCATGTTTTGCCCTTCGAAATATTATAATAGTTAAGACGTAACTAAAAGTGAGACTATTTACTTTCCTTTTTTATCAACTTTATTAATCTCACAAGGGGCATGTATACAAGTACATAACACAGATCACACACATTTCTCACAACATACAGTCAACTATCGCATCGTGATGCATTATTATTCTGATAGTTAAAAATGTATTAATTACTTACAATTGCTCTAAGCTTGTGCATGTGACAGTGATTCTTCAAGGCAAGCACACGTCGGCATCTCACGTCAAGTTCGTAAAGAGCTTTAATTCAGTCCATTTTACAATCTGATTTTGGCCGCCTCTCAATTTCTCAGATGGGTCAAACCAAAGATATTACCTCAGAACTTCAAGTAAATGAACTAGAAATCCGCGCTCATTCAAGGGTGTGCATCTATTGCATGGATGGAGAGAAAGCAATGAAATCATCAGACATCCATTAGTGCATGAGAGGGAAGCAACTGGAATTACTGAGCTGGTCATTCTCTCCAAACTCAACACGACGGAATCCAACAGCGTGCACGGGCGAAGGTATAATACATGTATTAAATTGTATGAAATAATCCCGGAAAAGCACAAACACAGCTGAGGGTGACGCTAACAGACAGCAGACAAACGACTAGCAGTGAAAGCAGCGGCACCTGTCACTCAAGTGGCCACGCCCTTAATTATGCAGAACGTTAAGGCTTAAATATAATTTAAACAGATGAGTTGTAAAAAAATTCACCCCCCTCACAGTTGTCATGAAGGGAAAAATGAGCTCTATAGGCCAAAGCCACTTTTTGCTCCAGGCTGTAAACATGTTTTTTTCTGCTGTAAAGTTGGGCATTTTAACATGGGGGAGATGCAGATTTGGCTCGCTTCTGCAGCCTGCCTCAAGCGGCCACTCGATAAATTGCAGTTTAATTCACTTCCGTGTTGGCTTCAAGAGAGAGACGGGGAGGTTGCCGCTTGTTGCCGCCACCGAAGGTGGCAGCGTACTCAAACCTGCCTCATCCCGTCCAGGAGCCACACGTGTAGCTTCCAGAGCTCAGGACGAGGGTGCCATAGGGCGCCCCGTCTCTGAGAGAGTAGGTCTTTCCTCAGAGGAATAGGCCAAGGAGGTGCTGTCGCGAGGAGCATCAGTTCGGAGAACCAAGTCTTGGTGGGCCAATAGGGGGCTACCAACAAGACCTGCTCCTCGTCCTCCTTGATCTTGCACAAAGTCCGTGCAAGAAGGCTCACTGGGGGAAACACATACTTGCGTGGGCCCCGCGGCCAGCTGTGCGCCAGTGCGCCTGTGCCGAGCGTGCCCTCGGACAGGGAGTAAAACAGGGCGCAGTGGGATGAGTCCCAGGAGGCGAACAGGTCTATCTGTGCCTCCCCGAACTGGTCCCAAATCAGCTAGATAGGGCGGATCCGTGACAGCTCGTCGGCTGCCAGGTTCCGGTCTCCTGGAATGTAAACGGCACGAAGGGACCTCAGGTGCTTCTGACTCCATAATAGGAGGTGACGTGCGAGCTGCGACATCCGACGTGAGCGTAGACCACCCTGGTGGGCCAGGCGTACTGCCAGCAGCTCGAGGCAATTGATATGCATGAAGCGCCCCCAGCGTCCAGGAACCCGCGGCTGCATGCCCATTGCACATGGCTCCCCAACCCGTGGTAGAGGCATCCGTGGAGACAACGACATGCCTGGAAACTCGCAGAAGAGGGACCCCGGCCCGTAAAAAGTTGAGGTTCGACCACGGGAAGAAGGTGTGGTGGCAGGTCAGAGTCACTGGGACTCTGAGCGAGCCGTGATGCCATGCCCACCTCAGGACTCGATCGCGAAGCCACAGCTGAAGCGGTCTCATATGAAGCAGTCCGAGCGGCGTCGCCACGGCTGCGGATGCCATATGCCCCAGGAGCCTCTGAAAAAGTTTCAGTGGGGCCGCACTCTTGCACTCGAACTGTCGAAGACAAGTCAGCAGTGAGTGAGCGCGCTCGCTCATAAGCTGCGCGGACATGGCGACCGAGTCTATCTCCATACCGAGAAAAGAGATCCTCTGCACGGGGCAAAGTTTGCTCTTCTCCCAGCTGACCCGAAGGCCCAGACGGGCTAGGTGCCGGAGCACCAGGTCTCTGTATTTGCAAACCTGTTCTCGAGAGTGTGCCAGGATCAGCCAATCGTCGAGATAGTTCAGGATGCGAACCCTGTGTTCGCGAAGGGGAGCTAACCCGAATGGGAGAACCATGTACTGATATGCCTGTCCCTCTAAAGCAAACCGAAGAAACGGTCTGTGTCGAGGCAAGATGGAGACATGAAAGTACGCATCCTTCAGGTCTATCGGTGCAAACCAATCCTGAGGCCGCTCCAATCCAAGGTGCTCATTGCATGCAGGGCGGAGGCCGCCTGTCCCGCCACTCTATAGGATCGCGCCGCCATAGACGACGAGAATCTACAGGCTTTGGAAGCGTGCTTAGGAGTACCCCGAGAGGATGCGCTCTGCGGACACAGTTGCATCGCAACAGAGCGCTCCACCGGGGGAATCCCAGCGTACCCACGGGCAGCCGCGCTGTCGAGGGGAGGAAAGGCTGGGGGAAACTGACGAGCGTTCTCGGGAGGTCAAAGGAGCCTTCCAAGTCTTCGTCAGTTCCCCATGCAGCTCGGGGAAAAAAGGAATTGGGGTCGGCTGTGGCCGTGAGGCGGCAGCCTTGCCCAAAAACCAATTATCCATCCGTGAGCGATCGGTGCAGGGCGGAGGGTTCCGCTCCAGCCCGATGCTCATAGCGGCCCAAGATAGCATGGCCATCATCTCGGGATCAGACACGGGCAACGCTGGCGCTCCCGAGGAAGGCAACGCAGCCGCATCCTCACTTGCCGAGGAGTCTAGCCCACCTTCATCCTCTTGAGCATCGAACGAAACCGACAGTACCTGCGAAGAGGCAGACGTTTGAAGCGTTTCGGTGCTCGCTGGCTCCAACACTGGTGTGGTGGGTGTGGCCCGAGGAACCAGCGTCGGGGGTTTATTCCACACCGTCACCGTCAGATCACTATTTCCGCGAGTCGAAGAGCTTCCTCTGGAAGAGGACGGGGACTCTCACTGTAAGATCATTGAGTCTAGATCTAAGTGTTGCGATGGTCATGTTCCCACAGAAGGAACATGACTCATCCACGAACGCTGCTGCTGCATGCTGAATGCCCAGACACACAAAGCAGCGATCGTGCCCATCAGAGGACGACAGGAATCGACCGCACCCAGAAGAACACGGGCGAACCATCTTTAAAAAGACGTGCATCTGTAAAAAGAGAGGAGGAAATTCACTCTTTCAGCGCTGAGGCGACCAGGGAGAAGCGCAAAGTCTGGCATACCACTGCACAGATCGCAGGCAATGCAGAATCTCGCTGGGTACCACCGTCACACCAACACTGAAGAGGACGCTCGTCTCGAAGAGTTGTACTCAGTGAGAATGGCTTGTGGAGTGAAGAAGTCTCTTGCCTCCGAAGCGAAAACATACTGCGGTTGCGTTCACTTCCTCCTTTTATACCCACGAGATGGGGCGGAGATACGCTATGCAAATTCCGCAGACCCAAGGCATTTTCATGCCATTGGCTCGTTTTTAAATACTCATAGAGGTTTGGCTTTCTATGCGAAACCCCCATTTTCTGTCATTCCGACGTAACTCGGAGTGACTACGAAAGGGAACTATAGTTAAAACATAGTTACTAAAAAAACATGGTTAATTTTTGTAAGGGAGAACATCATGTAAAAGAATAAATCAGAGACGTACTTGAGGTCAACATATTCACATGATGGTCTGAGGACAACATAATGTAACAGAATAAATAAGCTAATTCAACCTTTTCTCTCTGGATCTCACAGTCTGTTAGACCAAGCTGAATGGTCAGTGCGGTGCGCATATTCTACTTAAAGAGATTTTAGGAAACTTTACTGTAGCACCAGTGCGAGTGTTAACAAACTGTTACATAGGCAGAAAATGACCTTTTTGAATATGGCCACTATTTAGTTTTTTTTTTTGTAGATATGCACACTATAAAAAATATAAACAGTACTTTCCACTTTCTTTAGTTTGAGCCAGAAAGTAATAGTTTGACTTCGTCATACTTATTCTGGTCAGAATATGAGTCTGAGACTGCTCCCTAAGGCTTTGATTATGAGGCATGTCTTAACCGAACCAGGAAAAAAAAAACCTCTGCACTCAATTGGATAGTCGGACAGACCTACAACCAATCAGAGCAACACAGTAAGTCAAATACTTTGCATAGTATAGTTGTCAACAACAGAACTTACTTATTTTAGAAGTAAAATAACGAGTGTTGCTTCTTTCACTTGGTCCTTCAAGAGTGCGACCAAAGGAGAAACCACAACGACCACATGCTTTTCATTACGTCCCATCTTCTTAACTTAGCGACCGTCAGAGCCAGCTGATAAGTTTCACTTTTGCCGAATATCTTTCCGATCGTCAAATGCCTTGATTGCAGTTTTCTGTTTGTCTATTAAAATGAATGCGCTGTCGATTAATTTTAAAAACAGACGCGACAGCGGAATCTATACATCTCAATTCTCCAGCTGCAGTCATCTCTGAGGGAAACCAGTTAGCGCTCGTTGATTACGTCCCAGCAGATCATCTGTCCATCATCGTATAAAGCCCGCCCTGACAATCTGATTGGCCCTATCATTTTTTGCCTGATCATAATCACTCATTAATGGATCAAGTCCAGACCGAACTTCCCGACCAAAAAATGTTGGGCTGGCATCCAGGCTAAGAAAGTAAACATTGCTGATCAAATATGGCTGGCAACGGCCAATTAACTCTCCAATGTAAATTAATTGGTAAAATCAGGGCGTGCGTGCTGACACACAACAGAAGACTCTAAGGCTGGAGTGACCTCTTCCAGGAGGTGAGGGGGTCCCAATTATATGGGGAGATATGAGGTCATTTACCCTGGGCATTTGTGAGTTAGCATAGATGCACCTGGCACATGGAGGCTTGTCTACATCTGCACCGCTAAGGCCATGTCCACACGGACACGGGTATTTTTATAACGGGAGTTTTTACAACACTGCAACCGCCGTTTCAGAAAATACTCACCCTGGCAGGGGTTTTAAAAAAATTTCAGTTTCAGTGTCCTGATACTGCGTTTCCATGTGGACGAACGCCCGAACCACGTAAAAAAAGTCACGGTTATAAAAATACCCGTGTCCGTGTGGACATGGCCTTAGTCTTGTGACAGTTCAATAGTTGTTGTGTTGAGTACAGAGACCCCTAGTGTTGGTATTTCGACACTAGTAACCAAGACATTTCAGCTTGATAGTGACGATATGAAGGACTTACACATTTCATTAACAAAATTCCCATTCTTTGGGGAACATACACTGCCCAGCAAAAAAAAAAAAAAAATCATTGTTTGGATTTAAATAGGCAAATGCTTATGATAGGACCCTTGCAGTGGTTATTATGTTTCTAGCATGTTATATGTTTGGCAACAGTTTTTCTAACCCTATTTGATTAAATGTATAGCTTTTCATTTCTTAAACAACCATGTGGGAAGACACATCATGGTCATATTTCATAATGACAATGTCAAGGTTCATCAGGCTCAAATTGTGAAAGAATAGTTGGAATTTTTATTAATTTTGTTAGTTTGTTTGTTTAGTTTTCCCAGGCAGTGTAATTCATTCAAAAAAGAGGCTTTGTGTTTAACAAAGTGTATTTTATGAATAAGCATGTAAAAAAATATCCACAAATTGTTCATTCTATGCATGAAACAATCATTTTATACTTATCCTCGCTCACCTTCAGGTAGGTGCTTGGGAGAAAAGAAAAATCAAGCAACAAAAACAAGCACATACTCATTTTTGAACTAATTATTTCATTGAGATGTGTTTCTCATGCACAGAATGAAGAACAAAAAAAAGTTCCACACACAATCAGTACTTGCAAAAGTATGAAAATAGCTTCATTCAATGTTTCGGTCCTGTGACCTTGAATATGCCTGATGAAGGTCATGGGACTGAAACACTGAATAAAGTTATTTTGATACTTTTGCAAATACTGCTAGTGTGTGGTACATTTTTGTTATTCATTTTGTACATTTCAATGAAACATATTTCAATGAAAGAATTAATACAAAAATGAATCTGTGCTTCCTGTTATGTTGCTTTATAAAAAAAAAACATACTTAAACTGCAGGGCCTTCTTGAAAACTTGCAAACACATATATAGTGTAAGTTCATTGTGGTAACATAAATATTTACTAATGCAAAAGTATAATTTCAAGCAACCAAGTGTGACAGCATATAGATAAAAAAATACTAAAACAACATGCAAGACGTGACTCATAACCTACCCTGTGAGGTCAATGGCTACGTTCGTAATCATTCATCCATACTAATTATGTCTATAAAAGTGCAAATACTCTCAAGTAATTTGCATTTGGCAGCCACAGCTGAGCTCAATGTTTAGAATGCTTCTCTTTCTTTACATATTCCTGGTTTTCCATCAACTTCATACCAAGGCGGGAAACAATCTTTGCCGAATGATAGGACAACCTAAGTCCCCGCTGCTTTCTAAGAATGGAGATATAACGATTGGTGCACTTTTTGCAATACACAGCAAAGAAACATTTCCTTCATTTCAGTTTACACAAAAACCCCAGCTCCTGTCATGCTCCAGGTTTGTTACATTGGAAGCATTATGTTTTAGATAATGTTTTTAAAAGTTTATGAGTTTTATGAGTTCTGAATGAGTGTCTGAATTTGTTTTTTTAAGCTGAATATTGTATTTTTTACTTTTTTTATTAATTGTTAATTGATCATTGTAGTTTAATGTTTTCACAGTGTGAATTTAAGAGATTTCAGGATGGCTCAAATTATGATTTTTGCAATTGAAGAGATTAACAGAAGTGAAAGTTTGCTCCCAAATGTTTCTATTGGCTATCGGATTTATGATACGTGTGGTTCAAGACTGTCTGCTATGAGTGCAACTATGGGACTGATGAATGGGCCAGAGTTTTCTGCTGAGTATAGATGCAATGGACAGTCTCCTATACATGCTATCATTGGAGAAACTGAGTCTTCTGCTACTGTGATTCTGTCCAGAACTTCAGGACCATTTAAAATTCCAGTGGTAAGGAGCAGTGACACCAGACATTTGACAAAATCACCACACTGATGACTGTTTCAATGTTTGTTTGTTATTTGTTTGTTTTTCTAGATAAGTCCCTCAGCCTCATGTGAATGTCTCAGTAATAGGAAAGAGTACCCCTCATTCTTCAGAACTATTGCTAGTGATTACCACCAAGGCAGAGCACTTGCATACATAGTCAAGCAATTAGGCTGGTCTTGGGTTGGAGCTGTGAACAGTGACAATGACTATGGAAACAATGTTATGGCCATATTTCTGAATACAGCTCAGAAAGAGGGGATTTGTGTAGAGTACTCTGTCAAATTCTACCGAACAGAGACTGAAAAACTAAGAAAAGCGGTCGACACAATTAAAAGAAGCACAGCAAAAGTGATTGTTGCATTTGTTTCACTTATTGAAATGGGCTTACTTATTGATCAGCTAAGTATTCAGAATATTACAGGCTTTCAATTGATTGGAGGGGAGGGATGGGTAACTGCAAAGAGTTTGATCACTCCAAAGAGTTTTCACGTGATGGGAGGGTCACTGGGGTTTGCATTTAGAAAAATCAAAATTGATGAGTTTTCAGATTATGTTATTAAGGCATTTTGGGACACAGCTTTTCCATGCTCACAGATTGAGGGGAATTCTTCTCAGTATCCATTAAGGTGCAGGCAATATGAAGATCTACTTACACTAAAACAAAACAATGAAGATGTGCCTGAACAAAGATATGCAAGCAATGTCTACAAAGCAGTTTATGCGGTGGCTTATTCTCTACACAGTTTATTGAAGTGCAAAGAACAAGAAGGGTGTGTGAAAGGTCTGACAATACAACCAAAACAGGTAAAAAAAAGAAAAAAAGAAAAAAAGAAAGTGTTAATAGCCCATGCCTCAAAAATAATTTACCAAAACTGTCTTTTTCAATAGGTGGTTGAAGCTCTAAAAACAGTCAATTTCACCGTAAAGTTTGGAGATCATGTGTGGTTTGAAAGCAGTGGTGGTGCAGTGGCCCATTATGAAGTTGTGAACTGGCAGCAGGACTTAGATGAATCATTCCAGTTTAAACCAGTGGGATACTTTGATGCCTCACTGCCCCCTGACCAGAGCTTTATGCTAAACACTAAAAATATTATTTGGGCTGGAGGACATCTGGAGGTAAATGGAAATCTTGTTGTACTACAGGGTGTGCTTAAATTACAATAAATGTAATATCAGTTGTTGTTTTTTTTTTTTTTAAATAAATAATTGTCCCTTTTATAATAAATAGTTGACAAAAGATACTTTATCATACTACTTGAAAGATACTTCAAGCTCTTCAGCTATTTAAAGTTTAGGGCACAACAGTATAAAAAAAACATTCTAGCTTCATGTTATGCTTTAACCATGCAAGATCCTGTACTCAATAATATCGACATTCAGTATTTTTTTTTTCAGAGTCAGTATAAATAACTATGGGTAACACTTTACAATGCAGTTTCACTAGTTAGTTAGTTAACTACTTTAGATGACATGAAATATGAACAAGATTCTACAGCATTTATTAATGAAAATGAATGTTAATTTCAACATCTACTAATACATTATTAAAATCTTTCCAATTAAAAATAGGTAATACACTGTGATCTAACATGAACAAACAAAGAATGACTGTATTTTTAACAAAGATTAGGAAATACTGTAAATACTGTTTTGTTCATTGTTAATTTGTGTTCATTAACACATTAACTTATGTTTACTAATGAAACCTTATTGTAAAGAGTTAACTATGTAATGTATTTTCTATGTAGAAGCCAAGGTCTGTCTGCAGTGAGAGCTGTGCTCCAGGCACTAGGAAGGCTGTACAGAAAGGGAGACCTGTCTGCTGTTATGACTGTATTCCATGTGCAGAAGGAGAAATCAGTAATGAGACAGGTAGTATTCAGCCCATCTCACAGTTTCATAGAAAACTATTTAGTTGCTCGTTTTGTGTTCTTCTTTTGCTGTTCAGGATGCAGTATATTGTAAAAGGAGTTCAAAGAAATCATTTTCCCCTAACTATAGTGATCACAACTTCCTTTCCAGATTCAATTAACTGCAAGCAGTGTCCAGGGGAATACTGGTCTAATGCTGAGAAAAATAAATGTGTGTTAAAGGCTGTAGAGTTTCTGTCGTTCACAGAAGTTATGGGTATAGTTCTAGTCTTTTTCTCACTGTTCGGAGTAGGATTAACTGTGCTGGTGGCCATCCTGTTTTACAGCAAGAAGGACACCCCAATAGTAAAAGCCAACAATTCAGAGATTAGTTTCCTGCTACTTTTCTCATTGACTCTGTGTTTTCTCTGTTCACTTACTTTTATTGGTCGCCCCACTGAATGGTCATGTATGCTGCGTCACACAGCATTTGGGATTACTTTTGTCCTCTGTATCTCCTGTGTTCTGGGGAAAACATTAGTGGTGTTAATGGCCTTCAAGGCTACACTTCCAGGAAGTAATGTCATGAAATGGTTTGGGCCTTCACAACAACGACTCAGTGTTCTTGCCTTTACACTTATACAGGTTCTTATCTGTGTGCTTTGGCTAACAATATCTCCTCCATTTCCCTACAAAAATATGAAACATTACAAGGAAAAGATCATTCTTGAGTGCAATCTGGGTTCTACTATAAGTTTCTGGGCTATTCTGTGTTATTTTGGCCTACTTGGTCTCTTGTGTTTCATTTTGGCTTATTTGGCTCGTACGCTGCCTGATAACTTCAATGAAGCCAAATTCATCACATTCAGTATGCTCATATTCTGTGCTGTATGGATCACATTTATCCCAGCTTATGTCAGTTCTCCTGGAAAATTCACTGTAGCTGTGGAGATATTTGCTATTTTAGCCTCAAGCTTTGGTTTACTATTCTGCATATTTGTACCTAAATGTTATATCATTCTATATAAGCCTGAGCAAAATACAAAGGAACATATGATGGGAAAAACAACATATAAGTCCTACTGACAAATAAAATTGTGTCTAAATTAACATTGCAAAATGTTGGTGTTTTTGTTTTATGTTTTATTATTTGTTAAAGTCAACAGATTTAGTAAATTCAGTAAAAACATTTTAGTGAAAAAAAAACATTTTTTTTACATGACAAACTATATGTAATATTTTTTTTATTACTTATCAGCTCTACATTTATGCTGTGTCTTTGGTAGTTTTTTACCTATTTACTGCACAATTACTACACCAGTAATTGTTGGCCCATGAAGAATATGTTTTTATGAAAAAAAAATCACTTAAAGGATCTTTATAAAATAAAAAAATAAAAATAATAAAAATTGGACATTGCACTATCCTAAACTCAACAGGAAGTCGGCCATTTATCATTTTACCGCCATTTTTTGACGATTTACTCATTACCTACTTTAACGAACTCCTCCTAGGGATTTTGTCGTATCGACTTCAAATTTCTGCTGTGCCTTCTAAAGGTATTGACGATGTAAAGTTGTGCTATCTGCGCGTTTTCGTCGATGGCCGTGTCTGTGGCGTCGATGATTCGCCATGAAACAGGAAGTTGTAGTAACTTGGCTGTAAATGCCCAGATCTGCACGAAATTTTACACATTTGACAAGAGTCCCGTCCTGAACAAATCTACATGCCGACATTTACCCACAGTCATAGCGCCACCTGCTGGCAACAGGAAGTGACCTTTAACGAAGCAGCGTAGCAAATGCACAGCCGCACTGGCTGAGCTGCAGAATATGCAACGCGGCCGCCTCAGACTCCAACGCGGTACAGGTGCGAGGGCCCGCCCATCGCTGCTTGCAGCTGTAATTTTTTTTTCTTTTTTCTGCAAATTAAGCGCCATTTTCGGGGCCGCAACATGCTCAAAAACTCACCAAATTTGGCACGCATGTCAGGACTGGTGATAAATTTCGTACTTTGTGGGTTTCGCGGATGGGCGGGGCAAAATGGCTCGCTAGCGCCACCTAGAAAATTGGAAAAAATTAGCCCCTCGTCCACGTTCAACCTACATGCACGAAATTTGGTGGAGATGTGTATCATTTCAAGACGCACAAAAGAGCCTCAAGAACCCATACCCTAAACTCGACAGGAAGTCCGCCATTTTGAATTTGGCGACCGATTCGGGACGATTTACACGCTCCGTACTTTAACAAACTCCTCCTAGGGATTTAATCGGATCAACTTCAAATTTCTGCTGTGCCTTCTAAAGGCATTGACGATGTAAAGTTGTGCTATCTCCGTTACGTGCTATCTCTCTATCGTTTTCGTCGATGGCCGTAGTCCGTGGCGTCGATGATTCGCCATGAAACAGGAAGTTGTAGTAACTTGGCTGTAAATGCCCAGATCTGCACGAAATTTTACACTTTTGACAAGAGTCCCACCCTGAACAAATCCACACACCGAGGCGCGGCTATGACGCGAAGCTGAGAGGTCGCATTTTCGATCCCTCCGTAGGAATCGGCTAAATTTACTCATCCTGAATTAAAAGCGAACGTAATCCTTCACAAAACTGAAGTTTAGTGCATCTGTAATCTAAGACATGTCGACCAAACAATCTAAAACCAACTCGGGCCATCACAAAAAAGCTCAGAACAAGACCGACAGGCACGAAGAAGCAGAGGAAGATGCTAGCATGCTAACCACTGATGCACACTCTCCCGGAACAGCAGGGATTTTAGAGGCTATTTCAGCCCTGAAAAATGACTTCAGTTCCAAGTTTGACGGAGTTTTGACAGCAATCAACGAGATTAAGTCAGACTTTAAAGACTTTTCAGGGAGACTAGAACAAGCAGAAAATCGTATTGGTGACATGGAGGATGATATCTCTAATGATAAAACCAGAATCACCATCCTGGAGAAACAAGTGTCTGAGCTCACCTCTAAGGTAGATGACCTGGAAAACAGGAGCCGTCGCTCAAATCTCAGACTGGTGAATCTCCCGGAGAAAGTTGAAAAAGGCGATGCAGCTGCTTTTCTGGAAAAATGGCTACCTGATGCCCTGGGACCCGAGACTTTTCCTGACCCACTGATTATCGAAAGAGCTCATAGACTACCAGGCGCGCCACAATCCTCTGCTCCGCGAGTCATGATACTGAAGTTTTTAAACTTCCGTGACAAGATCCGAGTCATGCAGGCAGCCAGAAAGAAGGGCAAGATCATGTATGAAGGCCACCATGTCATGCTTTTCCAAGACATCTCTACTGAACTGCACAAGAAAAGAAAGCGATTCGATGATGTGAAACAACGACTACGGGTCCTGAAGATAGACTGCAGTACCATTTACCCTGCTAAACTCAACCTGTTCCACGGAGGGAAACCTCGCGTGTTCGCTGATCCTGCAGATGTGGAGTCGTTTATTAAAGAGCTGGACACCGTTGGCCATGGCTAACTAAAGGTATTAAGTTAGCTTTACATGGTGAGGACGTTTTTCAGAGATGGATCTTATCAACGGCAGCAGACGATATAATCATAACGTGAACTTTTTTCTTTTTTTTTCTTTTTTCCACCTACTAAAAAAAGGTACTGTAATGTTGCGTTGCCAGGCAACGCCTGATTGATACTATACGCTGACGTGGTTTTAATCCCACGAAGACAGATGCATAACTTACATGTATATTTTGTTCGCTTATTATAGCAAGCCGATTGTGAATGTGGGGGGAGGGGTAGGTGTGTGATTTATCAGTTTATAACTGCTCCTCGTTATTAGTGGATCAGTTGAGCGTTTAGCTCGCTCCTAATGTTACCAGGGAAGGTAAGCCGTCTCGTTTGGGGAGACAGTGCTGGGATTAAGTTTAGGGGTTTTAAATGTACATTTTATTTTGTAATTCGGGATAACGACATACACTACAATTGTTTTAAGAACGAGATTTCAGCTTATATCATTCTTTCCTACTATATATATGGCCTGATTGAAAATGTTTACGCTTGATTTTATTTTATGTCTTCTAATCTAAATTTGAAGCTTACATCCTGGAATGTTAGAGGAATGGTGAAGTTGGCTAAAATGAAGCAAATCATCAGTAGGGTTAAACAACTCAAATCGCTAGTTGTATATCTCCAAGAAACCCACTTATTATCGAATGAAGTGATAAGGATAAAAAGGAGATGGCCAGGGCAAGTAATATCAGCCTCCTACTTATCACACACTCGAGGGGTGATGATCCTGATTCATAAATCGATACCCTTTAAAGTGGACAACGTCATTCGTGACATAGGGGGTAGATACCTGATTGTCCAAGGCACATTGATAAATGAGAAGATAAACATGATTAATTTATATGCCCCAAACGAAGATGATCCCAAATTCTTTGAACATTTATTTTTATTAATTGCTTCTCTCCCAGGGAAAGCTCTAATAGCAGGTGATTTCAACTGTACTTTAGACCCTAAATTGGATCGGTCAACTGGGATGGATTCCTCTCATATGCAAAGTAGGAAAAAACTGTTACAGTATATAAATGATCTGAATTTATGCGACCCCTGGAGGAGTCTGAACCCAGACAAATTAGAATTTTCCTGTTACTCTCCCCGATTTAAGTCATACTCACGAATAGATTTTTTCCTGATTTCCAGCTCTATACTCTCCTCTGTGATAGAATGTAACTATAACAGCATACTTCTATCAGATCATTCCCCTACTTCACTGGTGTTTAGAGCTCAAGGGTTAGTTAAAGGGAGCCCTAGATGGAGATTTCATCCCAGATGGCTTACTGATTCGAATTTCCTGCAATTTTTAGATTTTCAAATTGAGTCATACTTCAATACAAATACAGATGAGACGTCTGCTATTGTCAGATGGGAGGCTTTTAAGGCGTACATCAGAGGCATGATTATATCTTACACCAGTTCAAAAACAAACAAACTCAAGTTGAAAATGAATGAGCTCGATCATAGAATTAGACAATTGGAAAGAGAGGCCTTTTTAGATGGCTCTGCAAAAATAAAACAAGAATTAAAGTTACTTAAAACCCAATATGAGGAACTTTCCACATCGAAAGCAGAAAATAGTTTAATCCGGCTCAAACAGAGTTATTATGATCAAGGTGAAAAACCGGGGAGATTGCTAGCCTGGCGAATAAAAAAATTAGATGCGGACAGGGCAATTACTGTAATTCAAACTCAGAATGGAGCAATAACAACAGACCCACAGGAAATTAATGATACCTTTTCTACCTATTATAAAATATTATATTCATCCGAATCCTCGGGGAGTCTGGAAATACAATCTGAGTTTCTGGATGATCTTCATATCCCTTCCATATCAGCAGATTTTAAAGAACAATTAGATAAGGAACTGAATGCTTCAGAAATCGCTGACGCCATTACTAATATGAAAGGAGGTAAAGCCGCAGGCCCTGACGGTCTTCCGGTTGATATCTACAAGATATTTAAAGATAAATTAATTACACCACTTTTAGATATGTATGACGAAGCCCTTTAACAGGGTTGTCTTCCAGATTCCATGAGGAGTGCGCTGATAACACTTATTTTGAAACCCAATAAATCCCCTACCAACTGCACGTCATATAGACCTATTTCACTGCTCAACACAGATGCTAAGATTATCGCTAAAGTAATGGCTAGAAGACTGGAACCGGTGCTCCCGACAGTTATCAATCCAGATCAGAATGGTTTTGTGAAAAACGGTCAAGCTTTTCATAATGTAAGAAGGGTGTTGAATGTGATACATGCGAAGGAGGGGACCTCTGATGCTGCTATTCTGTCCTTAGATGCTGAAAAAGCATTTGACAGAGTGGAGTGGAGTTATTTATTTGATGTGTTATCTCGTTTCGGCTTTGGCAACTACTTTCGAAAATGGATTGAGACACTCTATACTGACCCAATGGCAGAGGTCTCCACCAACTATATAATTTCATCTCCTTTCAAACTCACAAGAGGTACTCGTCAGGGGTGCCCCCTCTCACCAATGCTTTTTGTTTTAGCAATGGAACCGCTCGCATTGGCGGTGAGATCACATCCTTCAATTTCAGGTATAAAAGTATCCGACACTGAACATCGCATTGTAATGTACGCTGACGACACCCTCTTACTTCTAACAGACCTAAGTAACTCAATTTGTAATCTGTCCAATTTAATTGACACTTTCGGAAAATTTTCAGGTTTTAAAATAAACGAAACAAAATCCTCTATTATGTTTTTGAATAAACGGGAGCGAATAAATCCTGTGATAAACCATCCTTTCAATAATGCGATAAATGGATTTAAATATCTTGGCATCACCATTACCCCAACCATTAAAGACTTAGTACCCTATAACTATGATCCTATGATGTCTACAGTAACTGAATCCATGAATAACTGGTCATCAATGCCAATCTCCCTTTTAGGACGTATAAATATAATCAAGATGAATATACTACCAAAGTTCTTATACCTATTTCAATCCATCCCTTTATCCCCGCCGCCACAGTTCTTCTCTAAAATGAAGCAACTATTTACCAAGTTTATTTGGAATAACAGGAGGCCAAGGTTGAGGCTGTCACTTCTTTACCTGCCTTATGAGAGAGGAGGGTTACAACTGCCTAATTTACAATGGTACTTTTGGGCTGCTCAAATTAGAGCTGCAATGTACTGGTTTTCCCCTGAACCTTACTTACCATGGGTACAAATTGAAAGTATTTGCACTAAAGGCATGCGACTTGACACTTATTTATACTCTGCATCTGTCAAAAAATTGAGGCGGCTCACTGATAACCCCTTTGTAAGAAACACAATTAATGTCTGGCATAATGTACAGTCAATTCTTGGTGAATCTACTCTTTTCTCGAGCTTTTCACCAATATGGGGAATGATAACTTCTCTCCTGGGAAAAAAGACCAAGGTTTTAAAATGTGGGCAACAAAGGGCATCTGTAAAGTTATGGATCTATATAAGGAAAGTAAACTAGCTTCCTTTGAGGAACTTAGTAATGAATATGGTATACCTCGGACACATTTATTTAAATATTTACAGTTAAGGAGTTTTGTTTATGCACAGACACACTCCTATACACAACCTCAATTGTCCATGTTAGAAAATCTAGCAGTGAATAACTGTACTGGCAAGGGCCAGATATCTTTACTCTATAACATTCTGGTTAAAAACCATAAAGACTCTACTGAGCATAAGAAAACCCAATGGATAAATGACTTACAAACAGATATCTCAGAGGAGGATTGGAGAGAGATATGCTCTAGATCGCAACTCCTAACAATAAATACCCATCTCAAACTGATTCAATATAATTGGATTATGAGGACTTATGTTACTCCTGAAAGACTGAATAAGATGAATCCAAATATTCCTGATATTTGTGTTAAATGTAATGTCGAAAAGGGCACCTTGTTTCATTGTCTGTGGGACTGCCCTGAGATACGAAAGTTCTGGAATGAGGTTACAAAATGTATTTCTAAGATGACCTTAAACCTAGTGCCTGACGATCCTGCACTTTGTATTCTTAATTTGTATCCAAAGGACTGTATGTTAAACCACAAAGAGAAGAAAATCACAGACCTATGTTTAGTACAAGCTAGACGCTTGATCTCTCTCTGTTGGAAAGATGTCAAGAGCCCTTCTATTGGTCGATGGCTGAAAGAATTATCAACATGCCTTATCCTTGAAAAGTTAACATACACAATGAAAAAGAAATCAGCCGAATTTAAGGAGATCTGGAATCCCTTTCTTGCATTTTTGGAGAATTGTGAGGCCGAGGAAACTCTGGAAACTTGAAGGTCATATATACCTAATTGCCTGTATTTGCTAAGCTATGTATGATTATTATATAATGTCGTTATCCAGTGCGTTGGTTGTTTTTTTTTTTTTTTTTTTTCTTTTCTTGGGGGTGGGGGGAGTGGATTCTTTTCTTTTATAGTTTGATTGTTAAACGCTTTGTTAAATTTATTTGTTAAATGTAAAGGTAATCCTTGTTAATTGTAAAAATTCAATAAATACATGTTTAAAAAAAAAAAAAAAATCCACACACCGACATTCACCCACAGTCATAGCGCCACCTGCTGGCAACAGGAAGTGACCTTTAATGAAGCAGCCCCCGCCGCATGTTTGACCGACATGTATGGAATTTCTGTGATACATCTACCATGTCCAGACGCACAGAAAAGTCTCTTGGAGCAATGACCTAAACTCAACAGGAAGTCGGCCATTTCTAATTTTACAACCATTTTTGGATGATTTACTCATTACATACTTTAACGAACTCCTCCTAGGGATTTAGTCGGATCGACTTCACATTTCTGCTGTGCCTTCTAAAGGCATTGACAATGAAAAGTTGTGCTATCGTTTTTGTCGATGGGCGTGTCTGTGGTGTCGACGATTCGCCATGAAACAGGAAGTTGTTGTAACTTCAGTGTACATCCTTAGACCTGCGCGAAATTTTGTACGTTATATAACAGTCCCGCCCTGAACACATGCACATGCCGAAATTAGCCCACAGTCACAGCACCACCTGCTGGCAACAGGCAGTGACCTTTAACAAAGCAGCCCTCGCCGCACGTTTGACCTACATGTACAGAATTTATGTGGCACATGGATCATGTCTAGACATACAAAAAAGTCTCTTGGAGCAATGCCCTAAACCCAACAGGAAGTCGGCCATTTTGAATTTTTTATAAATTTTTGGGTGATTAGGATGCGTAGTAAATTCATAGCCGCATCGGCTGAGCTCCAGAATATGCAACGCGGCCGCCTCATACCCCAACGTGCAACAGGTGCGAGGGTCCGCCCATCGCTGCTTTAATTAGTCATTATGTTTATTTGCAAAATGAAGCTGTGTATTTATTTCTGATTTCTTGAAAAAATTCGTGTCATTATGTCAATGATCTTTCTTTGAAAAGTTTTGGGGAAAAATACATGTTATGAACAAAATTACTTTGTCTTGAGCTGACAAATAATGGTAGTGTGTGTTGATTGGTGTTTATAGTAGTTCAAGCTTGACAACCTTATGTATGCATATTTAACTCTCTTTTTTTCATATTAATATTTGTTGTTTTTCAGACAGCTGTTATAGAAAAATTGGAATTGGAAAGAAAACGCAATTCTAATGCGGATGTCTGGCCACTTAAGTTGAATTCAACCAGACATTTGCGAATTTTTCTGTCTGTTATGTTGTAATACTGGAATGCTGTGACATTGAATTAAAACAATGTTCTGTCCTAATATTTTTCATAATGAATTACTATAAAGTGTACTTTCTTTTTCAAGTGTGTAAAGTTTTATTGTGAAAATTGTTATAAGCATAATGTTAGTATAGTAAACGTGTAATATTCACAAAGTACAGTTCTGTGTAAGTATTGGCAATGTACTATTGAAAATGTGAATGTACTGTATTTATTGACCAATAAAGTACTTTTTCACCTAGAAAGTGTGTTGAGTAGTCCCTTATTTAATTCAGCCTACAGTATACTGGTAGCCTACATGCTATCCAAAAAGTAGCCTATAAGAGTAATAACAGATATTGATAAGTAGCTAAAAAGTGTACTTTCTATATAATTTGAATAAACCCAAAGTAGAACTGAGCATACTATCATCACAATAATATTATTTTGAAAGTATAATGCTTGTATATTTGTACGACATTCAAAGTGCATTTTAAATGTACTTCGAACACAGATATGGTACACTTAATGCTTATTAATCAAGCATGTATATTAGTACATACAGCCATATACTTCAAGTATACAAAGTATACTACAAAGTGGAACCACTTCAAGTATACAAAGTATACTTGAAGTGGTTCCACTTTAGCACGTAAAAGTACTCTAAGTACACTTCAAATTGTGCTTTTCTACAATTAAATTACAACTAAAATATATTAAGTACAAAATTAGTTGTTCCAAAATAGCATGCTTCAAGTTAAATAATCATGAACAAACTTGAAGTATACTGATGATTAGTCTGGCTTTAAGTATGCTCAAGTATGCTAAGATTTAATATACTTAACATATTTATTTTTCACCAGGGTGGCCAGATGAGAGTTGGCCCTGGGTTGGCCCCCGACTGAGCCTATTGCCCTGGCTTTTTGGCTTATTTAGTTGGGGACATTTAATATACAACAATACTTGTTGTATTATTTCAACGCATTCTCATCCCAAAGCGCCATATAGGACGCTTTTGCAAAAGCGCATGGCACCCTTTAACGTCTAATGAGACGCTTCGGTTAAGTTTAGGTATGGTGTAGGGTAAGGGTTAGACCACTAGGGGGCGCCTTCTGCCCAAATATATATGCGTCTCATTTCACGTTAAAGGGTGCCATGTGCGTTGGATATTTACGCTTTTGCAAAAGCGTCCTATATGGCGCTTTGGGATGAGAACGGGCTCATTATTTTCATGTTATCACTGTAAAGCTGCTTTGATACAATCTGTATTGGTAAAAGCGCCAAATAAATAAAGGCGACTTGACTTGACTTTCTATAATGATATGTGTAGTGAAGTCGTGTGACGTCAGTACAATTTGGTAGGTGGCCAATTAGTAATTGCCCATTTGGGGTATATAAACCTTTCATTCAGGCATCTTGGTGTGCGTCATGGTTGAAAGCCCGCCCTTCCGTTGTAAACACCGACTGAGTGTCCTGCTGCGTTGCTGAGGGTTTGTGCGTGTGGGTTGCTGCTTACTCCCAGGTAGGCTTGGTACCATCCCGGGGCGTAGGGGGAAGTTTTTTTTTCTCTCCCTGATTTGGATTGTGGCAATTTGTTCCAGTATGATGTGCCTTCAGCGCTTCCATCGTTGTGGCATCGCAATTTAATTGATCGGAGCACCAGCTGTTTCAGTCAACGAGCCTGTTAAATGATTCTCTGGTATATGTTGACGTGTAACTGGATCGTACTCTCTGGTAGGTAAACTGGGTTAGTATTTTGTGGCATTATCGGGTGGGTAACTGGTCGATCACTTCATTAGTTATAATCCTCCTTGTTTACTGTTTTGAAGGTTTTCGTGGACTCTAAAGTGGGCTAATTAAGTGAGCAGTCGCATTAAACGGTGCGCTCTCCCTCTCCGTCACGCTCTCTCTCTCTCTCTTTGAAGCCACGCTGCTGCTTTCTCCACATCGATACGTTTAAGTCAAGCGTGTATGCGGGCCTGAGGATTATTTGCTTTTTTTGCTATTAGTTGCCATTTTCTTTATTATTGTTTTCTTTTGTTGATCAGTTTTCAAGTTATGTAAGTTTGAGTGACTGTCTGTCTGGAATAACTGCTGGGTGTGTTCCTGCAGCGGTCATTTGAAATTGTTTCAATTGTTTTTTTTATTTTATTTGATTGTCTGTCTTTAATTCGTTAATAGTATCCATATATTGTTTGTCTTTTTGGGGTGTGTGTAAGCGTTTTTTTTTCTTCTTCTTTTGTTCTTGCTACTTTAAAGTCAATAAATTGACTTTGAATATTGTTTTTTTGTTTATTACTTTCAGTTTCTTATGTATTTTCTTTTTCTCTTTTCCCTTAGGAGCTGAGGCCCTCCTGGAGCGGGCTGGTTGTCTGTTTTACAGCAGGTTTTGTTCACTGAGAATGTTATTGCAGTTTCATTATTGCCGTGTCACTATCGTTGGCTATTTGCAGTGAATTGGGTGGGTGTAAGAGTGGTTGCTGTGTTTCTTATGGTGGACCTGCTGCTGGCATACTAGCCTGCTCCTGTGCTGAAGCCTCAGTCTCCGACGTTAAGTCAAGTGTGTTATTAATTTTGTAAAAGTGTATTGAGAATCTGGTGAGCTTATTATAAGCCTTGTGAGGTTTATTGTGAATTTTGTTTTTTTTTGCTTATTATTTTTTTGACCGTATTTAAGCCAATCATGACCTGTGAACTACTGTTTTTAAAGCACTGTTGATCAACTTTTAACGTCAATAAAACAATTTTTGTACGGAAGCCCATGCCTCTTGCCTTTTCTAGGTGGAACGTATTTGTGTGCTATATCGAGGTTATTTTCCCCGTTAACCTGGGGTGGCGTAGTCACTAAAATTGAGCCACTTGCTACATGTGGCGCAGTCGGCAGGGTCCACAGGATTTTTGGCAGAGGCGTGGGACCGTATAGTAGTTTGTATTGTATGTATGTTTTGTTTTTTTGGTCTTTTTCTCTCTCTTTCTTTTTGTAGGAATAAAGCAGCAGCGTGTGCTCTGGAAACCTTCAGTGACGTTCCTTGAGGTTGAGTATAGTGTATATATATCTATCTATCTATCTATATATATATATATATATATTTATAATGGAGGGAGAATTACAGGAACTTAAAGAGCTTGTGGCTCAACTTCGAGCTGATAACGAGAGATTGCGACAGGAGGGAGTGTCTGATCTCCAGGGGGCTAGCATTCCTGTACCCAGCACTTCTGTCACAGGCTCTTCCTCTATACCTTCATCAGTGACTGGTACCAATACTCCAGCAACTGATAGGTTTGTATTTGTGCCCCGAGATAGGAGGTGCCCAAAATTTAGTGGAAGGTCTGGAGTGAGTATTAATGAATGGGTTGAGGAAGCCAAGGCATGCATGAGAACCCGTTATTTATCCCCTGCAGATCAGGCCTTCTTTCTGTTCGATCACTTGGAGGGGGAGGCGCGAGAGGAGATACGATATCGTTCGGACGAGGAACGTGGGGATCCGGAGAAAATTATTAAAGCACTGCGTGAGTTGTATGGATGTTCGTTGTCGTATATTTCCCTGCAAGAAGCTTTCTTCTCTAGGAGGCAGCAGGAGGGGGAAACGCTTTTGGAGTTTTCACTCGCCTTGATGAGCCTCCTGGAGAAGGTAAAGCGACAGTCTCCGCATGCTCTGGTAAACGCTGAAACAGTGCTACGTGACCAATTTGTTGAACACGTTAATGATAGTACTTTGAGACGAGAGCTTAAACAGCTGGTGCGCCGACAACCTAATTCCACTTTGTTAGATGTGCGGAGCGAGGCCCTTCGATGGGAGCGGGAAGGGATGCCAGGCGGTGCAAGGGCCCGAAGTTTATCTGTCCCGTTGGCACATGGGATTCAGTATGGTGTGCGTGGGGATACACCGGTGGGGACCCATAATTCGTTTCAAACGTCCGAATTGGGTGAGTTAAGAGAAATGCTGAAAGTACAGCAAGAGCAATTAAATCAGCTAACACAAAGTTTCGCCCGATTGCAAGGTCCAGACGTGCGTAATCGAGTTCCTCGTAATGGACCTGTAATTTGTAGAAGGTGTCAAAAGCCAGGCCATTTTGCCCGAGAGTGCGACGGGGAGCGAGCTCCCCAACGGGCCCCGCATTCCATGTTACCATTCGCTGGGGGTAGGCAGCCTTCCAATTCTGCACAATCGGAAAACTAGTGCCCACCGTGCTGCAGAGCCACAGCTCGGTTGGGGAGTCTAATGGCTCCGCTTTGACAAATGGTTTAGTTCATACGTCTCGTTTAATGTCCTCCTGTCCTTGTTGTATCTATAGGTGGAGTGCTGTTGCCCTGTTTGGTGGATACCGGCTCCATGGTCTCCACCATTACAGAGAGCTGTTTCCGGCAGCATTTTGAGCCATTGGGTCAGGAACAACTTCGGTCATGTCAATGGTTACAGCTTCGTGCCGCTAATGGTTTGTCAATTCCTTATCTTGGTTATATTGAGCTAGATATTGAGCTCTGTGGCCAAGTCGTTTCAAATTGCGGGGTGCTTGTTGTCCGAGATCCTCCTGGTGGCTTGTGTGATCAGGGTCAAAAGCCCCGCATTTCGTATTTCAGGCACTACAATATTGTAGTGATGTTAACACTACAAATAGCCTGAATCACATTGGTATGGTTCGAGTTCGAGGCCGTAGGCCTTGTCGTATTCCAGGAGGCACGGTTAAGTTTGTTCCGGCAACTTGCTCCGAGGAATACTCTCATGGAGCTGTCCTTTTTGAGCCTCCGGGGTCCGGTTTGCCTGCTGGGTTGCTAGCCTCCCCGGCGGTAGTTCAGGTAAGCCAGGGGACTGCCTATATACCTGTAGTAAATGTTGGCGTGACTGATGTGATGCTTTACCCTCGTTCCATGATTGGCACCTTGAGTAGTGTTTATGTGGTGAGTTTGCCCGCAGGTGTTACTGAAGTTCAGTCAATTGTGGCTGTTGTGGGCGCTCAGAATGCAGAAGTGGCATCTACTGTGCTCGAGCAGGTTGAGGAATTGGATCTGTCAAGTTTATCAGAGGTCGAGCGGTGTCAGGTAAGGGCGTTGCTCTACAAGTTCCAGTCGGTGTTTTCCACCGGGGAGGGAGATTTGGGTTGTACAAACTTAATCTGCCATGATATCCCTTTAGTAGATGAGACCCCTATTCGTCAGCGCTTCCGTCGGATACCTCCATCAGAGTATGAGGTAGTAAAAGCCCATATAAACCAGTTACTTGAGGCTGAGATCATTAGAGAGAGCTGTAGTCCATTTGCTTCACCGATCGTGCTGGTTAAGAAGAAAGACGGTAGTCTACGCATGTGCGTTGACTACCGTCAGCTTAATTCCAGAACTAGAAAAGACGCGTTTCCTCTGCCCCGAATTGATGAGTCCTTGGATTCCCTGAGTGGTGCCTGTTGGTTTTCGACACTTGACTTGGCCAGTGGGTATAATCAGGTTCCAGTCACTGAGAAAGATCGGTTTAAGACGGCTTTCTGTACACCTTTTGGACTCTTTGAGTGGAACCGTATGCCCTTTGGCCTGTGCAATGCCCCAGGCACCTTTCAGAGGTTGATGGAACGGCTATTCGGGGACCAGCAGTGTCAGTCTTTGCTTTTATATCTGGATGATGTGGTGGTATTTTCTACCTCGGTAGCTCAACATCTGGAGCGTTTAGAGGTTGTCCTGAGTCGGTTAGAACGTGAAGGACTCAAGGTCAAGTTAAGCAAGTGCGTGTTTTTCCAGAGAGAAGTAAAGTATTTGGGACACGTCATATCGGCCGAAGGGGTTTCAACCGATCCTGCAAAGATTGAGGTTGTAGCCGATTGGCGACGTCCATCTAATGTGGGGGAGCTGCGTTCTTTTCTTGGTTTCGCTAGCTATTATCGCCGCTTTGTAGAGGGGTTTGCCAAATTGGCTGGCCCCCTGCATAAGCTGGTGGCGGCGTGTTCTAGTTCGGGACCTAGGAAGTGGGCTCCTCGTGGGTTTACAGAAGGGGATTGGACGGAGCAGTGTCAGGTGAGCTTCGAGGAATTGAAGAATAGGCTTACTACCGCCCCAGTGCTAGCTTATGCAGACTTCTCCCGGCCCTTTATTCTCGAGGTGGATGCTAGCCAAAGCGGGCTTGGCGCGGTCCTCTCGCAGGAACACGGAGATAAGGTGCGCCCTATAGCATATGCCAGCCGCAGTCTTAGGCCCACTGAGCGCAACATGACCAACTATAGTTCCATGAAATTGGAGTTCGTGGCGCTCAAGTGGGCCATGACAGAGAAATTTAGGGAGTACTTACTGGGACAGAAGTGCATTGTTTACACGGATAACAACCCCCTTAGCCACCTGACATCTGCTAAATTGGGAGCCACCGAACAACGTTGGGCTGCCCAGTTGGCTTCCTTCGACTTTGAGGTCCGGTATCGCTCTGGGCGAAGTAACCGGAATGCGGATGCTCTTTCTAGACAGCACCAGTTTTCGCAGGAGACACGTGAGAATTTCTTACCAGGGACCGTTATTCCAGCAATGGTAAGGCAGGCAGCTGAGGCAGAACCAGTAGTACAGGTCAATCAGGCAGTGATCACCGCGTTGCCCAGTTTCTCAATCGAAGACCTGAGCTCCTTACAGGAGGCGGATCCTGATATTCAGAGAGTTTTGGCGTTTTGGGAACAGGGGTCTTTTCCCAGCTCTGCAGAGCGCCAAAATATTTCCAAGTCTGTGTTAACTTTGCTTCGGCAAGGGGATCGTCTCGTAAAAAAAAATGGGGTATTGTACCGCCGTGTGTCACGCCCTGATGGTGGTGAGGAGGTGCTACAGTTGGTTTTACCAGTAGCGTTAAAACGTGATGTATTGACCCAATTGCACCAGCACCATGGACACCAGGGTGTTGAACGCACTACAGAATTAATACGGCAGCGGTGTTATTGGCCAGGGATGTCTGCGGAAGTGGCGCAGTGGTGTCGGGAATGCGAGCGATGTCAGCTGGCCAAGGACACCCAACCACTTGGCCGGGGTTTTATGGGCCATGTCCTAGCCTCTAAGCCAAATGAGATCTTGGCTATTGATTTTACCATGCTTGAGCCTTCTTCTTCTGGACATGAGAATGTTTTAGTGTTAACAGACGTGTTCAGTAAATACACCCTTGCCGTTCCGACCAGAGATCAGCGGGCCGAGACCGTTGTACAAGTTTTGGTCACAGAGTGGTTTTTCCGGTTCGGGGTCCCAGGTCGCATCCATTCCGACCAGGGTCGGAATTTTGAATCGGCCCTTATGAGACAACTCTGTGGGTTTTATGGGATTGAAAAATCCCGTACTACGCCTTATCACCCAGCTGGCAATGGCCAGTGCGAACGGTTCAACCGAACCCTTCATAACCTCCTTCGCACTCTGCCAGCTTCTAGGAAAAGGGATTGGGCGTCTTGCCTTCCGCAGATCTTGTTCTGCTATAATACCACCCCCCATCAGTCCACCGGTGAGTCTCCGTATCTCCTGATGTTTGGCCAGGAACCTAGACTGCCTGTTGATTTTCTTTTGGGTAGGGTTCGGAACCTGGGGAGGGCGGGGTCCATGAGTGGATCGTAGAGCATCGAGCAAGGATGCAAGTGGCATTTGAGGGTGCTAGGGAACGCTTAAAGGCGGCTGCTGAGTACCGTAAGAAACGGCACGATCAACATGTTCGTGATGCACCACTGAGGGAGGGTACACTGGTTTATCTCCGTGATCATAGCGTGAGAGGTCGTCATAAAATCCAGGACCTGTGGAGCTCGGTGTTGCATCAAGTACTGCGGGCACCAAAAGATGGAGGGTCTGTGTATACTGTTGCACCCGCTGGTGATTTGGGAAAAGTTAAGCGTGTTCACCGTTCCCTGATGAAGCCTCGAATACAGCAAGACCCCCCAATTGTTGAGTGCCCTCCTAGCCCCCCAGTTAGCCCGTCGTCCTCACTAGGGGACGCCGACAGTTTAGATCTGTGGGTGGCTGTAGAGGAGGCTTTGCCGGCCGTGTCAGACCTGCCGGCACCTTGCATGATTCCAGTAGCACCAGTGCCACCTTCTGTGGAAGGCATGGGGCCCTCTGTAGAGTCCTTGCCTCCTGTAAACAATTTGGTGCATGACGTGGATTTGGGTCTTCCTGGCACATCCATCTTTCTTTCCTCAGACCAGTCTAGGGATAGTGCTGAGGCTGTGCGACGAACGAGACGTGCCACAGCGGGGCAACATTCTAACATCCATCATCTTCCGCGAGCAGTGGAAAATGTAAGGGATGAGGTATCTGTTTCAGGGACGGTGTCTAGTATTAGTTCTGGGTTGTTTAGGCCTTGGTACTGATGTTCTCTTTGTATCTATCGTCGGGGCGACGACACAAAAGTAGGGGGTAGATTGTAGTGAAGTCGTGTGACGTCAGTACAATTTGGTAGGTGGCCAATTAGTAATTGCCCATTTGGGGTATATAAACCTTTCATTCAGGCATCTTGGTGTGCGTCATGGTTGAAAGCCCGCCCCTTCCGTTGTAAACACCGACTGAGTGTCCTGCTGCGTTGCTGAGGGTTTGTGCGTGTGGGTTGCTGCTTACTCCCAGGTAGGCTTGGTACCATCCCGGGGCGTAGGGGGAAGTTTTTTTTTCTCTCCCTGATTTGGATTGTGGCAATTTGTTCCAGTATGATGTGCCTTCAGCGCTTCCATCGTTGTGGCATCGCAATTTAATTGATCGGAGCACCAGCTGTTTCAGTCAACGAGCCTGTTAAATGATTCTCTGGTATATGTTGACGTGTAACTGGATCGTACTCTCTGGTAGGTAAACTGGGTTAGTATTTTGTGGCATTATCGGGTGGGTAACTGGTCGATCACTTCATTAGTTATAATCCTCCTTGTTTACTGTTTTGAAGGTTTTCGTGGACTCTAAAGTGGGCTAATTAAGTGAGCAGTCGCATTAAACGGTGCGCTCTCCCTCTCCGTCACGCTCTCTCTCTCTCTCTCTTTGAAGCCACGCTGCTGCTTTCTCCACATCGATACGTTTAAGTCAAGCGTGTATGCGGGCCTGAGGATTATTTGCTTTTTTTGCTATTAGTTGGCATTTTCTTTATTATTGTTTTCTTTTGTTGATCAGTTTTCAAGTTATGTAAGTTTGAGTGACTGTCTGTCTGGAATAACTGCTGGGTGTGTTCCTGCAGCGGTCATTTGAAATTGTTTCAATTGTTTTTTTTATTTTATTTGAATTGTCTGTCTTTAATTCGTTAATAGTATCCATATATTGTTTGTCTTTTTGGGGTGTGTGTAAGCGTTTTTTTTTCTTCTTCTTTTGTTCTTGCTACTTTAAAGTCAATAAATTGACTTTGAATATTGTTTTTTTGTTTATTACTTTCAGTTTCTTATGTATTTTCTTTTTCTCTTTTCCCTTAGGAGCTGAGGCCCTCCTGGAGCGGGCTGGTTGTCTGTTTTACAGCAGGTTTTGTTCACTGAGAATGTTATTGCAGTTTCATTATTGCCGTGTCACTATCGTTGGCTATTTGCAGTGAATTGGGTGGGTGTAAGAGTGGTTGCTGTGTTTCTTATGGTGGACCTGCTGCTGGCATACTAGCCTGCTCCTGTGCTGAAGCCTCAGTCTCCGACGTTTAAGTCAAGTGTGTTATTAATTTTGTAAAAGTGTATTGAGAATCTGGTGAGCTTATTATAAGCCTTGTGAGGTTTATTGTGAATTTTTTTTTTTTTTTTGCTTATTATTTTTTTGACCGTATTTAAGTCAATCATGACCTGTGAACTACTGTTTTTAAAGCACTGTTGATCAACTTTTAACGTCAATAAAACAATTTTTGTACGGAAGCCCATGCCTCTTGCCTTTTCTAGGTGGAACGTATTTGTGTGCTATATCGAGGTTATTTTCCCCGTTAACCTGGGGTGGCGTAGTCACTAAAATTGAGCCACTTGCTACATATGGTTCACCCAAAAATGAAACACATTCTAGGGACACATTCTAGGGACATCAGAGACTTATTTTTAGGGGTGTAACGATTCGTTTTAACAACGATTCGATTCGTATCACGATTCGTGGTTGTCGATACGATTCAAGGACGATGTTGGTTCATTTAGAACGATACGATCCGAAACAATTCAGTGACTTGAAATCGCTTCAGTAATTTTTTTGCCAAAAATTCAACCAATGTGACTGAAATAAATACCTGAAATGATTTATTTATTATTAGGTTATTAATATTATTAACCTGGTTAATTTAGAATTTCTCTAAAATTTCCAAACCCATATACAGTATTCCCAGAGAAAACATCTATGAACCATCTATGAAATATTAATGATTTTTAAGTTTGAACATGCAATACAGATACAGATTTAACAACTGTGACTTGAAAAATAGCTTAGAATTAAATAAAACCACTTTTCCTAAAGTAGAACACAGTCTTCTTTTCAATGAATGATATATGCATTCTTTATAAATACTTGCATACATCATTCTTTTATTCTTTCAAGTAGACACATTTATTTGAATGAACCTAGGTTTTATTTAGTTATCGTCTCGTTTTCATCCGTGAAAAAATGTCGGCAAATAATTTTCATCATCATCTTCGTCGACGAAATAAACACTGCAGTGAAGGTAAAGTTTCCTAGATTCCTGTTATTGACCTTTACATGTCCTACAAACAACATGTGACTCATTTAGAACATCTCCGTCTTTACAAAAGCCAATGTGTTTTCACACACTGGTCATTTCTCGCTCGTCGGCTTCTCCTTGTCATTCGCCATGCTATGTCTTTGTGCTGCTGCTGGTACGTGGCGATAACGTCACAGATAGGCAGACTGAATCGAGTAACGTTTAACGCCTGTGTCATTAAAACTAAAGTTCAATGAAAAAAAACAGCCATATAAAGTCTGATGTGCTTAAATTCAATGCGTTATTTCCTAGTATCGATACAATCGATTGATCAACTTTTAAAACGATTTTAGATCGATATATGCAGATCTTAGATCGACTAGCAGAGCACAGATCGATGTAGTTGGATCATTTGAATATAAATCGATACATCGATGTAGTAGATGAATCGTTAACCCCTACTTATTTTCCATCTTGTGAAAAGGGCATTATACCACCCCGTTAAATCATTTAAATTCAACACTTTTTTTCAGTTAACTATTTCCCTTTTTAAAATATGGTTTACCTAATTTTACATGAATATGTGATATATTAATATATTACTATTTACATCATACTTTATTAAGCAAAAATTAAATACAAATTTAACAAATACACCCCATTCAACAGTTAGTTGCATGATGTTTTGTTCATTTTCCTTTTGTTTAGAAACATTTAAATGAGATATAAACAATATAAATGAGACTTATTATGGTGCATCTTTCAGTTGGGGTTTATTTAAAGGGTTATTTGTTTGTGTTTTTCAGGTTGCTACATATGACAGTTCAATGTTATAGACCTGAGACATTTTTGTTTTGCTTCAGTCACTTCAGCTTGACCTCTCCCAAAACCCACACACTTTCTTGAGGTCCCCCTTCCATGTTAATAGAAATGTTGCTTTAAATTATCAGAAGGGTTTTAGGTCTACGGATTTAGATGGTGTTTTTCCCATCACATGTTGCTTTGTATTTTGTTCTGGCTTAAGGAGTATGATATAACATTTAGGTGCAAAAATGCAGAATAATAAACCAAAGCTTGATGATAAAATGGCAAATATCTCCACAGCTACAGTAAATTTTCCAGGAGAACTGACATAAGCTGGAATAAATGTAAGCCATACAGCACAGAATATGAGCATACTGAATGTGATGAATTTGGCTTCATTAAAGTTATCAGGCAGTGTGCGAGCCAGAAAAGCTAAAATGAAACACAAGACTGCCAGGAGGCTAATATAACCCATCACAGCCCAGAAACCTATTGTGGAACCCAGACTGCACTCAAGTATGATCTTTTCCTTATAATATTTCATATTTTTGTACGGAAATGGGGGAGAAACTATTAGCCAAAGCACACAGATTAGAACCTGTATAAGTGTAAAAGCAAGAACACTGAGTCGTTGTTGTGCAGGTCCAAACCATTTCATGACATTACTTCCTGGAAGTGAAGCCTTGAAGGCCATTAATACCACTATTGTTTTACCCAGAATACAGGAGATGCAGAGGACAAAAGTGATCCCAAACGCTGTGTGACGCAACATACAGGACCACTCAGTGGGCTGACCAATGAAAGTAAGTGAACAGAGGAAACACAGAGTCAATGAGAAAAGTAGCAGGAAGCTCAGCTCTGAATTGTTGGCCTTTACTATTGGTGTGTCCTTCTTGCTGTAAAACAGAATGGCCACCAGCACAGTTAGTCCAACTCCTAACAGTGAGAAAAACACTAACAATATACCCATAACTTCTGTGAATGACAGAAACTCTACAGCCTTCAGCACACAAGTATTTTTCTCAGCATTAGACCAGTATTCCCCTGGACACTGCTGGCAGTTAATTGAATCTGGAAAGGGAGTTGTGATCACTAGTTAGAGACAAAATAATCATTTCTGGATTCCTTTGATTAGAAACAGAATCCTTAACATTAAAAAAAGAAAACAAAAAGAACAACTAACCAATTTTCTATGAAACTGTGAGATGGGTTGAAAATTACCTGTCTCATTACTGATTTCTCCTTCTGCACATGGAATACAGTCATAACAGCAGACAGGTCTTCCTTTTTGTACAGCCTTCCTAGTGCCTGGATGACAGCTCTCACTGCACACAGACCTTGGCTTCTACATAGAAAAATACATTGTAAAAAGGAATACATTACTGTGGCGAGCAGGAAGTGGCCAAGGGCATCGCTCTCTCACTGCCCTCAGCCTTGTCCTGCTCACCACAATTACATCATTCAGTAATATTGTAAAGAGAATATTACATCTTTGTAGAACAAATCCACACAAGGGGGAAGTTGCATAATGTCTTATTATAAATACTTCTCAGGAACAAAACAATACTTTGAAAGTGTTTTAGAAATTTACCACAATTTCTCAACATTTTAATGTCATTCCTTTTGATGATTAATGCTTTGCTCATTTTAAATTTTTTAATTATATTCCCTTAAACTAAACAAAAACAATGACAAACAGGTTATTGCAATTTACCTTCAGCTGTCCTCCAGCCCAGATTATTTTTTCAATGCTAAGGTCTAAATTCTGGTTAGGAGGAAGCGAGGCATCATAATATCCCACTGATTGTAACTCAAATGATCCATTTGATGTCTGCTGCCAATTCACAACTTCATACAAAGCCACTACACCACCAGTTTTGTCAAACCACACATGATCTCCTGTCTTTATGGTAAAATGTATCCTTTTCAAAGCCTCAACCACCTTGCCAAAAAAATAAAAAAAATAAAAATGAATTTGGGCATTTTAACACATTGTTCCCATTTTCTCCCTTTCTATGTATCAGTCTTTTATCGTGTACCTGCTGTGGTTGTATTGTCAGGCCTTTCTCACAACCTTCTTGTTCTTTGCACTTGAATAGTCTGTGTAGTGAATGAGCCACAGCATAAATTGCTTTGTAGACATTACTTGAATATCTGTGTTCAGTCACATCTTCATTGTAATTTTTCAATGCAAGAAGATCCTCATATCTGCTGCAACTTGATTCATATTGAGAATAATTCCCATCACTCTCTGAGCATGGAAAAGCTGTGTCCCAGAATTCTTTCATAACATATTCTGCAAACCCATCAATATCGATTTTTCTGACTGCAAACCCTAATGACCCTCCCATTGTGTGAAAACTATTTGGAGTTATGTAAGTCATTGCAGTTATCCATGGCTCCACACCAATCATCTGGAGGCCTGTAATTTTCTGGATACTTAACTGCTCAATAAGTAAGCCCATCTCAACAAAAGAAACAAATGCAACAATCACTTTTGCTGTGCCTCTTTCTATAGTGTGTACCACTTGATTGAGTTTTTCAGGCTCTGTTCGGTAAAATTTCACAGAGTACTCCACACAAATCCCTTCTTCTTGGGCTGTTTTTAGGAATATGGCCATTCCGTTGTTTCCATAGTCATTGTCACTGTTCACAGCTCCCACCCATGTCCAGCCTAAATGCTTTACTATGGATGCAAGTGCTCTGCTCTGGTGGTAATCACTAGAAATAGTCCTGAAGAATGAGGGGTAATCCTTCCTATTACTGAGACATTCACATGAAGCAGAGTGACTTATCTGAAAACAAAAGAACAATAAACTGTGAAAAAGTCATCAGCATGGTGATTATGTCAAACATTTACTGATATTTCTCTTTACCACTGGAATCTTAAAAGGTCCTGTAGTTCTGGAAATAATTACTGTGGCAGAAGTCTCAGATTCTCCAATGATAGCATGTAAAGGAGACTTCCCATTGCACTTGTACCCTTCTGCAAACTCCTGACCATTCATTAATCCCAAAGTTGCAATCATGGTAGACAGTCTTGAACCACACGTATCATAAATCATGTAGCCAATAGAAATATTTGGTAGCAAACTTTGACTTCTGTTAATCTCCTCAATTGCAAAGATCATGGTTTGAGCCAGCCGAAAATCTCTCATATTCACACTATGGAAACATTAAACCATTAAATAGCAACATATTTAAAGTGGAAAGTAAAAAAAAAAAAAAGAAGATTATATTCAAATATGATAATGTGTCACACATTATAGGTAGTTTGCGGTTGAATATAAATTTACAGATATGCAGCTTTTTTTCTTTTTACTAATCAGTTTATATTGAAATACATTATCTGCTCTAATGTTTCACAAACCTGGAGCAAGATGGAGGTTGAGGTTTATGCGTAAACTCAAATGAAGGAAATGTTTCTTTTCTGTGGACTGCAAAAATTCCTCCAATAGTTACATCTCCATCCTTGAAAAACAAAGGGTACTTTGGGTCTCCCATCATTCGGCAAAGAGTGTTTTCCACCTTAGTATGAAGGTGATGAATAACCAGGAGTGTGTAAAGAAAGAAAAGCATCCCAAAGAATGATCTCAAATGCACCTGACAAATGCAATGACCTGATATAGTATTTGCACTTTTATAGACATAATTATTATGGATGAATGATTTTGAACATAGTCACTGACCTCATAGGGCAAGACAGAAGTGGAATAGAGTACATTTTATGATAGAGTTTTGTTCTCTCAAATTATCAGAAAGATTTGTAAATGTTGAATAATGAAGTTATATAATTACATAATAAGAAAGCAGAAACTGTATTTTTTTTAATTTAGTGCATACAACTTAAAAATGTGTTTCTGGATCAAAGCAATTAAAAATTATGTCTTAATCACAAAGTGAGTGCAATTGTTATGAAAATGTTGAGCTCACAATCAAGCCTAATTAATTATTTTTTCTCAAGTGTATTATATTGAAAGATAATTATTACATTGTAAACATTGTTTTACTTGTACATTATGTACTGGTATTACCTTGTGAACTATGATTACATTGCGTAACTAGTACATTATATGAACAACTGTCACTACATTGAACATAATGAACATTTTTTTACATTAATAAATGTAATACTTATTACATAGTTATTGCATTATGCATATTTTATTGCATTAATAATTGCTACACATGTGTTGTATACAGTACATGCAGCATGGTCAGTAAAACTGGGTGCACACTAGGGTGGGAATTACGTAATTTTAGGGGCAAGGCCATTTGGCCTCCACCTTTTCTTTTTTAGGGGCACCAAGGCCATATAACAGGGCACAAAGGCCATTGAGTACAATTCGATGGTTTTCCCATTCAGATTAATAGTTTAACATCCTAATTTGGAATAAGACATGAATTATGACTTTTTTAATAAAAATAAAAACATTTTTTTAATGAAAGAGAGAGCGGCATTACATTCTAGAAGGTAAAAAAAATCAGACAGAAAATATAATATTTTATGTATTATGCAACGATGAGAAAGTCTATTGATTATCATAACATTATACATATAATCTATTATTATGAAAATGCCTGACATGTTACCGTCGCCATCTTGGAAGTGCGTCACCTCTCTTCATTCCTGGATAAAATAAAATGGGCAAAGAGGCGGGATATGGGTTGAGCTGAGGTGTTAATGCTATATGCTACTGCCCTCGCACTGAAGTGACAGCTGATTGAAGAAGTAAATTCAATAGTTTAAGTTCCTGTTTCTTCGAAATACTATAATAGGTAAAAGACGTAACTAAAAGTGAGACTATGTGTATGGTGATGCATTATTATTATGCTAGTTAAAAATGTGTCATCATGCAGTAATTTACAATATTGCTCTGAGCTTGTGCGTGTGAAAATGATTAATGTGCATAGCTTACATGTCAGTCAGCATGGCATCGCACGTCCCGTTCATAAAGCGCTTTATCCAGTCCATTTTAAAATCTGATTGTCGCCGCCTCTCAGTTTCTCAAATGGGTGAAACCAAAGATATTAACTCAGCAGTTCAAGTAAATGCACTAGAAATCTGTGCTCATTCTATCACGTTATATGAATTCGCTAACTCTTTTCTTGTCTCATGTTGTGTGTTGGGCGGGGTCGCGGATCATCGCAGCTGATTGTCACCAGCTGTGCTTGATCAGCGTGCCAGCTGCAGCGGATCAGCGAACCCTATTTCAGGGTTCTCAAGTTTGAGCAAAAGCTTGGAGTGAGATCACACGCGGTTAGGGGAGGAGCCACCCATCCCCGCCCCCAATTTTACCCATTGTTCATAATTAACCAGAACAAATTAAAATTATAACAATTAGTAAATCTGATAAATGACAGAGCAATTCATCACATCAAATATACTCTTTAATGCAGTATTACAAATATAGCTAACCAAAAATATAACAAATTGCTCCAAACAGTTTCAAACAAATCTTTAAAAATTGCGTTTTGATTTTTGAATGCGTCTTCTAGACGAATGATTTATTCTGTGGTGGGACATTGAGAACAAATGGACAGATTAGAGTGCACCACCTCTTCCACTGTCTCCTCCTCTAATCTGGCAACCTTTTTACCCTTTGGTGCCCAAAATGACAAAATATATTTCTGTTTTTTCCTGACATCTTTGAAAAATACAAATGCAACATTATGACAATGATTAAATATTACCCAGAGCAATCTGCTGTAATACATCCTTAATGTAACTAGAAAGACTATTAATATTACAGTATAATATAATTTAAAATAAAATCAGTAAATCTTCATTCCTTTCCATACCCACTAACATTTCTCTTAGTTTCAGATAACGTAAGATAGCCAAACTGAGCCTGGTTGCAAAGTAGTTGTAGAGTTTTTGACTGCATCAATAATAATGTACGATGGGCTATATATTAAATGTTCTAGCCCAAAAATGTTAGACGAGCTTCTTCCAACTTACCTTCTTCTCCATCACGACACATGTGTTCGCGCGATGTTGTTGGTTACCTAGTAACGAACGTACGAGGATGTTCCGTCCATTTCCGTGTGTTCGCGCTACTGAATGACATGTCATTGTATAGATCAGTGGTGGCGGCAGGAAACTTCACTTTGTTTGCCTGCGCCTCGTATACAACGTTATAAAGCTTTCAGCCAGGACAACTTGGTTGGCATTGCCTTTTCAGCGTGAGAAATACACAGTGCGGCGTGTGAGCGTGTGAACCGGTCGAAATGCGTGTGTCTCACGGCCAATGCGTGAGACTTGAGAACCCTGCTATTTAGTCCCTCTGTTTTCTCCTCGTCTTTGTCAGATCGTAGTTGGATGCTCCTGTGTTCCCGCTCGTTTCCTGTTCTTCGTGTTCCTGCCTGTTCCAGTTCGTTTGGTTGTTCGTTTTCCCTGGTACTTCCACTACTGGCTCATCAGTTTCCTGTTTACCTTCCTCTGGATTACGGCCGTTTCCTCGCTTCATCTCGGCCGTCATCGTGACTGGGATTACCCACAGCGGTCCTGTGCTGCCAAGTGCCTTGCTATAGACATTTACTTAATTTATTTGTGGGCTTGTCCCAAAAAAAACTTTTATTTTTTTTATGGTGTGAAAAACTGCTTGGGGAAAGGAATTGTTTGTGCGGGTTAAAGTAAGTAAGTAAGTAAGTGAGTGAAAGTAAGTAAGTGAGTAAAGTGAAATATTGACGAGTACTTTTGATTTGCAATTATTTATTGCTAATCAAACTTTTTTCACTTTTGAGCTTTGTAGGAAAGACGATTTGTTGCAGATAGCTGAACACTATCGCATTCCTGTGGTGAGGCAATCTCTAAATGTAACGGTGGTCAGGCAGTGAAGGGACTGAGACCAGAACTGGCTTTTCTCACATTTATTCCTTTGGAGAATCTTTGGGAAAATCAGAACAAAACATGCCTTCAGGCACTGGTGTACATATAACAGTATCCGATGTAAAGCATCCCGCTTCTCATCTCTTTGGTAAATTATTACAAAAGAAACTTTCATACAGAGGAATACACCTTTAGCATACAAGAAGGGTGTAAAATAAACTTAAGAAAAATAAACACAGGAAAATATTTCCTCATTCTGAAACTAATTCACATTTAACATATGAAGCAACATGCCTTTGGGAAAATCAGAACAAAACGTGCCTTCAGGCACTGGTGTACATATAACAGCATCTGAACATACAAAAAATAAAAGAAATACACTGAATGTATAGCAAGTTGCTAGCGGAGTTTACAGCTAGTCACGCTAGACTCAGAGTGTATGAAGTTGCTGGAATTGCACCCAAATCTTAACAATACATGTAAAATAATATAACACAGATCATACGTCGAAGTTTGCAACTTAAACTACATTTTACAGTTATATCATTAAAACAAAGTGAGAGTGCTTTATACAGTGAACCTACCCGATGTAAAGCATCCCGCTTCTGATCGGGTATGGCAACAACACAAGGACAAAACGCAGCAGAGCTGCAGTACACCGTTTCTCCAAAGGAGGGCTCCAAAACACCAAACTCAATACAGCTGCTTAATTATGGTGAAAATCACATACAAACATTTCTAACTCTGTTACAACCACCTCCCCACTGTCCAACCTATGTCCAACAGCGCTGCTATCAGAACCCCGCCATGCACCTCATATACCCCTCCCTTTAGGAAGAACTGGACTAGCAAAATTATCTCCAACATTACTGTAACTATATTTCTCAGCCATAATGGTAAGTATCTGCGTTATGTATTATCAAATGCAAAAATAAATAAATAAATAAATAAAAATAATTATAAGAGATAACAATATCAGAGAAAGAAAGCTGTAGCTTACTGTATATCAAAGATAGCGAACAATTCCCCACATAGGAATAATTTAACCCTTTCACACGTAAGTTTAAAATATTCTGACTCCCCAGTGTGAGTTTTTCAAGGCGACCGTTATTTAGACCTTGCCACTTAAATGTTTCCATGGTGACGCATCATTGCTTGTCACGTGACACAGCACAACCAGAACAGAGCGCGGAATGAATGATGATCTGCTTTTATGTCATTTTTCTTTTTTTATTAAAAATATTCAAAAATGTATTAGCTATATCATGAAACACTGATATTCCGATTGTCAAATATGTGCAAGTGGATGGGTTTTGTTGTTTAGACATCTTTATAACGATCGTGTTAGTTGAGCTGTATGCACAATGGGCGGCGCCATTTTAGATTCTTTTTCAGTTCAGAGAATCGGATCTGTTGGATTTACAACGTCAATTCCTCCACTTCTCACGAAATACATGATAGTAAGTGGCTAATGAACTGGGAGAAGAATAGGGTCAAATGTTAAGCTACTTACACAATGTGTATCTGATATGAATAAAACGTGTCGTCTTATTATAATTGAAAATACTATTATTGCCGCTTCCATAGACATCTGTGTGTATTTTACAAACTCAAAATCATTGTTTTGCTAGTATATATGTGTATTTAAATGTCTGAAACCTAAAATAAACATTATGTGGTTGAAAACACTCAATAGTTGTGATATATGACAGCACTGAGTGCGTCTGTCTCTGGCTGAGCGGAGCGCCAGCCAACGCGCGAGAGCAAGTTTGAATTTAGCAGTTGCTGACATGATGCACTGAACGTTCTAATCACACCGGTGTGATCGTACGCTCCAGGGATCAGCCAAAACTGATCACACCGGTGTGATCGTACGCGTGAAAGGATTAAACACAGTCCTATACTGCCTAACCATATACAAAGACAACTCTAACCACACTTGATGTCGCACACTCGAGCTGGAGTTCAATGCAGCTTCCACAGCAACCGGCTTTGGGCTGATCTGGGAGATCGACGGGTCACGGCACCAGCGTAACCCCTACACCTGGGTCCCACGGGCCTCGAACCCGGGTCTCCGGCATGAGAGTCGGGAGCTCTAACAAGGAGGCTAAAGACTGCAGACCCTAGCGTCTGTCACTAGAGCGCCTATTGAGATCAGGGGAGTGAGGTTTTACTCACACAGCAACTACTAGCTGGCCTCCGTTACATAAAGCACATTATTAAGAATGACATTTTGAAACACTTGGTCGAAAGTAGTTAAGTAAAGTACTTTTATTTCCAGATGTGGATAGAGAGAGGACGGGCATTTTGGCTGTGGAAAGACTACGTCTGACTAGGGTGGGGAATATGGAGGAAAAAGGTGAGAATGCCGAGGGGGAGGCAGATGTCGAGCCCAAGGCTGGCTTACTGCCCTTCTACCCACTTTGGGGGTGTTGCGCGACTGAGGGTCCGTTTAGCCCGAATCCAGATGGAAGCGCAGGACCGGGCTGAGACGCGCTAAGCCGAAATGACGCTACGCCCAGAAGTCCGTAAACTGGAAATTGAAGCTGAGACATGGGTCAAACTGCAACAGCTCGAGTTGGAGTCAGCGAAGGTTGTCTCGGATCGTACTGCGCAGCCAAATCCTGTTGTTTCAGTAAATTCGGCAAATTCTGTGAGATGTTTTGACCACTTCATTTGATGTTAGTAAACAGATCGCTTTAGTGCCTCACTTTAGAGAATCTGAAGTGGATGCGTATTTCACTGCTTTTGAACGTGTAGCTGCTGCACTTCGCTGGCCAAAAGAGGTTTGGTGTCTTTTACTACAATGTTGATTAGTTGGAAAAGCACAGGAAGTCTGCTCTGTATTAACTTTGGAGGAAAGTTTGCAATATGATGTAGTAAAGAACGCTGTTCTTCGCACTTATAAATTGGTACCTGAGGTGTATCTGCAATGTTTCAGGAACCATAAGAAGGTAGCTCAGACATTTGTGGAATTTGCCCGGGAGAAGGGAATTCTTTTTGATGAATGGTTGTCTTCTAATAACGTGCAAGATTTGAGTTTGTTGAGAGAGCTAATGCTTTTAGAAGAATTTAAGAATTGTTTGTCAGAACGAGTAGTCACGTACCTGAATGAGCAAAAGGTCACGAAGTTATCACAATCTGTGATTCTTGCGGATGAGTATGTGTTAACGCACAAGTGTTTTTGTTTTACCCCAACCGGAGAAAGTATTGAGTTCGCTTTCAATTTAAAACTCGAATACTTGTACTAAAATGAGTTCACCATATAATAAAGAAACAAGAGAATGTTTTTACTGCCACAAAACGGGACACCTCATTTCTGATTGCTTGGTGTTGAGACGTAAGACTCAGCAAGGACAGTTAAAACCTGTTACCTTTGTGAAGTTTAGGGTTGGGAACCGTGAGAAACTTTCAGATTCCGGTTCCGCCAAACGATTCCGGTTCTGGTTCCCATTCAATTAAAAATATTAGTAAGAGAAAAATCCACAATCCTTTTTGTGTTTATTTCTTATCGTACTTGACAAATGAGTTTAACAGACTGGTAATGTAAACAAATTCAACATATTATTAAGCAATCTTTGTAAAAAAATAAATTAATTAAAAAGGAAATTAAAAAATTCTGCATTCTCTAGAATAATTTAGGACCTCTCCTTTATTGTATCTCCAACAGTGAAGAATACCCTCTCAGAAGGGGTAGAATATGCTTTAACACACATGTAAGATTTGATTTGATTTGTTTATTGATCCAACAATCAGCTATCTCATATTCATATGAGTGCTGTTCTTCCTGTGGTCAAAAATCACTATTACATATATTTTTTTTTTTTTTTTTTTTTTTACAAATTAAACATACATTCATACAACAAACTGACCATAAACCATACAACAAACATCCATAAACAAAAAACATTGAGTAGAGATGAACTATAAAATATTCCTTAATTTAAGTTGGTTAAATTTAAATCAACATCATGAACTAAGAGCCCACTTATACTTAGGTTCACAGTCTTTCACTTACATAACAAATTCTTTAACAAAGCAGAAAAAAATAAATAAATAAAAAATAAGAAATCATATACAAACTTGAGTAAATACATACAATTTCAGTTTAATTTTAAAGACCCTCTTACTAGCTTCATTCACCAAAAAACTAGGTAATGAATTCCATGCTACCATGGCCCTATAGTGTAATGTTCTCTGACCAGCTCCTGTTTTATAACCAGGCAAGATAAATTTTCCTGCTGATGACTGACGTGTAACATAATCATGTCCATCCTGGAAAAACTTAAAATTATTAAATAAAATACCAGGAGTCCTTGTTGTTATAACATTTCTTGCAAAACCAAGAAGAGAATAATGTAACCTACTTTTCACTGGTAACCAGTTTAACATATTCAACATATCACAAACTCTGGTCCTATATGAACAATTAAGCACTATACGGGCAGCTTTGTTTTGTGCCACCTGTAATCGATTAAGATTATATTCTGATGTATTGGACCATATAACTGAGCAATAATCTAACTGAGAGAGAACCAAACTTTCCATTAATTGTTTAATCAAATGTCTTGGTAAATATATTTTACAATACCTAATTGCAGCCATCGCTCTCCCCATTTTTTTTAACATTTCATCAATCTGATTTGCCCAGGATATACGGCTATCAATCAATACACCAAGTAACTTAACTTCTGTAACCTGTTCTATTTCTATATCATCTAGTTTTAATTGTAATAATGGCTCTACTCTGCCTACCCTCTTAGAACATAATACACTACATTTTGTTTTTTCTATATTAAGTACCAATTTATTTACATTAACCCATCTCCTAATACGCACTAACTCTTCATTTAGAGTCTCTTCAAGCTCTCTTGATGTAGACGCTGATGAATATATGGTGGAATCATCTGCATACATAACAATGGATGCATTGGTTAAAACTAAAGGTAAATCATTAGTAAATATTGAAAATAAAAGCGGCCCCAAACAACTCCCCTGTGGCACTCCACAACTCATAACTCTCATTTTTGAGAAACCTCCATTGAAATATACACAATATTTTCTATTGGTAAGATAACTATCAATCCATGCAACAGAATCCCTGTCAAAACCATAACAGTGCAATTTTTTAGTTAACAATTTATGATCCAGAATATCAAAAGCAGCACTGAAATCTAGTAAAACAGAGCCCACTATCTTTCCTGCATCAATTTCTTTCAACCATTCATCAGTCATTTGTGTTAACGCTGTAGCTGTAGAATATCCCTTCCTATAGGCATGTTGATGAGCTGTGTTCAAGTCATTTATACTAAAATAGTTTTGAATTTGAGCATATACTATTCTTTCCATAATTTTACTTAGGGTGGGTAATATACTTATCGGTCTACTATTCTTCCCTGAAAAATTCTTATTGTGATTTTTAGGCAATGGGATTATCTTTGCAATTTTCCACTGAGCTGGGCATACTGATTTCTTCAAACTTAAATTAATAATATGTGAGATAGGTAGGGCCAAGACATCTGCCACAGGTTTAAGCAATCTTACATCCAAATTATCAATACCTGCTGGTTTATCCTTGCTTGATCTTATTAATCTTTCTACTGTAGACATAGTGACGTTTTCAAAATGAAAACTACATGATTTATTCACCATCAGCTTTTCAGTAATAAGCTCAGATGAATGCTCTACATAGTTATCAATTGTCATCATATTATTTTGTAATTTCTGAATTTTATCACTAAAATAACCACTCAGATAATTAGCAATTTCACTTGGTTTAGTAATGAATTTTCCCTCAGCCTCTAAAAAAGAAGGTGTCGATCTACCACTTTTGCCCATAAGCTGATTAAGAACCTTCCAAATTGTCTTACTGTCAATATTATTACTACTAATTCTATTATAATAATACTTTTTCTTTTTGACTTTATTCAACATTGTAACAAAGTTCCTTAATTTACGATATTTACCCCATTCTCTTTCACTACCTGATTTTACAGCATCTGCCTTAGCTCTATCTCTCTCAATCATATGTGTTTTTAATTCCTGATCCAACCACGGAGACACAAAATTCCGCACATTAAACTTCTTAATTGGTGCAAATTTATTTACAATGGGGAGTAATACATTATCAAACTCACCCAAAGCAAGATCCGGATCTTCTTTTCGTAAAACTTCAGACCAGTCCACCCCTCTTACTTCATTACAATAATTGTTTTCATTAAAGTTTTTAAAAACTCTCTTGAAAACAATTTTCTGACCCGTTTTTGGTATTTTTGTTTTCCTTCCAATAACAATAAGGTTGTGATCACTACAACCCACTGGAATGGAAGCTACACTGGAACACAGCTCAGAAATATTTGTAAATATCAGATCAATACAAGTTGCAGATATAACTCCATCCCCTCTTCTACATATTCTAGTAGGCTTCTTAACTACTTGTGATAAATTACATGTATTCGCTAGAGAAAGTAGTCTCGCCTTAAGTGGACAGTCTCTCACACTCCAATCTATGTTAAAGTCTCCTAAAAAAAACAATTCATAATTTGTATCACATACTTTGTCCAGCATTTTACATATATTATCCAAGTACAATATGGTAGCACTTGGGGGAGCACTTAAGATGTGTGTAGAACAGATTATTTAAAAAAATGGTTTGAATGATTGATTCATAAAGACTTTTATTATTTCATTACTGGATAAATCGGCCCTAAATAGCAGTTAATTAACAGCACTGCATGCGTCCTGCGGAAGAACATTGTTGCCGGAGTTACTTCTCTCTGTTATGTCCATGACGAGTCACGCAGGCATTGGGCTACTCCGCAGCGGCTGCAATTCGCCGGCCAGTCTAAACAAGAAGTCAGAGTATAAACGCTTATTACAGGCTTAACATAGTGATTCAAGATAAGACAAAAACACGGTTTGTAAAAAAAAGCATTCATGATGCACTCGCTCATTGTATACATGTTGTAAATTCTGAACACAAAAAAAGTTACGGACTGCATCTGTTTTGACTACTACCGTCAATGTTTACTCAAACTATAATCTCACTACTTCAGTTCAGTTCAGTTCAGTTTAGTTTATTGTCATTGTTATCCAAAGGACAGCAACGAAATTGTGTTCGGAGCATACAACAATCGTACATGGTATTTTAAAGTGCACTAATAAATAAATAATAATAAATATCCCCTGTGTAGACATGGCCCATCAAAGTATATATAATAATAGTAATAGCAGCAAAACAGTTTACAAACAAGAGACAACCAGAAACATAGAATATGATCAGAGGTGGGTATGGATGAGGTTAATGCAGCAATGCAAAGTCCAGTTCAAGATATTCCACAGAGCATGATTTACTGTCCACGGTAGGAGGGGGGGAGGGGGGGGGAGGAAATATCATCGTTAAGCAGGACGGATATGGTTATGGTTATGGTTGATGCAGCAATGCAAAGTCCAGTTCACAGTTATTTTAAACATGAGATATTGTTTACTGTCCATTGGAAGGAGGGGGGTGGGTGGGGAGTTGTAGGGAGATAGAAGGAAGGACATCATTAAGCAGCCTTACTGCGTAAGGATACAGGCTGTTAGCCAGTCTGGATTTCCTGGCACCAATAGACCTGTACCTTCTTCCTGACGGCAGCAGATGGAACAGGTGATGGGCCGGGTGATCCTGGTCCTGCAGGATTTTCTTCACTCTCTTCAAACAACGGCTATCATAGATGTTACTGATATTCGGGAGAGTGGTCCCAATGATTTTCCCAGCTATATTTACCACTCGTTGGAGTGCCTGCTGATGGGCCTTAGTGCAGCTGGAATACCACACTAAGAATCCATATGTCAAAACACTGCTGATGGCACAGTTGTAGAAGTTGACCATAAGCTGTTTAGGGATCCTGGCATTCCTCAGTTGCCTCAGATAGTAAAGGCGTTGCTGAGCCTTTCCTATCACGGAGGTGATGTTGGTTCCCCAAGACAGGTCCTCAGTCACCGTTACTCCCAGAAATTTGAAAAATGGCACCCTCTCCACCACTTCATTGCCAATAAAGAGAGGAGAGTGATTGGGTCTACATTTGCGGTAATCCACGATGATCTCCTTAGTCTTTTTAATGTTCAAAGACAGGTTATTCTTGACACACCATGACGCTAGATGTTGCACTTCAGTCCGATAATCCGCCTCATTGTTGTTGTTAATGAGTCCCAGCACTGTTGTATCATCTGCAAATTTAACAATGAGGTTGGAGCAGAGAGAAGCAGAGCAGTCATGTGTGAAAAGAGTATAGAGCAGAGGGCTAAGCACACATCCTTGGGGGGCCCCGGTGTTGATTGATAGGGTGGGGGACAAGTGCTTGCCTACTCTAACCCTCTGTGTTCGATCTGTCAGAAAGTCCACAATCCAATTGCACAGCGAGTTGTCGAAGCCAAGGTGGTGCAGTTTGGCTCGGAGTTTAAACGGCCGGATTGTATTAAAGGCAGAGCTAAAGTCAACAAAGAGGAGTCTTGCGTAGGTGTTCTTGTGCTCAAGATGTTCCAGTAACATGTGGAGCACAATGGCAATGGCATCCTCAGTCGACCGATTCCGCCTATATGCAAATTGGTGTGGATCAAGTGATGATGGTATTGCACTTTTAATGTGAGTAATGACCAGCCTCTCAAGACACTTAGCAGGAATGGAAGTGAGTGCTACCGGTCTATAGTCATTTAAAAGACTGGCATTTGACTGCTTGGGTACTGGGACTATTGTGGCTGCTTTAAAGCAGGCAGGAACCCATGAAGTGGACAGCGAAGTGTTATAAATTTCAGTGAAGACGTCAGTTAACTCCGCAGCACAGTCTCTCAGCACACGGCCCAGCACACCGTCTGGTCCGGCTGCCTTCCTGATGTTAATGTTGCAGAGAGCCTGTCTTACTTCATGGTTGCTCAGGACTGGTGCACGGTCAGTAGACGGGAGGGGGGGCAGCACTGGGTCAGTGTTTTCCCTGTCATAACGGGCATAAAAGAGATTAAAATCCTCAGCTGAGATATGATCAGCAGAGGGAGATGTTGATTTACTCTTATAATCCGTGATGGCTCTAATGCCCTCCCAAACCTGCCTGGGATTTGCAGAGTTATCAAAACAGGCTTTAATACGCCTCCGGTGTTGTTGTTTGGCAGTGTTGATTCCTTTCCTTAATGCAGCCCTGGCTTTGCTGTATAAGTCATGATCTTTAGAACCCAACGCTCTATTTCTAGCCCGGATCAGTTGTTCAACTTCGTGTGTGATCCAAGGTTTCCTGTTGAGATACACACGGAAATGTTTCCAAGATGTAACATTGTCCACACAGAAGTTAATGTAACAAAGGACAGTGGAGGTGTATTCATCCAGTGACTCACGAGTGTCCATACCCTGCCCCTTGAAAACATCCCAATCTGTGTGGTGGAAACAGTCCTGTAACATAGGCATAGCGTCCTCTGAGAACATTCTCACTGTCTTGGTTGTGATCCTAGTGCTCTTGATCTTGGGTGTGTACCGTGAGTGTAGCAGCAGAGAGAGATGGTCTGACAGACCCAGGTGGGGGTAGGCCTGGGCCCTGTATGCTTCTGCTACATTAGTATACACCTGGTCCAGCGTTTTATCTCCCCTCGTAGCACATTTCACATTGCGATGGAATTTGTGAAGAACAGTTTTTAAGTCAGCATGATTAAAATCCCCAGCGGCGACAAAAACACTGTCCGGGTGTGCTACCAAGCTTTTATTTATGCTGTTGGAAACCCGTGCAAGCGCTAGCTTTGCATTAGCGTCCGGTGGAATGTAAACAGCACAGATATAAACAGCAGTAAATTCCCTCGGGAGATAAAACGGTCTGCACTTCAGCAGCATAAATTCCACCTCCGGACTGCATAGTCTGTCCATAACGGTGACATTTGTGCACCAGGAATTGTTAATATAGATACACAGTCCCCCGCCGACCTTCTTACCAGAGTCTGCGGTCCTGTCGGCTCGGTAGGTGGTGCGCCCCGCTAGCTCGATAGCAGTATCCGGAGTGGTGCTGTTCAGCCAAGTTTCAGTAAAAATCATGCAACAACAGTTATAAATAGTCCTCTTTGCTGCTATATGCAACCGGATCTCATCCATCTTGTTACGTATCGACCGGGCGTTTGAGAGGAAGATTGTAGGAAGCGGTGGTTTAAACGGATTAGCCTTCAGCCTAGTCCATACGCCCGCTCGCTTACCCCTCTTCTGCTGCCGCTCACAGCGCCTCCTTCGTCGGCCTGCTCCTGCGGGGAGCCCGGTAGATGGTCTAGTGATCTCGAGGGGAATGAACTGCTCGGTAAACAGGTGTTGTACTCCAGTATTCAGGTTCAGAAGTTCAGTGCGGCTGTACTGAAATGCCGCTATACTTAAAATTTGCGACGTAATACACAGTAACACCAAGAAAGTGAAGAAAACATGCACGTTGTAGGAGCTCCTGGCCGCTGCGACTGTGCGCGCCGCCATCTTGAGATTCTAATCTCAATTTCGCTTGCTAATCTGTAACGTTAATCATTTGAATATGTGTAACACATAAATATTGATACTTTGTGATTGTAAAGCAGTTTCATATCGACAACTGCTCTCTCTCAGCGCAAACTGATTTTAACGCACTAGAGAGTGACTCTGCGCGCGCGTGTGTGTGTGTACTATAAATGCTGCGCGTGTGAGAGCAAATCGCAACTTCAGTGGTGAAGTTTTTGTCATTTAGGAATAACATTTAGGAATAAGACGTAGGTTTGAAACGAAATCTTTTAAAGATTAATCATGCAGCTCTACTCTCTCTCTCTCTGTCTGCGCCTTGAGGTGAGACGCTAAAGGATAATCTACTCCCAGGACTGACCAGAACCGTTTTCAGAAACCGGAACTTAGGAATTTTGCACGGTTCCGGTATTTTTTCAAAAACACTACCGGTTCTGGAAAAGAACTGGTTCTCGGTTCCCAACCCTTGTGAAGATGTAATGGTGTCTAATGTTGTTTTAGAGAAGGATGTGATCGAATCAGGGTTTAAACCATTCTTGTTAAAGGGGTTAATCTCCGTAAATGGCAAACCCAGAGAGCAGAAAGAAGTACAAATTTTGAGGGATACAGGATCGATACCAATCACTTAATCTCTGATGCACTTCCTTTGTCAGAACAGACGTTTTGTGGTTCAAGTATGTTAGTGCAAGGGATTGAGGTGGGGGTTGTAAAGGTACCGCTGCACCGGATACACTTACAATGTGATTTGGTCTCAGGTTTTGTTAGGGTTCTACACGTTCTTCTCTTCCTGTGAAAGGGGTTGCATTCATTCTTGGAAATGTTTTGGCGGGGGCGGGGGGCGTTGTGGGGGAGTGGGGGGGTAAAGTGTCACCTATGCTCAAAGTCGTTGATAAACCTGACTGTTTTATTCCCGCTGATGACATATCTGATCATTTTCCGGATGTATTTGCTGCTAACGTAGTTACACGTGCTCAACAACGCAGAATTGGAAATGACATTGTTTTGGCTGACTCTTTTTTTTCTTCTCTTGCCACTGGAATTGTTCCTTCTTCTCTTAAAACAGCTGCTGTAACTCCAATTCTTAAGAAACCTGGTTCAGATCCCAATAACTTTAATAATTTTCGTCCTATCTCAAATCTCCCATTCATCACCAAAATTCTGGAAAAATAGTTGCTGCTCAACTTCATACACATCTTTCCGAGAATAATTTATATGAACAATTCCAGTCTGGTTTCCGTTCTCTTCACAGCACAGAAACGGCACTCCTTAAAATCACTAATGACCTTCTTCTGGCTGCTGATTCTGGTTTATTATCTATTCTTCTTCTGCTTAATTTGAGCGCAGCATTCGATACAATCTCACACACTATCCTATTAGACAGACTTTCCTCTATCGGTATTACTAACACGCCTCTTAACTGTTTTTTTTTTTTTTTAATTTTTTCAAGTTAAAACACAAAACAAACAACAAACAATGGCTCGGACTACACACACTCAAAAAAACAAAAAAAAACAAAAACAAAAAAAAAACATTAGTACATTAGTAAAAGGCTGCAGATCAGACTAGGTGCCCAGAGGGAATACGCAGCCTAAACCTTAGAGGAGTCACTGGAGGCCGATTGAGTTGTTAACTTGTCCAAGTGTCCCAGAAATGAATCCCAAGCAGCGGAAAACTTTTCCATAGAATCAGACCTCAAATGTCGAAGCCTTTCCATCTGTATGACAGAGACCATGTCCGTAATCCACATTCGGAAGGAAGGGGGCGAGGGTGACTTCCAATTTTTAAGCACTAGTTTCTTAGCCACGACCATACCTAGCATTAAAGACTGTTGTAACACGCCTGAAAGGCGAGAGGTATGCTGCGAGAAGCCAAAGATGGCAAGTTCAGCGTCCGGTGAAAGGGGCGTGTTATAAGCCTTGGAAAACCAGTCAAAAATGCTTGACCAAAATCCAGACAGTAAAGGGCAAAACCAGAAAGCATGGGAAGCTGTATCCTCTGCCACCTTACACCTGTCGCACATTGGTGAAACAGAAGGGTATATTTTATGCAATTTATCTTTAGTATAATGCAAACGGTAAATAACTTTAAATTGGATCAGTTGGTGCCTGCTGTTGATTGAACAGGCATGTATCGTAGCCAAGCATCTGTCCCACGTGTCATCGGAGAGCTCAACTCCTAGATTTTCCTCCCAGGCCTCTTTAAACCTTACAGTAGGAGCTGAGGTGCAGCTTCCAAATAAACAAACAAATTTAGAAATAAGATGCCTAGAATCAGGAGGATTAAAAAAAATATATAAAAAAAACATGCTTCTCCGGGAGAAGTTCAAAATTACTAATTTTGGACTTAACATAATGTCTAATTTGCAAATAACGAAAAAAATGTGCATGAGGCAAATCGAACTTCTCCCTTAACTGATTAAAAGATGCAAACCGCCCATTAATATAAAGATCTTTGATGGAACCCAAACCCTTCTCCCTCCAGACATGGTAAGTTATATCAGACCATGGGGGTAGAAAGGACTGGTTGTAACAAATTGGCATATGAACAGAGGTCTCTGGCAAAGTCAAAGCTTTTCTCACCTGATTTAAAATTTTTACAGAATTTTTCAAAACAAAGCTTAATTTATTCAATTCTCTAGGCTTATCCAATTTGGAGAACAGCAGTGCCGTTAAGGAGGCACCAACAGCCAGGTTAGTCTCCATTTGTACCCATAAGGGGGCCTCAGGGGTCGGATTGCCCGGTGTCTTCTTCAGCCAGAACATTAAAGCCCTAATATTGGCAGCCCAATAATAATGCTTAAATACTGGAATGCCCAGACCACCTGAAGACTTGGATTTTTGTAAATGATTTTTAGAAATCCGGTGGGTCTTATAATTCCAACAGAAAGATAGAATTATAGAATCCAGTTCCTTAAAGAAAGCAGAGGTAAGAAAAATGGGGAGATTTTGGCACATATATAAGAATCTAGGAAGAGAAACCAATTTAATCGAATTTATACGGCCAATCATAGACAAAGGTAAAATTTTCCAATTCCCTATATTACTTTTGAGCCTAGAAAGAAACTCTGCAAAATTTAACTTAAATATTAATTTGGGATCTTTGGGGACTGTCAGTCCGAGATACGTAAGGTGGTCTCTAACTATCTTAAACGGAATATTCTCCAAAAAAACAGGCCTGTATGTTTCAGAGAGAGGCATAAAGGTACTCTTTGACCAATTGATTTTATATCCCGATAGTGCCCCAAAAGAAGTAATCAAATCTAAGAGAATGGGAACTGATCTCTCAGAGTTCCGCAAATACAATATTATGTCGTCAGCATACAGACTAATAAGAGCTTCCCTGCCCCCCACAACAAGACCCGTGATATCTATATAGCGCCGAATACTAAGGGCGAGAGGCTCTATTGCAATGGCAAAAAGGGCAGGCGAGAGGGGACAACCCTGCTGCACTGAGCGGTGCAAGGGAAACATAGGCGACCTATCTGTGTTGGTTAAAACTGAACACATTGGCCTGGCGTATATTAATCTGACCCATGATATAAAAGTCTCGTCAAATCCAAACCTTTGTAATGACGCGAACATGTAGGGCCATTCGACCTGGTCGAAAGCTTTCTGCGCATCCAAGGATAGGATTGCTGCCCCCTTGACTTTTGCATGGTTGGCGTATATTATGTTGAGGAGGCGACGTACATTAAAGAAAGAGAATCTCCCAGGGATAAATCCAGTCTGGTCAGGGTGAATGATCGAGGGTAAATGCTTGTTAAGTCGAATTGCTAAAGCTTTAGTAATTACTTTTCTATCAAAATTCTGAAGCGCAATTGGCCTATAGCTGGCTGGGTCAGTTTCGTCCTTATCTTTCTTTAAAATAAGAGAGATATTGGCTTCATATAATGTACTAGGCAAAATATTTTCTTTTTTCGAACAGATTATCATTCTAAGGAGGAGTGGGGCAATGCTATCGCAAAATCTCTTAAAAAATTCAGTACAGAAACCGTCTGGCCCCGCTGCCTTCCCGGTTGGAAACGACTTCACAGTGCTGACTATCTCCTCCAGAGTGAAGTCAGAATCCAAGTCGGCCTTAGCAACGTCGTCAAGTCTAGGAATTTCAAAAGAGACAAAAAAATCCATTAAGTCAGAATGAGTGGCAGTACTGTTAGAAGTATAAAGTTCGCTGTAAAAGTCTTTAAAGCGGGCATTAATGTCCTTGGGTTTGTTTAACAGGAGTCCGTCTTTAGACCTAATGCTATGAATTGACCTGGAAGCCTGAGTCCCTTTGAGCTGTCTCGCCAAGAGCCTAGGGGGCTTATCCCCAATCTCAAAGTGTCTCTGCCTCATTTTCAAAAAAAGGTTGTTTATTTGACCACTAAGAATGCAGCTGTACTCGTATTTAAGCTTCATTATTTTGTTATAATCCTCAGCTAATTTTGATTCCTGATATGCTAATTCAAGGGTGGGAAGAACAGCCTGTATCTCTAAAAGTCGCTTCTCTCTTTCCTTTTTGGAAGCAGATTCATAGGAGATAATATGTCCACGCATAACCACTTTTAAAGACTCCCAAAGAGTAGAGTCTGACACCTCCCCATTGTCGTTAAACTCTATAAACTCTTTCAACTTGGTAGTAATGTATTCAACAAATTTACTATCGGTAAGCAGAGATGGATTAAAGCGCCAGGAATAAGACTGCTTAGGAAGAGAGAAGTCAACTGACAAGGTCAGGGGACTGTGATCAGATATCAATATACTGTGGTATTTGCTTTCAATGACCTGTGAAATTAACTGAGAATCAACCAAAAAATAATCTATTCTACTATACGATTTGTGGACATGGGAGTAATAAGAATAGTCCCTATCAGTAGGGTGTTGAACTCTCCAGATGTCCACCAGATTTCTGTATTTAAGCAGGTTGTTTAAGACCTGTACAGACGCAATTCCAGGGGGGGGGGGGCGAGTGGATAGTCTGTCCAAGTAAGGGTCTAAATAACAATTTAAATCCCCCCCAATTATTGTATTGGAATTACTCCCATCAGGGAGAAGGTCAAAAACCTTCTTGAAAAAGTTAGGGTCATCAGTGTTCGGACCGTAGATGTTTAAGAAAGTCAGCGGAAATGAGTTTATAGTTCCAGACACAATAATATATCTGCCATACGGATCAGTGACCATAGAAGAAAGTTTAAATGGAAAGTTTTTCCGAAAAAGAATGGCCACCCCACGAGCATGGGAAGTGAACGGTGACTGATAGACCTGTGAAATCCAACTGCACCTCAATCTACGTTGCTCGGTCGCATTTATATGGGTCTCCTGCAGAAAAATCACATCCGATGATAATGATTTAAGATGCCTAAATACTTTTTCTCTTTTTATAACGCCTCTTAACTGGTTTTATTCCTATCTCTCTGGCCGCACTCAGTTTATTCAGTTAAAATCATTCACTTCTCATTCAGTTCCTGTCACCACAGGAGTGCCCCAGGGCTCTGTCCTGGGACCCCTGCTTTTTATTATTTATCTTCTTCCTCTTGGTCACATTTTCCGTAAATATCAGATTCAGTTCCATTGCTACGCAGATGACACCCAGCTCTATCTTTCAACAAAACCTAACTCAATACTTCCACCATTTTCCCTTACTAACTGTCTCCTTGACATAAAATCCTGGTTCACTTCAAACTTCCTTAAATTAAATAGCACCAAAACAGAATTGCTTCTTATTGGCACAAGATCAACATTAAACAAACTTCATAATTTTTCAATTCCCATTGATAGTTCCTACATCTCCCCCTCCCCTCAGGTTAAGAGTCTGGGTGTCATCTTAGATAGCACCCTCTCGTTTACGTCTCATGTTAATAATGTTACCCGGTCTGCTTATTATCATCTTCGAAATATCAACCGTCTGCGCCCTTTCCTTACGCCTCATTCCACTGCCATTCTTGTTTATAGTCTAGTCACTTCTCGTTTAGATTACTGTAATTCCCTCTTGTTTGGCCTCCCGCATAAAACACTTCGTAAACTACAAATGGTCCAAAATTCAGCTGCTCGTATTATCACCCGTACCCCCGCTATTCATCACATCACTCCTATCTTACAACAACTCCATTAATAATAATAATAATAATAATGTCACCTGTGTTTACAGAGGATAATTTAGGGTCGGATCCAAAAGATGTAAACAAAAAATGTTAGATATGACAGACCTTCTGTTACGACAGTGGCCGACTTGGAATTGTTAGCTGGACCCATTTCTCATCATGGGATTAAGGTTGCACAAAGGGAAGATGTGTCGCTAACTAAATGTTTTTCGGCTGCTGAAAGTCCAAAATCTGATAAGGTTAGCATAGCTGATTACGTGATCGAAGATGGGTTGTTAAGGAAATTGCATTAGTACAGAGATGGGGAGAAAGAGTGGGATGTTGTGTGCTAGATTGTTTTGCCTATCGCCTATCGACAACAAGTGTTGAGTTTGGCACATGATCATGAATTAGCCGGCCATTTGGGGGTAACACAAACTTATAACTGCATTGTCAAACATTTTTTTCTGGACTGGCTTGAAGAGCGAAGTTTGGGTAAGCCGTGATGGGTAAGTGATGGGTAAGCCGAATCAAGATTCCACCAGCTCCATTAATTCCGATTCCTGTCATTTGCAAACCATTTGAACATATTATTTTAGATTGCGTTGGTCCCCTGCCGAAATCAAAGGCAGGTAATCATTTTTTGTTAAATATAATGTGTTCTGTGACACGTTTTCCGGAGGCTGTTCCCGAAAATAACTGCACCTGTCATTATTAAAGCTTTGCTGAAGTTTTTCTCCAGGTTTGGATTGCCCAAAATTGTGCAGACCGACCAGGGGACGAATTTTCGCTCTAATGTTTTTAATCAAGTATTGAAAACTTTGGGTGTTTCACATCGAATCTTGAGCGCAAAACGTTTCGGTTACGGATGTAACCCTTGTTCCCTGAGTAGGGAACGGAGACGTTACGTCAGAATGACGGAGAATGGGGGTTTCGCATAGAAAGCCAATCCTCTTCGAGTATTTAATAACAAGCCAATGGCATGAAAATGCCTTGGGGCTGCGGAATTTGCATAGCGTAACTCCGCCTCACCCCGTGGGTATAAAAGGAGGAAGTGAACGCAACCGCAGTATGTCTTCGCTGAGGAGCCAAGACTGAACTCAGGCGTCTACCCAGCGGTACAGCCGAAGTGGCAAGGAGACGTAACGTCTCCGTTCCCTACTCAGGGAACGAGGGTTACATCCGTAACCGAGACGTTCACTTTTGTAATCACTCCGAGTTACGTCGGAATGACGGAGAATGTGGGTATGTGCCATCACGCCATCTTCAAGCTGTCTTCCAGTGCCCTGCGAAAGTCTGGACTCCTGGCCTCACTTATACCAGGAGAAACCTACTTTAACACAGGAATACCAAGGTACACTGGGAAACATATCCCGGGAGGGACATGCTACCAGATGCCTACCGTAGGAGGACTTAAGAATACACATATGGCCCCGTAGGGACTACATATGGAGATCACTGGAGCACCAACCTAAGGGTGGCTAGAACTTAACTCCAGGAGTGGCAGATGGCTTGCCAAGGGAAGACACATGCTCAGAGAGGCTTACAGTGGAAATACACATGTGACAGTTACCATAGTGAACCGTGCACATGGAGGCACCTAGCCGGCATCCAGAGCAATAGCAGTGGTGCCTGCATCAGAAGTGCTGGAGGACTCAGGGCTTCAACGGAAGGCTCAGCTGAGGAATATCACACTTATCCAGTCCGAGGAGTGGAATGGCGAGCAAGCAAAGACACCTAAGCGGGTCCAGTACTGGCGGAAGCGAGTACGCGAGAGGACACCGGCTCAATTCACAGATTATAGAATCTTGCGAAGGTGTTTGGTGTCGCCCAGCCTGCAGCTCTGCAAATGTCTGTCAGCGAGGCGCCATGCGCTAAAGCCCAAGAGGAAGCCACACTCCGAGTGGAGTGGGCCGTCACACCAAGGGGACACGGTCGACCTTGCTGTTGGTAAGCCAAAGCAATGGCGTCCACTATCCAGTGAGACAGCCGTTGCTTTGAGAGAGCCCTTCCCTTCTGGCTCCCCCCATAACAGACAAAGAGCTGGTTTGAGGTCCTGAAACACCGCGTTCTGTCGACGTAGGTGCGGAGCGCACGTACCGGACAGAGCAGTGCCAAGGCTGGGTCTGCCTCCTCCAGGGGCAGCACTTGCAGGTTCACCACCTGGTCCCGGAAGGGAGTGGTGGGAACCTTGGGCACGTATCCAGGCTGGGGTCTCAAGATCACGTGAGAGTAAGCCGGCCCGAACTCCAGGCACACTTCGTCAACGGAGAATGCGTGCAGGTCCCCTACCCTCTTGATGGAGGCCAATGCAACCAGGAGTGCTGTCTTCATGGACAGAAACTTTAACTCTACCGATTGCAAAGGCTCAAAGGGAGGCCTCTGCAGAGCACTTAGAACTACTGATAGGTCCCAAGAGGGCACGAGGGGAGGACGAGGCGGATTTAGCTCCGAACTGGTCCCAAATCAGCTGGACCATCTGGGGATGGAGTCGCCATTTGCCGGAGATAGGGCGGACCCGTGACAGCTCGTCGGCCGCCAGGTTCCGGTCTCCTGGAATGTACACTGCACGAAGGGACCTCAGGTGCTTCTGACTCCATAGCAGGAGGTGGCGGGCGAGCTGCGACAACCGACGTGAGTGTAGACCACCCTGGTGGTTGATGTACGCTACTGTAGCGGTATTGTCTGAACGGACAAGTACGTGTTGACCCCTGAGCAGTGCTCGAAAGCGGTGCAGGGCCAGGCGTACTGCCAGCAGCTCGAGGCAATTGATGTGCATGGCGACATGAGTCGACATGACATGGCGACTGAGTATCTCCATGCCGAGAAAAGAGATCCCCTGCACGGGGGATTTGCTCTTCTCCCGGTTGACCCGAAGGCCCAGACGGGCTAGGTGCCGGAGCACCAGGTCTCTGTGTTCACAAACCTGTTCTTGAGAGTGTGCCAGAATCAGCCAATCATCGAGATAGTTCAGGATGCGAACCCCGTGTTCGCGAAGGGGAACAAGGGCTGCCTCGACGATCTTCGTGAAGACGCGAGGTGACAGAGCTAACCCGAATGGGAGAACCGTGTACTGATATGCCTGGCCTTTGAAAGCAAACCGAAGAAATGGTCTGTGTCGAGGCAAAATGGAGACATGAAAGTACGCGTCCTTCAGGTCGATCGCTGCAAACCAATCCTGAGGTCGGACGCATTCGAAAATGCGTTTGGCTGTGAGCATTTTGAACGGTAGTCGATGGAGAGTACGGTTCAAAATGCGCAGATCCAGGATCGGTCGTAACCCACCGGTCTTCTTGGGGACAATGAAGTAGGGGCTGTAAAACCCGGACCTCACCTCGGCTGGAGGGACCGTCTTGATTGCACCCTTCGCCAGCAGGGTCGCAATCTCCGCTCTCATGACCGGGGCATTGCCACCGACCATAGTGGAGCGAACTCCCCTGAAAAGGGGAGGAGACCGTGCGAACTGAATTGCGTAGCCGAATCTGATCGTTCTGATGACCCAGCGGGACAGGCCGGGGAGCTCTAGCCAAGCTCCCAGGAACTGAACCAGCGGGGTCATGCGAACCACAGACTTCCCTCCGGAGGGGCAGCGGGACGGGGAGACCGGCATGCGCCCAGGAGTTACCCCGTGCGGATGCACAGTCGAGCCCCGTTCCCCGACAGAAGAGACCAGGGAAGGACCAGCGTTCCACGGGGGTCTGTTCTGCCGGGGGTCTGGCGATAGAGGGGGAGGGGAGTGGTGTAGTCGAGGGACGACACACGCTCCCTTCCGCACCCTCAGAGACAGAGAGGAATGAGAGGGTCGACGCCCTGGGACGTCGAGCGCACTCATTCCTGTCTGTGTGCTCAGTGATGATGTCAAGTCTTTCTTTAACCAACTCAGGGTGCTGCCCACCTGTGGGTGAGCAGCGGGGAGCTGAGAACAAAAGATTCTCCCCCGGCCCTCCACCGGGGGAAGGAGGGGGCCTGCTACCTCCTCCTGAGAAACACTGGACTTCATCACTGAGCAGCCCGTCTCAGGAACGCCGCTTCGCCTGGCGTTTAGCGGCGCACGCGGCCTGAGGGGGCTGCGACGCCTGCCTGCGGCCTCCTCCACGACGCGTCCCGGACGAAGGCTGCTGCCGGGGACGCGTGGGAGGGAGGGGAGCCGCAGGGGGGCGTCCTCGGCCGCGAGCAGGCGGAGGCGTCTGAGCCGACGGCTGGGTGGAGGCAGCAGCTGGCAGTCGGGGCAGAATATGTTTAATCGCCTCCGTCTGCTTCTGGGCAATCGAGAACTGCTGGGCGAAGTCCTCGACTGCACCGCCGAACAGGCCAACCTGGGAGAGGGGGGTGTCGAGCAGACGAGTCCGCTCGGCTTCCCGCGTGTCTGCCAAGTTGAGCCATAGGTGGCGCTCCTTGACCACACTAGTGGCCATCACCTGACCAACGGAGCGAGCGGCCACTTTCATTGCCCGGAGAGCGAGGTCAGTGGCAGCTCGCAGCTTGTTAAAAGCCGTTTGGTCAGTCCCCCCCTCGTTCATATCTCTGAGCAGTTTGGCTTGGAAAACCTGCAAAGTGCTCATTGCATGCAGGGCGGAGGCTGCCTGTCCCACCGCTCTATAGGAACGCGCCGCCATAGACGACGAGAACCTACAGGCTTTGGATGGGTGCTTAGGAGTCCCACGGGAGGATGCGCTCTGTGGACACAGTTGCATCGCAACAGAGCGCTCCACCGGGGGAATCCCAGTGTACCCACGGGCAGCCACACCGTCGAGGGGAGGAAAGGCGGGGGAAGCTGGAGCTCGCTCTCGGGAGGTCAAAGGAGCCTTCCAAGTGCGCGTCAGTTCCGCATGCAACTCGGGGGGAAAAGGAATTGGGTTCGGCTGTGGCCTTGCGGCAGCAGCTTTACCCAAAAACCAATTATCCATCCGCGAGAGATCGGGGCAGGGCGGAGGGTTCCACTCTAACCCGATACTCACGGCGGCCCGAGACAGCATGGCCGTCATCTTGGGATCAGACACAGGCAACGCTGGCGCTCCCGAAGGAGGCAACGCAGCCACCTCCTCACTTCCCGATCAAGCCCACCCTGTGATGCTGCGATCGACATCGCATCATCCTCTGGAGCGCAGTCGAGGCAGTCGCCTGAATCGATTCGGCGCTTGCTGGCTCTAACACTGGAGCGGGGGGTGTGGCCCGAGGTTCTCTCGTCGGGTTTTTGTTCCACAACATCACCGTCAAATCACCCTGTCCGCGAGTCGAAGAGCCTCTAGAAGAAGAAGCAGAACGAGTAGCGGACACGGGGACTCTCACTTTTGTCAGATCATTGAGTCTAGATCGCAGTGTAGAGATGGTCATGTCCCCACAGAAGGAACATGAGTCATCCATGAACGCCGCTGCTGCATGCTGAATGCCCAGACACACAGAGCAGCGATCATGACCATCAGAAGATGACATGAATCAACCGCACCCAGAAGAACACGGGCGAACCATCTTTAAAAAGACGTGCCACGTGCAGCTCTTTCAGAAGAGAGGAGGAAATTCACTCTTTCATCGCTGAGGCGACCAGGGAGAAGTGTAAAGTCTGGCAGACCACTGCTCAGATCGCAGGCAATGCAGAATCTCGCTGGGTACCGCCGTCACACCAACACTGAAGAGGACGCTCGTCTCGAAGAGTCTTGTCAGTGAGAAATGGCTTGAGGAGTGAAGAAGTCTCTTGGCTCCGAAGCGAAAACATACTGCGGTTGCGTTCACTTCCTCCTTTTATACCCACGGGGTGAGGCGGAGTTACGCTATGCGAATTCCGCAGCCCCAAGGCATTTTCATGCCATTGGCTCGTTATTAAATACTCGAAGAGGATTGGCTTTCTATGCGAAACCCCTATTCTCCGTCACTCCTGACATAACTTGGAGTGACTACGAAAGGGAACTTTTATTAAAAATTCTCATTAGTATTTTAAGAAAACACCATTTTACCCGGTCAAAATCAGCTCTTGTTTTCAGCAAGCTGTTTGAGTGTCATATGCCTTTAAATAGTAAACCCCGCCTCTCTGTTCTGCGGCGTGAACGCACATGGAGTGTTGCCTTGACAACAGTTGAAGGTTTTGGAGAGACAGTGGGAGTCTCTGAGAACACTGTTCACCAACTGTTCACCAGAACAAGATGACGGCCGCAAAAAAGTTCGACAATTAAGGCTTGAGAACGTTTCTGAATGGTTGGTAACGTAATGTTACTTTGATCAAACTTTGTATGCACTGGCAGGGTAGAGTAGTGAGATACGAGATACGATATGAGCTGTGTGTTTACTGATGTATACGTTAGTTCATTGACAGATTGACGTTAAAATAATGGTCATGAAAAACTTTTTCCCTGTGTTTTGCAAAGATTAATATAAAGATTAATAAAACTTTAGGCGCAGAGGGAACATAAACAGTTGGTACTGATTATTTTTTCAGGAGCAGCTTCTTAGCAAAACCAGCTTTATACTGATCCTCGTTTATAAAGCAGTCTGGTGAGAAATGATTCGCGCAAACAAGAAAGTATTGACGTTGATCGTGGGGAATATTCCCATCATAAACAAAACTCCACTGCGTCTTTAGCGGTTCAAATTTAGGAACATCAGAATGATTTCTGTGTTTGTTATTGCACCCAAGAACAGAACAACACAATCGCTTAGACGCCATTCTGCTCCAGTGTATCAACAATGACGGACTATACTAGTCTATGATGACAACTCGCTCAGGGCGGGTCTGTGTTGAAACACTGCTGTCAATCAACAATCGCGAGAGGGGCATGCGACCGTGTGACGTCACACGGTCGAACGGCTCGATTTGAGACAGGGGAAAACAAATAAGGAGATTAAAACTAAACCACTGGATGGATTTTTATCATTAAATGAAGTTTTGTTAATAACTAAGTTCGGGAGGAGCACGTTCAGATAATTAACACGAGTGGACGGCAATCAGCAATCAGCAACCAATGATAAGAGGGTATATATAGACTCAGCAGTCTTACCTCGATCCATTGGCAGTTTGCAGCATTTGGCCATGTCCGAATCTAGCTCTTCCTGTTTTTGATAGAGAATCTTTCGTCCAGAATTAGGAATCTTTTCCGCAACCCGGTATCATCCATGGGCGTCAGGCCAAACAAACGGGTCATCGCCACCCCGGGCGAAACATCCGCAATCTACTTCCGCGGTATCTTTAAACCGGACCATTCAATAATTCCTGCCATAGAGATATGGACAAGGCAATGCTGCCATCTTAACGCAAAGGAATGGACATTCCTCCAGCGTCGGCCGTCGCAACAGGCAGTAAGTAAGTTAAGCCACGCTGCAGATCCAGTCCCGGCTGATCCACACTCTCAAACATCTGCCGGGTCAACTCTGTGAGTGCTTAGCTGAAAACTTTCGCGTCCCTGATTGAACTTCGCATCGCTTCAATCGTTGAATGTCGAGCATTTACGCTATCCGGATACTAATTGTGATCGATATAAATAGTTTCTGTACAATGATTTGCGTTCCTTAAACGCGATGCTTCTTTATGGCGTAAAACTCACACGTAAACAGTAGGGCTGGGAATCGATTCTAAAAGAATTGATTCCTCGATCCCAAAAAGAATCGATTCCTCGATCCGAGGCGTTAGGAATATAGAGTCGATTCCAAAGCTAGGAATCGATTCCATTAACAGGAATCGACTCCTCTTTTAAGATTTCAGAAGTTCAGACCAATTCTAACCCGCAGCTTCACCATTTGGTTTACTAATCCAGAACGAACAAATCGGCAGGGAACCACCCTTAGAAATGACAAATAAATAAATGAGAAACAACGGAGCTTTTACACTAGGCTTGTTACGGTGAAATGCCATATATGGTTTGTATCCTGTGTTTGCAGCGGTCCGAGCGCATTTGTCCCCGACGCCCCCCGCAGCGTGGGTCCGGTTCCACACCCAATTTAATTCTATCGAACCTTGGTGCGTTCGCGTGCATCTTATGTCATTGCAAACGTGCACGGCGCTCGATGGAAAGCAGAACGTGGGTAAATATTGTGTATTTACTTATTTATTTTTAGTAAAATTGCTTCTATTATGCGCAGTTAAGTGAACAATACAGGTTTATTGTACGTGTGTCGCATAAGGTGGTTTTCTGCTGCTTGCAAACGGACCCTTAAGAATACAGTGGATTTACAAATATGTTGCTCTGATTCCACGTACAATGCTCGAATACACTGCAGGCTCACTCTCGCTCGTATCCAGGGTAATTCCTCAACACTATCATCCCTTACTTATTTAACTGAATACATCACAATAAGCTAAAACGCATGCACAGGATACCTTATTTCCTGAACAAGGGCGCACCCGAGTCCGTGCTGGGTAGTCAGTACTACCACCACCTCCTCCAGGTAGTCTCGGGTCCGGTACCCCAGTGCGCACCCGGTTCCCATAATGGCGTTCACATTAGCGATTTTTCATGCGAACCATTCCCCGTTACGGACTTAACTGCCAGGGTGAAAGTTCCCTAAGCCATTTTGAAACGTTAATAAAGATGTGCATAATCCTGCAAAGATTAAATCTCCCCTCTTTTTCGCATCTTTGTTTGCGCTCAAGAAGATGATAATCGGCCAGCCAGGCCCCAATCTACTTCCCGCTTTTGCTCGGCTTCACACCACAGCTCATTTGCACAGGTACGTTTCTCCACTGCCCAGCAGTGACGTCTACTCTGCTCCCACTGAAGCTCTGTTTCTCCGGCTAATTTTCTATACTGCCCCAGCAGTGACGTCTCCTCTGCTCCCACTGGAGCTCTGTTTCTCTGGCTAATTTTCTCCACCGCCCCAGCAGTGACGTCTCCTCTGCTCCCAAAGGAGCTCCGTTTCTCTGACTAATTTTTCTACTCTGCCCCAGCAGTGGTGTCTCATCTGCTCCCACAGGAGCTCTGTTTCTCTGACTAATTTTTCTACTTTGCCCCAACAGTGATGTCTCATCTGCTCCCACAGAAGCTCTGTTTCTCTGACTAATTTTTCTACTTTGCCCCAACAGTGATTTCTCATCTGCTCCCACAGGAGCTCTGTTTCTCTGACTAATTTTTCTACTCTGCCCCAGCAGTGATGTCTACTCTGCTCCCACAGGAGCTCTGTTTCTCTGACTAATTTTTCTACTCTGCCCCAGCAGTGATGTCTACTCTGCTCCCACAGGAGCTCTCGTTTCTCTGGCTAATCTTTTCTACTCTGCCCCAGCAGTGATGTCTACTCTGCTCCCACAGGAGCCGTGTTTCTTTCGGCTAATTTTTTCTACTCTGCCCCAGCAGTGATGTCTCATCTGCTCCCACTGAAGCTCTGTTTCTCCGGCTAATTTTCTATACTGCCCCAGCAGTGACGTCTCCTCTGCTCCCACTGGAGCTCTGTTTCTCTGGCTAATTTTCTCCACCGCCCCAGCAGTGATGTCTCCTCTGCCCCCACAGGAGCTCTGTTTCTCTGGCCAATCTTTTATACTCTGCCCCAGCAGTGATGTCTCATCTGCTCCCACAAGAGCCGTGTTTCTTTCGGCTAATTTTCTACTCTGCCCCAGCAGTGATGTCTCATCTGCTCCCACAGGAGCTCTGTTTCTCTGGCTAATCTTTTCTACTCTGCCCCAGCAGTGATGTCTACTCTGCTCCCACAGGAGCTCCGTTTCTCTGGCCAATCTTTTATACTCTGCCCCAGCAGTGATGTCTCATCTGCTCCCACAGGAGCTCTGTTTCTCTGGCTAATCTTTTCTACTCTGCCCCAGCAGTGATGTCTACTCTGCTCCCACAGGAGCCGTGTTTCTTTCGGCTAATTTTTCTACTCTACCCCAGCAGTGACGTCTCATCTGCTCCCACTGAAGCTCTGTTTCTCTGGCTAATTTTTCTACTCTGCCCCAGCAGTGATGTCTCATCTGCTCCCACAGGAGCTCTGTTTCTCTGGCTAATTTTTCTACTCTGCCCCAGCAGTGATGTCTCATCTGCTCCTACAGGAGCTCTGTTTCTCTGAATAATTCTCATATGAGCTCTGTTTCTCTGGCTATTTTTTCTACACTGACACAGCAGTGATGTCTACTCTGCTCCCACTGGAGCTCTCTTTCTCTGACTAATTTTTACTCGGCCCCAGCAGTGATGTCTACTCTGCTCCCACTGGAGCTCTCTTACTCTGGCTTATTTTCTACACTGCTATAACAGTGACGTCCCCTCTGCTCCCACTGGAGCCCTGTTTCTCTGGCTAACTTTCTACACTGCCACAGCAGTGTCGTCTCCTCTGCTCCATCTGAAACTCTTTTCTCTGGCTAATTTTCTTCACCGTCACAGCAATGATGTCTACTCTGCTCCCACAGGAGCTCCGTTTCTCTGGCTAATTTACTACACCGCCACAGCAGTGACGTCTCCTCTGCTCCCACAGATGCTCTGTTTCTCTGGATAATTTTCTACACTGCTCAAGCAGTGACCTCTTCTCTGCTCCCGCAGGAGCTCTGTTCCTCTGGCTTATTTTCTACACTGCTATAACAATGATGTTTTCTCTCCAGTACATCACCATTTAGAATTATTATTCCTGCTAAAACCCTTAATTGATTATTTCCTCTGTCCAGCAAGCTTGGTCTCCAAGCTAACGTCGCACGCATCAAAATTTATCCTCCAAGCGGTATCTCCCAGGACCCTTCAATCCTATATTACCGCTTGGAGGTAACATAAAGAAAGGAAACGATAAATATAACGTCTCTTATAACTTGCCTTCCCCCGATTTTTCTCTTTCCAATCAAATCTTTTATCTCCTATTAAAGTTATTTGAGCGGCAATCCAGTTTTTCCCATAAACTGTCGTACGGCACTACTTCTGTGGAGTTAAACAATTCACAAACCCTGATTAAAGGGATCCAAAGATCCCAGCCCACCCGCCCCCGACTCCGGACACCCCATAACACTGGAAATTCTCATTAAATGTATTCGGCTTTCCGCATAAGCTACCAGCCCTTCAGTTCCACTCACACACTCAATGCCACGTTTAAATTACCCTTTTTCGTTTTTCTTAGACACTCAAAAAACCGCCATCACTTTATGAGCAGAGTGAGTGCTTTCCCAGAGGAGCCCTTACATTTTTCTCCTTCATCCAGCGAGCAGTTGGTCTCACAGCGGATGCAGTGTGAGAAAAATCTCCTGGGCAAGCACTCAATTTTTCCACTTTTCAGTTTTCCTTCTTCCATCCAGCGAGCATCGGTCTCACAGCGGATGGAGTGAGAGCTTTCCCAGTAGAGCACTTAAAATTTTCTCTTTCATCCAGCGAGCAGTTGGTCTCACAGCGGACGGACATGAGAAAATTTCCTGGGCAAACACTCATTTTCCCCTCTTGTCAGGTTTCCTCTTTCCGTCCAGCGAGCATTAGTCTCACAGCGGACGGAGTGAGAGCTTTCCCAGTAGAGCACTTAAAATTTTCTCTTTCATCCAGCGAGCAGCTGGTCTCACAGCGGATGGAATACGAGAAATCTCCTGGGCAAACACTCATTTTCCCCTCTTGTCAGGTTTCCTCTTTCCGTCCAGCGAGCATTGGTCTCACAGCGGACGGAGTGAGAGCTTTCCCAGTAGAGCACTTAAATTTTCTCTCTTTCATCCGGTGAGCATTCGGTCTCACCGTGGACGAGAGTACGAGAAAATCTCCTGGATAAGCACTCATTTTCCTCTTTTCAGGTTTCCTCTTTCCGTCCAGCGAGCATTGGTCTCACATCGGACGGAGCGAGAAAGTTCCAGGTAGAGCACTCATGTTTTCTCTTTCATTTCAGCGAATATTTGGTCTTACAGTGGATGCAGCGCGAAAACCTCCTGGACAAGTATACAACAACCACACCTTGTTCGCAGTCAACAAGGGCCATCAGTCCAGGCAGTGAGCCAACATCACGGGCCTCCCTGACCAAGCATCCAGGCCCCTTCTCGAGATGCCAGCCCGCCATTTCTTGGCACTCTTTGGGGGGTCTTTAGTCCGGCGGCTGTCCTCTGCTCTTTAGCCTTTTGGGGGGAGTACTCTGGGTTCGGGCAGAATTCCGAGCACGGAGCCCTCCCTCCGGACAGCACGCCAAATACGCATTGAATCTTACTCACTCAAAATTATATGTAAGTGTGAACTCGTGAAATGAAGTTTTGTTAATAACTAAGTTCGGGAGGAGCACGTTCAGATAATTAACACGAGTGGACGGCAATCAGCAATCAGCAACCAATGATAAGAGGGTATATATAGACTCAGCAGTCTTACCTCGATCCATTGGCAGTTTGCAGCATCCCTCCTCCACCCCTTCTCCACACTCCTAGTCCTGCACACTCCTCTTTCTAAAAAAAAAAAAAAAAATCACTTGCATACGGGGGGAGTACTCTGGGTTCGGGCAGAATTCCGAGCACGGAGCCCTCCCTCCGGACAGCACGCCAAATACGCATTGAATCTTACTCACTCAAAATTATATGTAAGTGTGAACTCGTGAAATGATGGTCGTGTACAGGCACTGACAACACACATTGCAGTACAATCAACTTGTAAAAGTGCATATAATAATAATATAATACATTTTATTTAACAACGCCTTTCTAAGCACTCAAGGTCGCTTTACAAAATAAAAACAGGGAACACAAGAGTATAAAACAGTCCGAGAAGGACAAGAACAGTGTATTTACAAATAAGCAAGCTGGAACAGGTGGGTTTTGAGTCTGGTTTTAAACAGGGGGAGAGAGTCAACACTGCGGAGGTCAGGCGGAGTAAGTTCCAGAGCTGGGGAGCAGAGCAGCTAAAGGCTCTGCTCCCCATGGTGACAAGTCAAGCAGGGGGTACAGTGAGGTGAATGGAAGAGGAAGATCTGAGGGAGCGGGAGGAGGTGGCGATGTGGAGGAGGTCAGATAGATATGGAGGAGCAAGGTTATGGATAGCTTTGAAAGTATGAAGAAGGATTTTAAATTGTATTCTGAATTGAACCAGGAGCCAATGGAGCTGTTGAAGGACAGGGGTTATATGATGAAAAGAGGGGGTTCTGGTGATGACACGAGCAGCTGAATTCTGAAGAAGTTGGAGTTTATGGAGAGATTTTTGAGGGAGGCCAAAAAGAAGAGAGTTGCAGTAATCAAGGCGGGAGGTGATGAGGCTGTAGATAAGGATAGAGGCAGTGTGAGAGGTAAGGGAGGGACGGAGGCGGTTAATGTTGCGAAGGTGGAAGTATGCAGACCGGCAGATGTTATTAATGGGTGACTGAAAAGATAGGGAGGAGTCAAGGATTACGCCCAGACTCTTGACCTGAGGGGAGGGGGAGACCAAGGAATTGTCAATGGGTAATGTGAAACTATTCATTTTGGAAAGTGTGGATTTGGTGGCAACAAGAAGGAGTTCAGTTTTATCACTGTTAAGTTTTAGGAAGTTTAAGGTGAACCAGTCTTTAATTTCAAGTAAGCAGTTAGTAAGGGACAAGGGGGGGAGCGAGGAGGTGGGTTTGCTGCATATATAGAGCTGAGTGTCATCTGCGTAACAATGAAAATGAATGTTGAATTTGCGGAAAATATTCGGTACTGTGGGAAGGGCGAAAACCAGACTGGAAAGGTTCATAAAAACTGTTGAGGGTAAGATAGGCGTGGAGTTGAGCAGACACTATTTTTTCAAGAATTTTAGAAATAAAGGGAAGATTTGAAATGGGACGAAGATTATTATAGATCTAAGCCAGGTTTTTTCAGAATCGGGGAGACAGATGCAGTTTTGAAAAGTGAGGGGAGAATACCAGAGGAAAGAGAGGAATGAATAATAGAGGTTATGAGGGGGAGGAGGGAAGTGAGACAGGTTTTGACCAGAACTGTGTGTGTGTGTGTGGGGGGGGGGGGGGGTCAAAGAGAACAGGTTGAGGACTTGGATTTACGGATGAAATCAGAAATTTCGGAGGAGGAGGGCAATAAAAAGCAACAAAATGACTGGCTATTAGGGAGGGGCAAAGGGGGTCGAATGTAATTGCTCATGAATGGAGTTGATTTTGTTATTAAAAAAGATAATCAATGAGTTACAGGTCTCGCTAGAGTACATGTGGGAGGGTAGGGAATCAGGGGGGTTAAAAATTTTGTGCATTATTGAGAAGAGAGACCTGGAATTTCCTTCGTTAGAGCAGATGAGATCAGAATAGTAGTTTGATTTAATTAAAGCTATTGAATTTGAATAGAGAAGAAGATGAGTTTTGTGCATTTTTTTGTGAATGTGGAGACCAGTTTTTTTATAGAGGCGTTCAAGTTGGCGACCCTTGGCTTTCATGAGGCGGAGCTCTGATGAGAACCAAGGGGCAGAGCGGGAAAAGGACACAGATCGGGTTTTGAGAGGGGCGAGGGAGTTAAGAATATTGCAAAGTCCAGAGTTATAATGGATGGCGAGGTGGTCCGGAGACGAAAGATCAGGGATAGGCAAATTTTCAGTGTAGGAGGATATGATGTCTGGATCAATGTTTTTAATATTTCGAAACGAAATCTGGCGGACTGGCTTAATTACAGAGAGAGACAGGGAGATATTAAAGGACAAAAGAAAATGATCAGAAATGTGAACATCATCAGCTGAACAATTGGAGGGAATTAAACCAGAGCAATGAATCAAATCAAGTGAATGTCCTTTTATGTGGGTGGGGAAATCAACAAACTGATGGAATCCAAAACTGTCTAAACAGGAGGTAAAGTCTCTGGTGAGTGGGAGGTTTGTATTGTCCATATGTATATTAAAATCACCTAAGAGAATGACATTAGGAGAGAGAGTAGAGAGGAGGGTGAGTAGTGTGGAGAATTCGTTTAAAAAGTCACTGTGTGGTTTGGGAGGGCGGTAGACTGTGGCAATAACTGTGGGAGTGGGACCAGGCAGTTGAAATACAGGATGAGAATGGTAAACAAACCCAGGTGGAGTGTTTGCATTGAGCTGGAAGAAGTCACCAGGTTGTTGCCAGGTCTCCGTAAGACAGAGGAAGTCCAGCTTACGGTCAACGAGGAGATCCTGGATAAGCTGACCCTTGTTAGTGAGAGAGCGGACATTCAGGAGACCAAAGTTGACAGTAGAGTTGTTGTAGCCGGGGGCGGGGCTTGCTGCCTTAGCAAGGTAAGCAAGCGAACCGCAGTCAGCAGCCCGATTTGAGCATCGGTGAGAACGGCGAGCAGTGGACCAGAATGATGTTATAGGATTGGAGTCGTCGAAGTGGAAATTCTGGCGAGATCCGCGGTGGAAGTATCTCCGACGGGGAAGGAGCGCGATTCCGGGTGTAGCTGTAGAACTGGCGGGGGAGGCACAGACAGGAGCCCGCGGAGCAGTAGGAGATCAGCCGCTGTATATAGGGTCAGACCTGCCCCGGGTCGATGTAAAATTGAAAGAACAGTCCAGAGGAGGATAAACCACGTGTAAAACTTGCAAGCCCACATTGTTGAACGGCAGCAGGAGCAGCGTAGAGTCGAGAAGATGAGTGGAGAATGAGGTTAGTATACCACACTCACACACCGAAGCATCAGGATCGCAACTTAAATGAGAACGTTCCAAGCGAGGCGAAGGCTTTTACTCTCGCTTGAGTGTAGATACACGGTCCAGTGATCCGTCAGAACGTTAAAATAACGTAAAATAGTTAAAAATAATTAAAAATAGTTGCCGGAGAGCAGCGGCTGCAAGACGCGCCAACGTCCACTCAACTAGAATTTTTTGAATAAGGGTGCATATTATATGCATATATATGACCCCTTTAAACTTCATGCTGACTTGTACTCAGCTTTTGCCAAGATAAGTTCAAACTAAGATGTAGCTTTACAGTAAACTACGCTTCTCCATCCATTTACGCTTCTTTCCTTATGGTGGTGTGACTCCCCTTCTGTCCGGCATTAATGGCTGCAGTGTACTTGGCGCGTCAGCACACTCAACGGCTGCAACTACAGTGTGGTCTCCCCTGTGGACCAGCACGACACCTGTCTGGATTGAGTCGAGTAAGGGACATCTCTAGGGTCTTCAAGTTCTCTAGGACAGAAGGTTGAAGACCATTTGAAGGTCTTCAAATGGTCTTCAACCTTCTGTCCTCAGTGTTTTGTTGACTAGCCCACAACACCTCAAGAGGGCTTGACGGTGACTTTGGCATCCCAGAGTCACCCCCCTCCGTCCCTCATTCAACTCAGCCCAGCTTACTGACCTCTACATCCCTCCTGCTGCTGAGATTCTCCGAGATTATAGATTATAATCTCAGATCAGCTCTTCGTCTGTTACGGAGGCCAGCAGAAGGGAAATGCTGTCTCTAAGCAGAGGATGGCCCACTGGATAGTGGATGCCATCGCCTTGGATGTGGATGCACGAAGCCCAATCCTTGCCCGCCCGGATAGAGAGCCCACTCCACTAGGAGTGTCACTTCTTGGGGCGCTGACACATGGCGCCTTGGTGACAGATATCTGTAGAGACGCGGGCTGGGCGACACCTAACACGTTCACTAGGTTTTATAGCTTACGTGTTTAGCCGGTTTCTTCCTGTGTGCTCGCTTCAACCAGCCGGTAACACAGAAGTTCTCGCTCTAGTGTCGGCTTGCTGCGCCACTCCCCTCCGCGGAGCGGATACGTGCGCTTTTTGCTCCAGTCGAGTTCCCCACTCAGGCAAACCCTGTGAGTTCCTCCGCACCCCTTCGGCAACCGGGTGTTGCAGAGCGTCTGAAGGAGTAATATTATCAGTGTTTTGTAATTAAAGCTAAGAAATTCTTCACTTACGAGGATAAGTCAGACCATTGGCAGAGGTAATTTTACACCAATGAGGACATATTTATGAATAAAGACATTGATTTTAGCTAATAAAATACTTAAAAACTACACAGTGTACCTTTAAGATTTGGACCATGGACTGGAAAATGTTTTACTTTCATGATTATTTTTATGGTACGTTTTTGGTGTATTTTTATTTTCCACAGCAAACTAAATAAAAATTATATGATGTAATGATTCAATGATTGTTTAACTTGTATTAATTTTACGATTTTATAGTGTAGTCATGTTCAGAATTATGTAATCCTTTGAAATTATGTGACATGAGATGACATACAGAACAGAATGAAATGTTATAATTTTAAATTAATTAAATGAACGAACTGCATTTAATAAATGTGAATGGAAACAATCTCATTGATCATAAATACAATAGAGTCAACAGATTAATTCCATTAATTAAAAATTCAGAGACTAAATAAGGATGCATAATAAAGTTCCGTAAAGTTCAGACATAAATAAGTAACCTTTTAGATGCAGGTAATACATTAATGTTGTACTGTGGCGAGGGGGGTGTAGTTCTGCGAAGTCTGTAGCGGGAGAGAGTGGGCGGAGCCAGGCGATGAGAGAAAAAGAGAGAGAGAGAGAGAGTGACTCTGACTGGGACTCAAGGGAGACTGGCGATCGTGAAAGAAGGACCATTTATTTGAGAAGATAGAAACTGTCTCGTGCTGTGGATTGTCCACTGTGAGTGCGCTGTTTATGCGCTGTGCTCTGTTTATTTGGTGAATTGTGAATAAACTCCCGAGTCCCAGTCATGCTGACCCTGTCTTCTTCCTTCCTCACCTATTGAACCTCCTCACATGTACGTTTTAGTGTCTATGCAAACATGGTTGAACAACATTTGACCTAATATACACTCAAATACGTATGACATTACATTGATTTGGCTCTTTGTTATTGAATACATTTTATGATGTAAAAGTGTTTGTTTGTACATGCTTTAACATTATTTATGTTATAGAATAAACATCAAAATATGCAATGTTAATATATGCCCGTTTATTTTTTAATGCAATCTATATGCAACCTTTTCCCATCAAATGTTGCTTTGTATTTTGTTCAGGCTTACACAAAATGATATAACATTTAGGTGCAAATATGCAGAAAAGTAAACCAAAGCTTGAAGCTAAAATGGCAAATATCTCCACAGCTACAGTATATTTCCCAGGAGGACTGACATAAGATGGGATAAATGTGATCCATACTGTACAGAATATAAGCATACTGAATGTGATGAATTTAGCTTCATTAAAATTATCGGGCAGTTTGCGAGCCAGAAAAGCCAGAATGAAGCACAAGACAGCCAGTAGGCCAATATAACCTAGAACAGCCCCAAAACCTATTTTAGAACCCAAACTGCACTCAAGAACGATCTTTTCATGATAATATTTCAAATTTTTGTAGGGAAATGGGGGTGATTTTGTTAGCCAAAGAACACAGATAAGAACTTGTATAAGTGTAAAGGCAAGAACACTGAGTCTTTGTTGAGGAGGTCCAAACCATTTCATGACATTACTTCCCGGAAGTGTAGCCTTGAAGGCCATTAACACTACTATTGTTTTCCCCAGAACACAGGAAATACAGAGGACAAAAGTGATGCCAAATGCTGTGTGACGCAACATACAAGACCACTCAGTGGGCCGACCAATAAAAGTAAGTGAACAAAGGAAACAAAGAATCAATGAGAAGAGCAGCAGGAAGCTCAGCTCTGAGTTGTTGGCTTTTACTATGGGGGTGTCCTTCTTACTGTAAAAAAGAATTACCATAAACACAGTTAATCCTACTCCAAACAGTGAGAAAAAGACTAGCACTATACCCATAACTTCACTGAATGACAGAAACTCTACAGCCTTTAACACACATTTATTTTTCTGAGCATTAGACCAGTATTCCCCTTGACACTGCTTGCAGTTATTTGAATCTGGAAAGAAAGTAATGATACTTGTAGTTAGAAACAAATGTGAGGTGCAACAAAAAAGACTGTTTTATTGCAAATTATATGTTTTATTATGAACTTTTAGCATGAAAACGTCTCGTTAAGTATGTAAACCTCGTTCCCTGAGTAGGGAACGGAGACGTTCCGTCGGATGACGACGAATGGGGTTTCGCTTAGAAGGCCTATCAACTTCGAGTATTACAAAACAAGTCAATGGCAAAGAAATGTCATGGGTCTGCAGAATTTGCATAGCATATCTCCACCTTACCTCATGGGTGTAAAAGGATACAATATGCAGATATGTTTCTTCGCTGAGGATCCAAGACTGAGCTCGGCTGTTCCAGCAGTCTAGTTGAAGTGGCAGGAAGACGTAATGTCTCCGTTCTCCTTCTCCAGGACAATGAAGTATGGGCTGTAAAAGCTGGACATCATTTCGGCTGGAGGGAGAGTCTCAATCGTACCCTTTGCCAGCAGGGTAGCAACCTCCGCTCTCATGATAGGAGCATAGCTATCGACCATAGAGCAGACTCCCCAGAAGCGGGGGGTAGACTGTTCAAACTGAATCACATAGCGGAGCCTGATGATTCGAGCAATCCAGCAAGACAGGTTGGGAAGCTCAGGGAGGCTCTCAATGACTATGCCAGCGGGGTCACGCGAACCAAAGATGTCCCCTCGGTGGTACAGCGAAGTGGAATGACCAGCCCGGATGTGGACGGCATAGCGGCCCTCGCGCACATCAACCAGGTTAAGTCAGAAATGTCTGACCACGCATGTGGACATCACCTGACTCAGGGAGTGTGCGGTCACCTTCGTCACTCATGGAGCAAGGTCGCTGACGGCAGGCTGCTCTTGGATGAGCCGTGAATCAGCCCTACCCTTGTGCATGTCATTGAGCACCCAAAAAGATGGTAATGTAGTGAGGTGGCAGCCTGCCCCGCAGCTCTATAGGTCTTTGCCACCGGAGTAAACAAAAAACCTGCAGTGGGGACACATAAGTGTTGCCACAGAACACTCCACGGGGGAAACCCCATTGTACCCTTGGCCGCGGCCTCTGCGAGGGCAGAGAAGGCGGAAGAGGTTGCTAAGCAGTCGCGAAAAGTCAAAGGAGACTCCATGATCTCATGACCTCTTCATGCACATCCGGGTAGAAAGGATTTGGGTTCGCCACCCCCGATTTACATGACTGAATGAAACGGGCGGGCCGGCGAACTCACTCGGGATCACATGGGTTGCAATGTGAAAGACAGGGTGTGGACCGACGAATTTTCGTCGGTTTAGTTCCAGACCTGCCGTATTAGGTCACCCTGGCCACCAGCTGAAATATTATCTCACGTGGAGAAAAATAGATCGGGACTGGATGAGGGGACTCTCACTCTATTGACCTCATTGAGTCCCTACCATCACATTGCGATGGTCACGTTCCCTCTGGGAGAATGTGACACATCCATGAGCGCTGTCTGAGCGCGATCGGAGCCCAAACAAGTCAAAACAGTGCTAGTGACCATCAGCAAAATATATCAGAATACCGTACTCAGAATTTGAAATACACAGGCAAATTGTCTTTAGAATGACGCGTCTTTAAAAAGATGTGCCGCATGCACGCTCTTTTTGTGAGAGAAAATCTTGCAGCAGTGCTGAAATGCCCAGAGATAAACACACACGCTGTTCAGTTAAGCAGGCAGGAATATGAAACTCGCTGGAACTCGCCATCACACCAACACCGAAAAGATTCTCGAAGATTGATAGAGAGTAGGCTGCAGGAGTGGTTTCCAGCGTCCTCCTTTTATACCCACGAGGTAAGGCGGAGATACACTATGCAAATTCCGCAGACCCATGGCATTGCTTCGCCTTTGGCTCGTTTTGTAATACTCAAAGTCGATAGGCTTTCTAAGTGAAACCCCATTCGTCGTCATCCGACGGAACTCGTGTAATAACGAAAAGGTAACCAAAGTTTCAATTATTAAGTGTGCATCGACTTTTTGTTTCAAAGGTCAGAACTTCTGTTATGATGTAAATTTTTTTAATTTTACTTGTCATAAATTCATCTATTACTGTTCCTACATAATTTGTATAAAAAACAGTGCTAAAACAGTACTAGTGGGACGGTAACAGTAAGGAAACGTCTCGGGTTACGTATGTAACCCTACTTCCCCTAAGGGAACAGATGCTGTGTGGAAAATGCGGTGGGAACGCCTCCAGCGTAGTGCATTTGAAGCATGAATGAAATCAGTCAATGGCAAGACGGAACGTTTTAGGCGAATTACGTCTCTGACCAGGAAACTGTAAAGCAACCCTCAGAACACAAGCGAAACAGCTTACATACAACATACACGAAATGTTCCCCTTCAGATAACTACCGCTGCGTGGAAAACGCGGTGGGAGCGCGATACCCACATCGCCATACAAGCAAGTCTCTGTAGTGTGTAATCAGGGCGCATAGGCTGACGAAAGAACTTGCGCCCCAGGAGTGGAGCTAAAATCAAGACTATAAAACCTGAATAGCCATACTTCGAGTAGAATGAGCCTGGACAGCCAAAGGTGAAGGCTGACTGACCGACTTGTAAGCAAGTGAGATGGCCTCGACCACCCATTTGCTCATCCTTTGCTTAGATGTAGGGTACCCCTTGTTGGGAGCCCCAAAACAAACAAACAGCTGTTCAGACTTCCTGCACAGGGCAGCTCTGTGGACAAACATATCTAGAGCCCTGACTGGGAAGAGCAAATTAAGTTCAGAAATGGAGGAGAACAAAGAGCCTGCAGTATGACAGGTCTAACTACAGTAGTTGGAACTTTTTTGAACATAACCTAGCCTAGTATAGAGAAAGGCCTTAGCCATGCCAGGTGAGAACTCCAGGCATGAGGGGGCAACCGCGAGTGCTTGAATGTCTCAAAATCTTTTGAGAGACGAAATAGCAAGCAGGAACATAGTTTTGAGAGTGAGGAACTTCTCTGAAACCTCCTCACGGGGCTCGAAAGGAGCTAGGGAGAGACCCTCTAAGACAATGGCCAAGTCCCATGAAGGCGCCTCAGCCTCAAAGTGCCAAGAAGGAAGAGAGATATAAGTGAGTGTTTCCCAAGAGAAAATCCACTCAAATGGGCATGGAAAGCAGCTAAGGTATAGAAAAAAGGAAAGCAGGAACCAGGTATACCTTCAGTGTGGAGTACCACTGTACCAACGGGGCAGTTAACTGGGTCCTGTTGGCGCTCTCCACACCAAGAGGTGAAAAGTTCTACCTCACAGCATATAGCTTCCTTGTAGCGGGAGCTCTGGATTGGAGAATAGTCTCGACGACCTCAGTCGAGAGACCGGATTCTATGAGCTGAGCCCCCTCAGAGGCCAAGCCCACAGTCTCCATAGCTCTGGGTGGGGGTGAAGGATCGACCCACTCGCCTGAGATAGTAGGTCCCTTCTGATCAGAATATCCAGGGGAGATGTCTGCCTCCTGATTCAGATACCCTGGGAGATAAATCTTCTCAAAGATAGAAGTTTCCCCTGGGACCATAGAAGGATCCGACGAACTAGCTTGAATAATGGGCACAACCACAGTCCCCCCTGATAGTTTATGTAGGAGACCACCAATGTGCTGTCTGACCGGACGGTCTCTGGAAGTTTCCCAGTAAGTAACTGGCCTAGCTTGATCTGATTTACAGCAATGAGAATCGAAGCAATACGAGCAAGGGACAGTTGTGCCTGTCTAAGCATTAGACTGATTAGTGTAAATTTTTCTAGATACAGGTCTAGCCAAAGCTAAAAAAGGTAAATACCGGCGAGAAAGCTGTATGCGAGTCTCCAGTCTCCTCAGTTACAACACTTTCAATATCCAGCTCCTCGGAACTGGATAATTGAAGCTGCTGAACATCATGTGCCTCAGCATGGGCGGAGGTAACCGCAATGCATGCTTCCAATCCTGGGACAGAGGCACTGGATCTCATCGGTGAAAGCTGAGCTTGGTGAAATCCATCTGCGAACCCCATGGCAAGCTTCTCCGCTCTGCCTTAACAGAATCGGGACCCCGCGCCACGTGTAGCGCACAGCGAGCTGCCCTCCTCAAAGAGCGATCGCCACAAGCGCAGCGTTCTTTGGGGAAAACGCTCGCAATCAGCCCCCTCGAGAGTTGACTGGGCATGCTGCATTCCCAAAGAGCAACAAATAGCTGGTGTGAATCCCCAACTGTGATGTAACGGGGAAACCACTTTCTATAATGCTGCTCGCTCGTCACTTCTTTCTCTCTGTTCATTTAAGGTTTTTTAAATATATATAGTGGATATAAATATAGTGAAAACTCCTGCCTAGTAACAATTAGAAACAGACAAACACGAAATAGACAGATTTCAAACATACACAGAGCGCTGCTGAAGTAACAGAAGCTCTTTCGCTTGTGTTCTGAGGGGTGCTTTATAGTTTCCTGGTCGGTGACGTCACGCGCCTACTATGTTCTCGCCATGTCTCGCCATTGACTGATTTCATTCATGCTTCAGACACACTACGCTGGAGGCGTTCCCACCACTTTGTCCATGCAGTGGTAGTTACCTGAAGGGGAACAGCATTCAGAACCTGCAATCCAAGAGGGGAAACATAAAAATGAATGGTCTATTTTAAAACTGTGAAATGTGCTAAAGATTACCTGTCTCATTACTGATTTCTCCTTCTGCACATGGAATACAGTCATAACAGCAGACAGGTCTTCCTTTCTGTGTAGCCTTCCTAGTGCCTGGAGGACAGCTCTCACTGCAGACAGACCTTGGCTTCTACATAGAAATATACATTACTCTTAGTAATGTATACTAAATGATGAATGAAGATATATTTACAATAATTACTCTACTGTTACATATTTCAATCTTTAAATGATGCAAAGATATCAGAAACAAAATCATTTGAAAGTGCTTTTACAAAAAAATAATAACCATTACCACCACAGTACTGTCCTTTTGTTTAATACTGACTCTAATACTGTGCAGATTGTTTATTTTTAAATGTATTCTTCTAACCTTTATGTCATTTGTATAGGACAGTGAAAGTATTTTACCAATTTGTTCTTCCAGTTTCAAGAAACTCTATAGGCCAAACATGCTATTGCCCTTTACCTCTAGCTTTCCTCCAGCCCAGATTATGTTTTTAGTATTAAGCACAAAGCGCTGATGAGGAGGAAGTGAGACATCATAGTATCCCACTGGTTTAAATTGGACTGATCCATTTGAGTCTTTCTGCCAGTTCACAACTTCATATTGCGCTACTGCGGCACCAGTGCTGTCAAACCACAAACGATCTCCCATCTTTATAGTGAAATTTACATTTTTCAGGACCTCAACAACCTATTGAGAAATAGGCATTTTAAGAGATTTTCAAAAATAAATAGTGCTATCCTCTTACTTTTTATTACACTTCCGCTTATGTTTTACTTGTTTTACCTGGTGTGGTTCTATTGTCAGGCCTTTCTCACAACCTGCTTGTTCTTTGCACTTGAGAAGACTGTGAAGTGAATGAGCCACAGCATAAACTGCTTTGTAGACATTGCTTGAATATCTTTGTTCAGGCACATCTTCATTGTAGTTTTTCAGTGCAAGTAGATCCTGATATTTGTTACAACTTAATGCATATTGAGAAAAATTCCCCTCAGCATGTGGGCATGGAAAAATTGTTTCCCAGAATGCTTTTACAACATAATCTGCTAAACCTCCAATATCAATTTTTCTGACTCCAAAACCCAATGATCCTCCCAGCACACGAAAACTGTTTGGAATGATCAGACTCTTTGCAGTTATCCATCCTTCAACTCCAATCATTTGGAGGTCTGTAATGTTCTGAATACTTAGCTGCTCAAGCAGATTATACATTTCAGAACTGGTAAGAAATGCAACAATTACTTTTGCAGTGCCTTTTTTTATTGTGTCTACCACTTTTTGTAGTTTTTCTGGCTCTGTTCGATAGAATTTCACAGAGTACTCCACACAAATTCCCTCCTCCTGGGCTGTATTCAAAAATATGGACATTCCATTGTTTCCATAGTCATTGTCACTGTTCACAGCTCCAACCCAAGACCAGCCAAAATATTTTACTATGTGAGCTAATGCCCTGCTCTGGTGGTAATCACTAGCAATAGTCCTGAAGAAGGAAGGATATTCTTTCCTATTACTGAGACATTCACATGAGGCTGAAGGACTTATCTGAGGAAAAAAAGCAAACAGTTAAAATGGCATTAGTTTGGAGATTATGTCAACCTAACTCTAATCCATCTTCTGATGTTGTTGGACCTTACCACTGGAATTTTAAAAGGTCCTGTAGTTCTGGACAGAATTACAGTAGCAGAAGACTCTGTTTCTCCTATGATAGTATGGATAGGAGACTGTCCATTGCATCTGTTTTTTGCTGTAAATTCTGGACCATTCATCAATGCCATAGTTGCACTCATTGAAGACAGTCTTGAACCACAGGTATCATAAATTTTGTAGCCAATAGAAACATTTGGTAACAAACTTTGACTTTGGTTAATCTCCTCAATGGCAAAGATCATGGTCTGAGCCATTCGAAAATCTCTTAGACTCACACTGTAAAACAGTAAACCAGTTTGTTAAACATAGACCAAAACACTTTATTTTAAAATCTTTTAAATTTAACTTGTTCACACCTGAAATACATTAGCATTCCACATATTATATTATTGATATTACATATGGGCTGTAAGGATTATATAAAATAGTTTCCAAAGTAACAAACCTTGAGCATGATAGAAGAAGAGGTTTTTGTGTAAACTCAAATGAAGGTAATGACTCTATACCATGGACTGAAAAAAGTGCTCCGATAATAATATCTCCATCCTTGGATAACAGCGGGTATTTTGGGTCTCCCATCATTCGGCAAAGAGGCTTTTCTGCCTTTGCATGAATTTGAAAGATAAGCAACAATGTGTAAAGAAAGAAATACATTGCAAAGATGTATTGCCACTCAATTGTGGTCCCATGCAACTGACTTGATAACATGTTTGCACTTTTATAGGCATAATTAATACAGATGATTGATTGTTAATTTAGCCAATGAACTCGTAGAGGAGAACATGTGTCAGGTCAAACAAGGGTGCAATAGAGCCATGCTGATATGATAGAGTTTGATTTTTTCACAAAGTAGTAAATTCTATCCAGATATGAGTGTGTATTTTTTATAGGTGGGTTTTTCTATCTATCTATCTATCTATCTATCTATCTATCTATCTATCTATCTATCTATCTGTCTATACAGTACTGTGCAGAAGTCTTAGGCACACTAGTCGGACAACATCTCCAAAACGTTACGCACCAGATGACTAGTAAGTCAAAGTCCAAATCACAGCCTTTGTTGTCCAAATTTAACTAATATGCATAGTGTGGAACATTATATAGAAACTGTGTGTCTATTCCTCGTTTAGAGAAGCCAAACAGTAAATGTAGTGTAGGATCTAGCAAAAATCTTATTGTAATTAAACCAGAAAATCTAGATATCAGTGAACAAAAACATTTTCTAAAGCTAGGTCTTCTAAACATTAGATCGCTCACATCTAAGGCGGTTATTGTAAATGAAATGGTCACAGATAATAATTTCGATGTTCTGTGCCTTACTAAACCAAATGAGTATTTCGGTCTAAATGAATCTACTCCGCCAGGATACTATTATAAACACAAGCCTCGTCCGATCGGTCGTGGAGGCGGTGTTGCAACAATCTATAAAGATATTTTTAATGTTACTCAGAAAACAGGTCGCAGGTTTAATTCATTTGAAGTACTTGTGCTAAATGTTACGCTCTTAGATGTAAGAAGGCAATCCATATTATCTCTAGCCTTGGCTACTGTATATAGACCTCAAGGGCCATATGCTGAATTCCTAAAAGAGTTTGCAGACTTTCTCTCGGATCTATTGGTGAATGTCGATAAAGCAATAATTGCTGGAGATTTTAACATTCACGTAGATAATCAGGGCTCGACATAAGCAATGGCCCGATGGCCCGGGGCCAGTAAAAGAGTATGTCGGGCTAGTTGATTGGCCAGTCACTTGCCCGCGCGGGCCAGTAACTGGCGATCAGCAAAACAAACAGCAAACGTCATAAACAGTGTGGCGCGAAGAGTGTCAATGTTAAAATGCCAAAGAACTACGAGGCTGGACATTCATGGAAAACACAGTACACCTGGTAGGGATGGATGGGTACTCGGTATTAAACGGGACTGAATTTTGAAAGACCGCTGTATCGATAAGCTCGGACTCGTTATTGCTGTCGCTGGAGAAATACATGTAGGCTATCATTTATTATTGCTATAAAAAAATTAACCATCTCGCTGAGTCGCCAGCCATGTCTAGGCCTATATATAATAAAATTAAACCATTTGTCTGTGATGCATTTTGCTATTCGCGCAGTCCAGAAGAGGAAGAGAGAGAGAGATCTCACGCGGTGCCACAGCGCGCACAACACCTGACTGAGGACAGAACTAAACATTCAAGTTATACACTTTAGATCTGTGATATAATACTGTAATATGATTTTATTTTAGATTTCAGCTTCCAAAGATTATAGAATATATTTGAGGTAAAACCATTAAAACCTGCATTCTGTCTAGCGCAACGTCCTTCCCATCACAGCAGTACAGTAGCACGCTGTCATTTCTCCTTAACTCAAACTTTAATACAGAATCAGCACGATCGGTGATTGTTGTAAAATGCAGTCATTTCCGTTGCTAAATTGCGGGGCGCGTTTAATAATAAAAAGAGCTATTAAAAACACAAAAAGCGCAAGAGATGCTGTTCCCGATGCGGCGCGCGCTGCGAAACAGACCGCAACGAGATAAGTATATACTTTGGGCTTCATGTGCGCGTCTAAACAATCAAATGTACACAAAAATGTGTCAAAATGACTGGCTTGGAGATTCACTTAAACAGTTTATGTCTAAAATGGGCGCAGTTATGGAAATAGTTGGGAGAAAATATGGTGCATCAGTAGTAGACTTACATCTGCACTCGTTCTTAAAGGGGAAGCAGTCTAATATGCGGACGATTGCGACATTACTGCGAATCAAACAACTAAAGGCAAAAAGAAAATCACTCACTGCTCTTGAATGAATACTTTAGCTTTAATAAGTAAGATGAGGAGACTGAGGGAAAAAGAGAGAGAGAGAGAGAGAGAGAGAGAGAGAGAGTGATCGAGATGAGGAGAGAGCAGGTATTGACAAATAATCTACTGGACGCTAAAATTAGGTTATTTTTTGCATGTGTCCAGGGTCTCTCTCTTAATTCCTGAACTTCCTTCACTGTTTTGATTAATCTTAATGTATACAATAAATACAGTTTAATGTAAAAGTGATTTTACTTGTATTTCTTTCTGGGCCAGTCAAAATATAGAAGGGGCCAGCAAAACTCTGATCTACTGGCCCCGGGGGCCAGTGGGGATTTTTTTTATGTTGAGCCCTGGATAATACAAATGATGTGTTAGGTGCTGCGTTTACAGACTTATTAAACTTCTTTGGGGTCAAACAAAACGTCAGTGGTCCCACTCATCGTCTAAATCATACACTAGATTTAATTATATCAAATGGAACCAATCCAACTGAGATATTATACCGCATAGCGATGACGTCACTGATCATTACATGGTGACTTGCATAATACGTACTGAAATATGTCATGTTGCGCCACGTTATAGACCAGGCAGAACAATCCTACCAACCACTATAGATAGATTCTCAAATAGCTTACCTGATCTATCTAAGCTGCTAAGTGAACCCAAACAAACAGATGAATTAGAGGAAATGACTAGCAGTTTGAGCACCATTTTCACTAGTACATTAGATATTGTTGCACTAATTAGATTAAAAAAGGTTAGAGAGAAAACTAAAGTACCCTGGTACAACAGTGATACGCATGCTATCAAGAGAGAAACCCGTAAGTTAGAGCATAAATGGAAACAAACTAATTTAGAGGTCTTTAGAATCGCGTGGAAAGACAGTATGTCACGTTATAAAAAGACCCTAAAAACAGCCAGGGCTGAGCATCTCCGCAAAATTATAATAGAAAATAACCAAAATAATACAAGGTTTTTATTTAACACCGTGGTAGACTAACAAATAATCAGACATCACCAGAGCAAAATATACCGTTACAGTTTAGCAGTAATGATTTTATGAATTACTTCAATGAGAAAATAAAAAGCATCCAAACACAATTATAAATGTACAATCCTCTATGGTGTCTTATGATTCAGCCTCAACTATGGCACCTCTAGAACAACTACACCGCTTTTACAATGATAAGACAGGAGGAGCTTAATAAACTTGTCATTGCATCTAAACAAACAACATGTTTATTAGATCCAATACCCACTAAACTACTAAAAGAACTATTACCTGTAGTGGAAGTGTCACAGTCTGCGTCTGCACCATCCTGTCTGCGTCTCCTGCACTACACTTCCCATGATCCTTTTGTCTGCACATCTGAACTCACTCCCTCATCAGCCTCCCGTTCAGCGTCCTGTTTCATCTGTTTCACCTGTTTGCACCTCATTAGTCCTGATTCCTCTGTGTATTTAGTCTTTGTCGGTCAATGTTGAATGTTACCCGATGTACCCCGTCTTCCTGCCTGTATTTTTGAATTAAATGTATCTTTATTGTGACTTTGGACTTCTCCAATTCCTTCTGCCTGCTCCACACCCGTGACAGATTGACCGACCCCCAAAACATGGATTTAGCAGCTGTACAACTTCTCCTCCTGGAGCAGGAGGATCAATCCCTCGAGGCCCACACACAGAGGTTTTTGGACTTGGTACCTCATGTTCACTATGATGTTACCAGCCTCTGTGTGTTCTTCCTCGAGGGGACTTCGCGGCCTATGTGGAGTGGGTGCTGGTGTCATGTGGATCTTCTTTCACCGTGGACGACGGCACCAGCCCCACTCCAACGCCAGAGACCGTCCAGCCAGCGCCCGAGACCGTCCAGCCAGCGCCCGAGACCGTCCAGCCAGAGCCCGAGCCCGAGACCGTCCAGCCAGAGCCAGAGCCAGAGCCCGTCCAGCCAGAGCCAGAGCCCGAGACCGTCCAGCCAGAGCCAGAGGCCGAGACCGTCCAGCCAGAGCCCGAGACCGTCCAGCCAGAGCCCGAGACCGTCCAGCCAGAGCCAGAGCCCGAGACCGTCCAGCCAGAGCCCGAGCCAGAGCCCGAGACCGTCCAGCCAGAGCCCGAGACCATGGATCCCACCCAGCCTCCCTATTACAGACCCATTTCAAATCTTCCATTTATGTCCAAAATACTAGAAAAAGTTGTGTCCGCTCAATTGTGCTCTTTTTTGCAAGAAAATGATATCTATGAAAAATTACAGTCAGGATTCAGACCGCATCATAGTACAGAAACTGCGCTAGTTAAAATTACAAATGATTTACTTTTAGCTTCTGACCAAGGCTGTATCTCAATACTAGTCCTACTTGATCTTAGCGCTGCGTTCGACACTATAGATCATAAAATACTCTTGGATTGACTACAAAACTACACTGGTGTTCAGGGACAGGCATTAAGCTGGTTCAGATCGTACTTATCGGACAGTTATCATTTTGTCTGTTTAAACGGGGAAAAATTAAAGATAACGTCAGTACACTATGGAGTACCGCAAGGATCGGTGTTAGGCCCTCTGCTATTCTCAATATATATGCTGCCACTTGGTAATATTATAAGAAAACATGGAATTAATTTCCACTGTTATGCTGACGACACTCAATTATATATTTCATCGTGACCAGACGGAAACACTAACTCATCTAAATTGAGAGAGTGTCTCAAAGATCTAAAATGCTGGATGACGTGTAATTTCCTGCTATTAAATTCAGATAAAACGGAGGTATTAATTATTGGTCCAAAAAAACACTCACAAAACCTCTTACAACACAACTTTAAAGGGTTAGTTCACCCAAAAATGAAAATTAAGTCATTAATTACTCACCCCCATGCTGTACCAACCCCGTAAGACCTTCGTTCGTCTTCGGAACACAAATGAAGATATTTTTGATTAAATTTGAGAGCTGTATAACTACCACATTGGCTGCCTAAGGGACTGCCTCTTGACAGTCAATGAAGAAAATGTTTAAATATCCCAAGTGACTATTGTGGCTCAACTATATGTTTATCAAGCGACGCGAATACTTTTTGTGCGAAAAAACGAACAAAAATAACGAGTTTATTCGACTATTTCTTTTCTTCCTTGTAGGCCAGAAACGAGACTTCCTTAGATTTCCACGACGCATGCGCGAGAATTGCGATCTGAAGTAGTGTAAGCAGATCGCAATTCTAAAAGCCCTAAATGGTTTAGCTCCTATGTACTTAACGGACCTTCTTTCGCCCTACAATCCACCGCGTTCCTTAAGATCACTAAATTCAAGGCTTCTGGTCATTCCTAGTGTTCGGTTTTCCAAGAATTTCCCCACCGAACGGAGCGTCAGGAGAGAACACGTTTCATAACTCAATTGTGGTTTTGTTTACTTGGATATTTTATTTTCACATTTAGTTGATTAGTGCACAAACAAAGAAGTTATAAACCTATAGACATAAAAAGACAGTGTAAATAACAATATTAATAACCACTTACATATCATACTATAAATTCTGAACAATATAAAATATTAATAAATATTAATTCTAATAAATATCTCGTAATATATTAATCAACATTCTCAATAAATATTATAGTATAATTTAGTATTCAACCTAAATTGCTATAACATAAACATTAAGCACAGAGATGCAACAGCTTCACACAATACATCAATATTCAATTAAACCAATCACTCTAAATCAAAGAAATATTCTCAGTGCGTTGGCCCGATTTGAATCTAGTGAGTGTAGTTTATGTAGTGGCGTTTCAGTATAGTAACTCATTATCAACGCAAGACGACAAACGAATCGGTTACCTAACGTAACCTCGGTTCTCTCTAGATGAGGGAACGAGTATTGCATACGGGGAAAGATTCATCTTTGCTGAGAAGTTGAAGCCAAAAAATTATTCCATAATTTTGTAATCATTGACAACGCAGTCTCTTCTGAGGCAGACCATGAGCGGGCTAGCTAGCGGCTCATTGGTTCGCTCAGAGAGAATGCACGAACCTATGGGAGAGCGGCGCTGAGTCCGCGGCCAATGAGCGGACGGCGCTCGCTCACTGCGTCACAGCCCGCCAAAAGGGGCGTGGCTACAGTGTATAAAGGTCGCTCTCCCAGCTCGTTCGTTGATTCTGTAGCATGAAGCGAAACGCTAGTGGCGCAAGCACGGCCGGGAACGCAATACTCGTTCCCTCATCTAGAGAGAACCGAGGTTACGTTAGGTAACCGATTCGTTCTCTTACGAGAGGTTCTCTCGTATTGCGTAAGCTAGCTTACGCTACGGGAACACCTGGTCAACACCGTGCGCGCTAAGTAACCACTAAGCATCCCAGGGGGAAAACACCGGGGGAATCTATAAGTGGATGAAGATAATACGGCGGCCAGCATAGCGGCCGTTATCATCTAGTGCAAAAACGCCCAAAGGCGGCCGGCGAAGCGGGCCGTGATGTGTAGGCTAATGCATAAGCACATAGGGGAACACAAGGGGTGAGCCGGTTGTGATGGAACTCCCGATAGTGCGGCTTCTATAGGAGGGCTGTGAGTACTAGACCGCCAGAATTTTAGCCTGTAAGGCTGGAACTTCCAAGTTATAAAATCTGACAAAAGTGGAGGGGGAGGCCCATCCCGCAGGCCACACAAATGTCGTGAATGGAAATCCCGCAGGACCATGCCCACGATGAGGCCATGCCTCTGGTGGAATGAGCCCTGATGCCCAGAGGGCAAGGCAGGTCTTTAGCGGCATAAGCAGAGGCAATCGCGTCTACTATCCACCTGGATAGGGTCTGTTTCGAGGCGGCTAGTCCCTTGGTGCGGCCACCGAACGACACAAACAGCTGCTCCGAGCGTCTGAACGCGGCAACGCGTGTAGTGTACACTCTGATAGCCCGAACCGGGCAGAGGCGGTCAGCGTCACGTTCGCTATCGGATGCAGGCAGCGCCGATAGAGAGATCACTTGCGCCCTGAAAGGGGTACCAATCGCTTTTGAAACATAATCGTGTCTAGGCTTTAGAATGACTATGGAGTCATTCGGTCCAAACTCTAGGCACGCGGTGCTCGAAGACAGCGCGTGAATGTCCCCCACACGTTTTACTGAGGCGAGAGCCGTCAGAAGAACGGTTTTTAACGAGAGGTATTTTAGCTCCACGGACTCAAGTGGTTCAAACGGTGGGGCTTTCAGAGCTTTTAGAACTATAGAAAGATCCCAGACCGGCACCGTAGGGGGGCGAGGGGGGTTCATCCTTCTGGCTCCCCTGAGGAAGCGGATGATTAGCTCGTCTTTGCCCAGAGACTGGGCGCGCCGGGGTTCAATGAACGCCGCGACGGCTGCCACGTAAACCTTAAGAGTGGATGGGGAACTGCCCTTATCCAGCATCTCCTGAAGGAACACTAGCAAAGACGAAACCTCGCACGTCCGTGGGTCCAGATTCTTGTCGGTGCACCATTTGGAGAACACAGACCATTTTGCAGCATAGAGCTTTCTGGTAGAATCCGCTCTGGCGTGTTTGATCGTGTTCAAAACCCCTTCTGGCAATTCGACGCGTAGTCGTTGGTCACCCATGCATGAAGCGCCCAGCGCTGTGGATGGGGATGCCAGATCGAGCCGCGGGCTTGAGTGAGGAGATCTGCTCTGATTGGAATGGGCCACGGGGCTGTCTGTGACAGCCGCGTTAGCTCCGGGAACCAAATCTGATTCTCCCAGCGCGGGGCTATGAGGAGCACCGAGTGGCGTGAGTCCCTGATTCTCTGAATGACCTGCGGCAGCAGAGAAATCGGGGGAAAAGCATAGAGCGGGCGGCGGGGCCAATCCTGGGCTAGCGCGTCCTCGCTCTTTGAAAAGAATATTGGGCAGTGAGCGTTCTCTTCTGACGCGAAAAGATCTATCTCCGCTCTGCCGAATAGGCGCCACAGCGTATGGACTGTTTGAGAGTGCAGGGACCATTCTCCGGGGGAGACCAGGTTCCTGGACAGCCTGTCTGGACCGTCGTTCAGATGGCCCGGTACGTGCGTCGCTCTGAGCGAGAGCAGGTGACTCTGGGACCACAATAGGATGCGGCGTGTCAGATGAAAGAGATTCTTGGATCTGACGCCGCCCTGACGGTTGATGTATGATACCACGGCCATATTGTCGGAGCGAATCAGGACGTGGTGACCGTTTATGCGCGGGAGGAAACACAGCAGCGCGTTCTCGACCGCGATTATTTCCAGACAGTTTATGTGTAGGGAACTCTCGTGGCTCGACCACTGGCCGGCGGCCGGTGAGCCCTCGCAAACCGCTCACCAACCCGAGTTGGATGCGTCTGTCGAGATAACTTTCCGGCGAGAAAAGTTTCCCATGGTAACGCCCCTCTGAAACCACTCGCTTACTGACCATGGCTGCAGTGCAGTGATACATGTCTGAGTAATCTTGATCATCTGGCGGCCCGTCGTCCACTCGTGGTGGGATACGCGGCTCTTTAACCAGAGTTGAAGGGGGCGCATGTGCAGAAGACCCAGCTGTAGCACAGCGGAGGCTGAAGCCATATGACCCAGCATCCTCTGAAGCGATTTCAGGGATGTATGGGTACCCATCTGAAACGAGGCGGCTAGGCGCTGAACACGGCGCGCGCGCTGTGTGGATAAGCGAGCCGTCATAGTGATAGAGTTCAAATCTATTCCAAGGAACGAAATAGTTTGACTGGGCTGGAGAGAGCTCTTTGTCCAGTTGACAGAGTCCCAGCGCTTCCAGATGGTTGAGGAGAACTGTGCGGTGCGACAGCAGCTCCCTCTGGGAATCTGCTAGAATCAGCCAGTCGTCCAGATAATTCAGTATGCGCAGCCCTTGACTTCGCAGGGGGGCGAGCGCTGTATTCATACACTTCGTGAACGTACGGGGTGCTAAGGATAGGCCGAACGGGAGAACGGCATACTGGTAAACTTGGCCCTCGAAGGCGAAACGTAGGAATGGCCTGTGATGAGGGTTTATCTGGATCTGAAAATAGGCGTCTTTCAGGTCTAGAGAGATGAACCAGTCCCCCTGGCGGACGTGCGCGAGGAGTTTCCTGACTGTGAGCATTTTGAACGGTCTCTTCATGAGCGCTTTGTTCAAAGCCCTGAGATCTAAGATCGGCCTGAGGCCGCCGTCTTTCTTGGGAACCAGAAAATAACGGCCGTAAAACCCCGACTCGGTCATAGATGGCGGGACTCTCTCTATAGCGCCCTTCTGCAGTAGCTTGGCTATTTCTAAGCGAAGCGTGTTCATAGCAGCCGGGCTGATAGTGGATTCGAGCCGCACGCGCGAGCGTGGCGGGCGGCGACGAAACTGTAATCGATACCCATTCTTTATTATGCTTAAAACCCACGGGGAGATGCCGGGGATGGCTTCCCACGCTTCGTAGCATGCGGCTAGTGGTTGAATGGCGATTTCGCCCTGATTGCTGCACATAGCGGGCTGGACACTGGGTGTGGGCACGCTTATAATGTGGATGGCAATGGGACTTACACTCAGAGAGGAGTTTATGGGCCGTGTGACAGAGCGGGCAGAGGGGGGACACGCGCACGGGCTCGTGGGCGTGCTTATGTTCTCTGCTACTGGAGCGGATAGTGCGCGCTCCGTGAGAATGGGCTCTGTGAGAGACCCTGGGCATAAAGTGCTTGTGTGTGTACGTGAGCACATGCTTGTGGGCACATTTTTTACACTTGAGGCTTTTATGCTCTTTTTGTGAACTCTCTGGGTAGCCGTGAAAACGGCTTTTAGTCGCTCGCAAGCGGGCAGGGAAACCGGCTTGTTTGTGGCGGTAAACACTACTGCAGTCAGCGGTGAGACGGGGACTAACAGTGGGCGAAGCTTTGACGGCGGTCCGGCCGCAGCGGGAGAAAGCCGTCTTTTTCTCAGCTGTGCTAGGCAGACTTCTGTTGATCGGGCTTCAGCGCGATCTTGGGTCGAGGCCCCCGGGGAGGAGGCTGTCTGCGGCGGCTGTCTGAGCGAGAGCGAGGGCGGCCGCCCTGTCTACGCTGGGGCTGCTGAGCTTGCTGAGGCGGGCGCTGCTGTGGGGTTCTGGCAGGCGGCTCGTGAGAGCGGCCCGTCGAAGAGCTCGAGCGGCGGGGCAGGAACAAGTTCATGGCCTGAGTCGCTTTTTGTACCTCGGAGAAGCGGTCAACGATGCCCGTGACGGCAGATCCGAAGAGCCCGGTAGGAGAAATAGGCGCGTTGAGGAACGCGGCGCGTTCTGACTCTCCCATGTCGGTAAGCGTGAGCCATAAGTGTCTCTCAGGGACACAGAGGGCGGCCATGCATCTCCCCAGAGCTTGTGCGGCGGCTTTAGTGGCGCGAAGGGAAAGATCCGTAGCGCTTCTCAGATCCGAAAGGACGGGCGGTTGCCTCCCGCTGCTCGCCATTTCGCACAAGATGTCGCTCTGGAGCACCTGGAGGACAGACATCGAATGCAGCGCTGAAGCGGCCTGACCGGCGGCGGAATAGGCGCGGGCATGGAAGTTAGAGGTCGCTCTGCACGCTTTAGAGGGAAGCGTATGAGAAGACCGCCATCTAGCAGAGGGCGGGCAGAGATGAGTGGCGACCGAGTCCTCGACGGGTGGCATGGCAGTATAACCCTTCTCGGCGGCTCCGTCCACTGAGCGCAGCGAAGCGGACACATCAGAGCGATTACGAGCCGAAAGGGGAGCATTCCAGGATTTTGTGAGCTCGCTGTGAAGCTCAGGCAGGAATGGTGCAGCCCGGCTGCAGGCGGGGGCCGGGCGCCGGTGCAGGAACTTCCCATCCATGCGGTTCGGTGGTTGCTCAGGGGGAGGAGACCACTCGAGACCCAGGCGGCTAACGGCCTGTGAAAGGAGGCGCGTTAGTTCCTCTTCGATGCCGGCGCGGGTCCCTGCAGACTCTCTCGTCGATGAGCCGATCGACGACCAATCCTCGCTGTCCGAAGCGTGCAGCGAACAAGAGTCCTTCTCATCCGCGGTGTCATCGGAGGCGACAGAGCGGCCACTCGGCGGCAACTGTAAGTCCGGCAGGGGCGGAGAGGGAGAGTGGTCGGTGGGCGGCGGCCCACATGGATCCGCAGGGGGCTCCGGCGGCCTCTGGGAGCGGCGTTTCTTTTTCCGCGGCGAAGTGAGAGGCGGCGCTGGAGCGGTTTTGACCGCCTGAAGTCGAGCCCGCAGGGTTGACAGCGGCAGGTCCTCGCAGTGGTCGCATCCTCCGTTGGCGAGGGCGAGCTCTGCGTGTTCCACTCCGAGACAGAGAGCGCAGATGGGGTGGCGGTCTCCTTCGTCGAGTGGAGAGCGGCATGAGCCGCAGGAAATACGAGGCATCTTTAAAAAGACGCTCGGCTCTTTTAGGAATATGGAATAGTAAAGGATACGCGTCGGATGGCGCTAGCTTGCTGGGCGGCTGAAGGTGGCAGACGGCCGGCTTCCTCAGACTCCGGAGCTCGCTAGACGGTGCCTTCTCGACGACGGCGGCTTCTTCCCAGGACAGCGGATGCGTGTAGCTCGCTGAATGAAAAAGAATCAACGAACGAGCTGGGAGAGCGACCTTTATACACTGTAGCCACGCCCCTTTTGGCGGGCTGTGACGCAGTGAGCGAGCGCCGTCCGCTCATTGGCCGCGGACTCAGCGCCGCTCTCCCATAGGTTCGTGCATTCTCTCTGAGCGAACCAATGAGCCGCTAGCTAGCCCGCTCATGGTCTGCCTCAGAAGAGACTGCGTTGACAATGATTACAAAATTATGGAATAATTTTTTGGCTTCAACTTCTCAGCAAAGATGAATCTTTCCCCGTAGCGTAAGCTAGCTTACGCAATACGAGAGAACCTCTCGTAAGAGAACTACATTTCCCATCTGGCATCGCAAACCAGGAAGTAACTCATATGAAAGTGAAACGCTCCAAATCCAAACATTTCCTTTCAGTTCAAACAGTTTTACCGCGAATACTATCAATACGACAACATTAAATATTGATTACAAACGAGGTTCTTAGTGTTCCCACAGCAACATTTAATAACATTTATCTACACACAAATTGCGCGCATATGCCGCGGTCGTCAGTAGTTACACAAACAAACAGGCAAACTTTCCCTGCATCTCAATAAGCGTTTCATTATTAAACAGCAGCTTACCGGTGGCGCGTCTCTCCCGACGAGACAATCATGCAAACAAACTTGATTCTGCGTACATCTCAAGCTCATAATAACACACCGTTTTTAAGATCTCTTTGATAAGCATTTCAATGCTTAACTTGTCCCTCCTTCAATCAGGAACGTGCACCTCCCACCTATTAACCTGCGTTCTCTACCAAACACCCGTGCAGTAGTGAGCGCAACACCTAGGATATCTAAGTCCACTAAAGGAGGGAGGGCGTTCTCGCATTTAGCTCCAAAACTCTGGAATAGCCTTCCCGATACGGTCCGAGGTGCTGACTCACTGACACAATTTAAAACTAGACTAAAGACGCATCTCTTTAGTCAAGCATTCACATAATGCTCACCTCTTATTCCTCTGTTATGCCATACGGAACTGTTTGCCACTGAAACTGCTTAACGCACCAGTGGGGCTCGACAGCCTTTTAGACAAACGGGTCGGCGCGTATGGTTGGGTTGTGGAGAGTTTAGGATTGCAGAGAGTTTGTGAGATTGTGGTTTTCTAACACCGACGCCGTATAATGGAAATCATTATGAACATCAGCTATGGTAATTATTTCCCATCTGCCTTTCTGCCTTTCTGCTGTTACTCATCCCGAGATAACTTGTCACGAGAAAAATGGCGTTCGTCAGGTCCAGTTTTGTATCCAGCCTCTCACTAGGATTTCGGATGTCCCAACGCCTGTGATGAGAAGACCAACGCCTGTGAAGTGTCAACTCAATGCCGGCGATATGTTATGGCGCCGTTTTATATATAAACAATATTTATATTTTATATTTATATATAAACAATATGAATGTAAGCCAGAGGAGAACTGGCCCCCGACTGAGCCTGGGTTCTCCCACGGTTTTTTCTCCATCCAATCTGATGGAGTTTTGGTTCCTTGCCACTGTTGCCTTGCTTTGGCTTGCTTAGTCGGGGATATTTAATATTTAACAATATTATTGATCTGTGTTGTACTACTTTCATGTTATCACTGTGAAGCTGCTTTGATACAATCTGTATTGTGAAAAGCGCTATATAAATAAATGTGACTTGACTTGATTAGTATTTTCGCCTCAAAGAAATGGTTTGAACCCAGTTATTTATATATTTTGTTGTAGTGTCTGAGTAGGAAATATCAGTTTACATTTCCAGACATGAATTGTGCCATTAATTGTAATAATTCAGTGAAATTTTTGAATGCACAAGGATTCTGACAACAGCCAATGCTCCACACGGAGGTCAGATCTCACCATCATCGAGTGCATATGAAATTATATGAAGAAACAGAAAAAACAGAGACTAAGACCAGAACAACTGCGGCAACTTTTCCAAAGACGCTTGAAAAAACCTGCAAAACTAAAAACTGTGCAATACCTGTACAAAAGCTGTTTTAAACGTAAAGGGTACTAAACACCTATTGATTTGATTTAGTTAAATGTTAAAAGTTAATAACAGTTAATAAAAGTTAACTAATAAAAGTGAATTGATGAATTAAATCTATTTATGAATATGACATTATTTTTGAAAACATTCTCATTTACAGCATTTTTACACAAGTGCTTTTTCATAGTACTGTAGCTTTGCAGGCAGGCAGGCACTACCTTCGAGACGTTGCCGCAGTTCTTCTGGTCTTAGTCTCTGTTTCTTCATATAATTTCAGATGCACTCCATGATGGTGAGATCCGACCTCCGTGTGGAGCATTGGCTGTTGTCAGAATCCTTGTGTTTTCAAAAATTTCACTGGATTATTACAATTAATGGCACAATTAATGTTTGGAAATGTAAAGTGATATTTCCTACTGAGACACTACAACAAAATATATAAATAACTGCCTTAAAACCATCAACGTAGGTGCGCAGCGCACGTACCGGACAGAGCAGTGCCAAGGCTGGGTCTGCCTCCTCCAGGGGCAGCGCTTGCAGGTTCACCACCTGGTCCCGGAAGGGAGTGGTAGGAACCTTGGGCACAGATCCAGGCCGGGGTCTCAAGATCACGTGAGAGTAAGCCGGCCCGAACTCCAGGCACGCTTCGTCAACGAAGAATGCGTGCAGGTCCCCTACCCTCTTGATGGAGGCCAATGCAACCAGGAGTGCTGTCTTCATGGACAGAAACTTTAACTCTACCGATTGCAAAGGCTCAAAGGGATGCCTCTGCAGAGCACTTAGAACTACTGAGAGGTCCCAAGAGCACAACACCCGTGCAAGAAGGCTCACTGGGGGAAACGCATACTTGCGTGGGCCCCGCGGCCAGCTGTGCGCCAGTGCGTCTGTGCCGAGCGTGCCCTCGGACAGGGAATAAAATTGGGCGCAGTGGGATGAGTCCCGAGAGGCGAACAGGTCTATCTGTGCCTCCCCGAACTGGTCCCAAATCAGCTGGACCGTCTGGGGATGGAGTCGCCATTCGCCGGAGATAGGGTGGACCCGTGACAGCTCGTCGGCCGCCAGGTTCCGGTCTCCTGGAATGTACACTGCACGAAGGGACCTCAAGTGCTTCTGACTCCATAACAGGAGGCGGCGAGCGAGCTGCGACAACCGACGTGAGCGTAGACCACCCTGGTGTTTGATATACACTACCGTAGCGGTATTGTCCGAACGGCCAAGTACGTGTTGACCCCTGAGCAGTGCTCGAAAGTGGTGCAGGGCCAGGCGTACTGCCAGCAGCTCGAGGCAATTGATGTGCATGAGGCGCTGGGGTCCTGTCCAGGAACCCGCGGCTGCATGACCATTGCACATGGCACCCCAACCCGTGGTAGAGGCATCCGTGGAGACAACTACATGCCTGGAAACTTGCTGAAGAGGGACTCCGGCCCGTAAAAAGCTGAGGTTCGACCACGGGAAGAAGGTCTGGTGGCACGCTGGAGTCACTGGAACTCGGAGCGAGCCGCGATGCCATGCCCACTCGGGACTCGATCGCGAAGCCACAGCTGAAGCGGTCTCATATGAAGCAATCCAAGCGGCGTTGCCGCGGCCGCGGCTGCGGATGCCCTATGCCCCCAGGATCCTCTGAAAAAGTTTCAGTGGAACCGCACTCTTGCCCTCGAACTGTCGAAGACAAGTCAGCAGTGAGTGCGCGCGCTCGTTAGTGAGCTGCGCGGACATGGCGACCGAGTCTATCTCCATACTGAGAAAAGAGATCCTCTGCACGGGGCAAAGTTTGCTCTTCTCCCAGTTGACCCGAAGGCCCAGACGGGCTAGGTGCTGGAGCACCAGGTCTCTGTGTTCGCAAACCTGTTCTTGAGAGTGTGCTAGGATCAGCCAATCGTCGAGATAGTTCAGGATGCGAACCCCGTGTTCGTGAAGGGGAACAAGGGCTGCCTCAACGATCTTCGTGAAGACGCGAGGTGACAGAGCTAACCCAAATGGGAGAACCGTGTACTGATATGCCTGACCCTCGAAAGCAAATCGAAGAAACGGTCTGTGTCGAGGCAAAATGGAGACATGAAAGTACGCGTCCTTTCATATCTATCGCTGCAAACCAATCCTGAGGCCGGACGCATTCGAAAATGCGTTTGGCTGTGAGCATTTTGAACGGCAATCGATGAAGAGTACGGTTCAAAATGCGCAGATCAGGATTGGTCGTAACCCACCGGTCTTCTTGGGGACGATGAAGTATGGGCTGTAAAACCCTGACCTAATCTCGGCTGGAGGGACCGTCTCGATTGCGCCCTTCGCCAGCAGGGTCGCAATTTCCGCTCTCATGACTGGGGCATTGCCACCGAACACCGTGAAGCGAACTCCCCTGAAACGGGGAGGAGACCGTGCGAATCGCGTAGCCGAATCTGATCGTTCTGATGACCCAGCGGGACAGGCCGGGGAGCTCTAGCCAAGCTCCCAGGAACTGAACCAGCGGGGTCATGCGAGCCACAGATGTCCCCCCGGAGGGGCAGCGAGGCGGGGAAACCGGCATGCGCACAGGAGTTACCCCGTGCGGGTGCACAGTCGAGCCCCGTTCCCCGACAGAAGAGACCAGGGAAGGACCGGCATTCCACGGGGGTCTGTTCTGCCGGGGGTCTGGAGGGGGAAGGGAGTGGTGTAGTCGAGGGACGACACATACTCGCTTCCGCACCCTCAGAGACAGAGAGGAATGAGCGGGGCGACGCACTGGGACGTCGTGCGCGCTCATTCCAGTCTGTGTGCTCAGTGATGATGTCAAGTCTTTCTTTAACCAACTCAGGGTACTGCCCACCCGTGGGTGAGCAGCGGGGAGCTGAGAACAAAAGATTCTCCCCCGGCCCTCCACCGGGGGAAGGAGGGGGCCTGCTACCACCTCCTGGGAAAAACCCGACCTCATCACTGAGCAGCCCGTCTCAGGGACGCCGCTTCGCCTGGCGTTTAGCGGGGCGCGCGGCCTGAGGGGGCTGTGACGCCGTCCTGCGGCCTCCTCCGCGACGCGACCCGGATGAAGGCTGCCGCTGGGGCCGCGTGGGAGGGAGGGGAGCTGCAGGAGGGCGTCCTTGGCTGCGAGTAGGTGGAGGCGTCTGAGCCGACGGCTGGGTGGAAGCGGCAGCTGGCCGTCGGGGCAGGATGTGTTTAATCGCCTCCATCTGCTTCTGGGCAGTTGAGAACTGCTGGGCGAAGTCCTCGACTGCACCGCCGAAAAGGCCAACCTGGGAGAGGGGGGCATCGAGCAGACGAGTCCGCTCGGCATCCCGCGTGTCTGCCAGAGGTGGCGCTCCTGGACCACACTGGTGGCCATCACCTGACCAACGGAGCGAGCGGCCACTTTCGTCGCCCGGAGAGCGAGGTCGGTGGCAGCTCGCAGCTCATTAAAAGCTGATTGGTCAGTCCCCCCCTCGTGCATATCTCTGAGCAGTTTGGCTTGGAAGACCTGCAAAGTGCTCATTGCATGCAGGGCGGAGGCTGCCTGTCCCGCCGCTCTATACAGGGTTCGTACACCTTTTCCAAGGTCAAATTCAAGCACTTTTCAAGCACTTTCAAGGTCCATTTTAAAGTTTTTTCCAGGACCTTATTCACCGTAAATTACAAACCAATACATTAGTAAAAAAATATTATTTTGCGGTTTTTCCACATTAAAAGAGATAGTATGAAATAAACAGGCAAAATTGTGTTTCGTAATAGCAGAAGGATCAGATATTGAAGCAAAACACAGGTTTTATTTTTCAAAATGTTGTTAGAGGATTTGATCCAAATGACATGCAGTAGGGGTGGGCGGTATGACCAAAATTCTGTTTCACGGTATGACTCATTTTATTTCACGGTAACGATATATTTCACGTTATAGTTATTTATACATGTAGTTATTCTCCAAAAATCATCATAAAGGGCTTTGTATACTAAATAAACCCAAATACTTCAGAAATGAAAAGTTCTTCTCCTTGTTTGACTCTTATTTGGCAAACTATTTTGATAGCTAAATATAGTGAAAAAAAACATATTAACTTTTAGAAGAACTTCCCCCAAATGACTGATATTAAATACAACTCATAGGTGCAATTAAACTTTAAATAAAGTGTTGCTGAATCATTTTTTAATCTCATGTTATTGCTTTACCTTATCAATCAGTTTATAATATCTAAATATTTTATTTTGAACTATTCTATTCATAATAATTTAGTAACTTCCTTTTAATTTGGTAGGATAATATTAGCAATACTATTATGTTTAAATGTGTTCCCGAGTACATTTTTTGCCATGTCTGCTTATTATACTTCGTTTTTTAAGGTGCTTGTTCTGCTCTTTTTGTGATATCTGGCAACCCGTCACCTGGAGCTTTCAAGAGACGTTCAGAATCAGTTATGTCAAGTTCAGAAGTGACTAGAAGGAGAGCAGCAGTATGAAAACCGTACAGCAGCTACTGTTGATCCCTCTCAAAACCGTACAGCAGCTACTGGAGATCCCTCTCAGTGTGTGCACGCACGTCCTTTGCATCAGTAAAATGCGATCGGTTCATTTGAGCGTCAAGTTGTGTCACGGATCGAATCAAATGAAGATTTTATCAGCTGGTTCAGATGCCAATTGTTTAGAGTTAGAAATTTATAATTCGCGCTGCATATTTAGTAATTTTGCCTCAGGTACCGAATCCGAGACTACCTGGAGGAGGTGCTCCGAGTTCGGCTGCTCCCAAACCGTGCCGCGGTTCACGTGAATGTGAAAGAATCACGGAGAGGACTCGGGTGCGCACTTAGTAAAGTGACCTGCGCATGCGTTTTACTTTTAGCTGATTATGATGTAAAATAAAAACACATGTATAAGGGATGATAGTGTTGATGATTTACCTTGGATACGAGCGAGAGTAAGTCTACAGTGTATTCGCACACACATATAGCGCGTGGACAAATTATAGAAGTCCACTGTCTCCTGCGTTTGCAATCAGCAGAGAGCCAAATGCAATACACAGTAAACCTGTTGTTCACTCAGCAGCTGCGCATAATAACACCACATTAATAAAAAACACAATATATTGACCCATGTTCTGTTTTCTATCATGCGTCATGCACGTTTGTGATGACGTAACAAACGTGCAAACGCACCAGGATTTGATAGAATCAAGTTGAGTGTGAAACCAGGCCAACGCTGCGGGGGGCGCCGGTAACAAACGTGCTCAGCCCGCAGCAAACGATTTATTTCGCCATTTAATAAAAAAAATATTCAGTCAGATAGGTATTTGTTGTGAAAGAAACGGTTACAATTTCAAGCACTTTCAAGCATTTTATCCAAAATTTAAGCACTTATCAAACCTTGAAAACACAACATCAAAATTCAAGCATTTTCAAGGATTTCAAGCACCCGTACGAACCCTGTCTATAGGAACGCGCCGCCATAGACGACGAGAACCTACAGGCTTTGGATGGGTGCTTGGGAGTACAGCGGGAGGAGGCGCTCTGCGGACACAGTTGCATCGCAACAGAGCGCTCCACCGGGGGAATCCCAGCGTACCCACGGGCAACCGTGCCGTCGAGGGGAGGAAAGGCGGGGGAAGCTGAAGCGCGCTCTCGGGAGGTCAAATGAGCCTTCCAAGTGCGCGTCAGTTTCCCATGCAGCTTGAGGAAAAAGGTATTGGGGTCGGCTGTGGCCGTGAGGCGGCAGCCTTACTGTTACGTTCCAGCCCCCAAAAAGGGAGGGGAACCTGATAACCCTCTGCTCAGACCCACAAATGCCAGCAAAAGAGGAATGGAGTCGTGGTGCGAGAAAAGGAGACAAATTCCAAATACCGTACAAACTGTGTTTTTATTTTTGTCACGGTAATAATGTAAATGATAAACAAATTTAAGGGAGAAAGGGGAGAGCTGGACGAACCAAAGAAAAGAAATAAACAAAAATACCCCACCCTTAACCTACACTAATTATACACATCACCTATCTGGCACACGATCAAGGCGCCCTAACCAAAATTACAGATGGTGGTCCGCCCAGGTCTAACTGGTGTTTACCCCGGGGTAGCTCTAAATCTACTCCCCCAACTCCCTATAAAACAAAGAACAAGAAAAGAGAAGTTAACACAAATAATAATAATAATAATAATTCACAAACAACAAACTCAGCCCTGCTGCTCAAGTTCCAAAAGTGGAACACAATGCTAGTGTTACTAGCTAACAAATCAGATTACAACATTATCAAAAGCATTGTCAAATGTTCCAATCCTAATCTCAAAATAGACAACAATAAAGTTATCTACAAATCACAAGGTTCCCCAAAAAGGGATACCAACCACACCAACAGCAGGAACAGAGTGCAAAGCCCAGAGCAGTGAAGAGAGAGTGAACAGATCCAAAACTAGGCTTTTTAAAGAGCCCAGCCAGCTGCAGCCACTGACGAGTAGGAGGAGTTCCAAGATCAAATCAGCCGTTGATCCACCAATCAGCTGCTGGAATGGTCATTGAAGCCATCTTACCTGTAAGAAGAAAAACACAAGAACCACAAGCAATGCCAGAAAAGAAATCACTATAATACGTACCCAGTTCTCTGGGGACGTAACACTTACCCAAAAACCAATTATCCATCCGTGAGAGATCGGGACAGGGCGGAGGATTCCACTCCAACCCGATACTCACGGCGGCCCGAGATAGCATGGGCGTCATCTCGGGATCAGACACGGCAACGCTGGCGCTCCCGAACGAGGCAACGCAGCCGCATCCTCACTTCCCGAGGACTCAAGCCCGCCATCGACATCGCATCATCCTCTGGAGCGCCGAACGAAACAGGCGGTGCCTGCGAAGAGGCAGACGCCTGCAGCGATTCGGCGCTCGCTGGCTCTGACACTGGAACAGTGGGTGTGGCCCGAGGAGCTAGCGTCGGGGTTTTGTTCCACACCGTCACATCACCCTGACCGCGAGTCGAAGAGCTTCTAGAGGAAGCAGATCGAGTAGCGGATACGGGGACTCTCACTTTTGTAAGATCATTAAGTCTAGATCGCAGTGTAGAGATGGTCATGTCACCGGTCGGGGGGACCGGACGCCAGATGACCGGCCGTCCCAACCCCCGACACACGTACCACCGCGAGGAGCCAACACCACAGAGGACCCAGAGGCAAAGTAAGTTAGAGAAAATTCAGAATTTTTATTAAATAAATTAAACTAAAACAGCCTTCGGCAAGCTGAAGCAAAACTCGGGTGGACAGAGCAGGTGAGGATTCACAGCTGGACTAGTTCTCTCGAATTCACAGCAGAACAATTTCTTTTTCCCGGGATTCGGATGGACGGAGAGTAGTACGGAATTCACAGCAAAGCTGGCCCTCTTCTCAGGATCCAGGCCGACAGAAGACAGGTGAGGGTTCGGCAGTATAACTGGTTCTCTCAGATTCACAGCAGGACAATCTCTCTTTTCACAGGATTCGGATGAACGGAAAGGAGTACGGAATCCACAGCAAAGCTGGCCCTCCTCTCAGGACCCAGGCCGACAGAAGACAGGTGAGGATTCAACAGTATATCTGGTTCTCTCAGCTTCACAACAGAACAGTTTCTCTTTTCACAGGATTCGGATGGACGGAGAGGAGTACGGAATCCACGGCAAAGCTGGCCCTCTTCTCGGGACCCAGGCAGACAGAAGACAGGTGAGGATTCAACAGTAGAACTGGCTCTCTCACAGAATCCAGATGAACAGGGAGGAGTAAGGGTTCAACAGCAAAGCTGGCTCTCTTCACGGGGCTCAGGCAGACAGAGAATAAAGGTGAGAATTCAACAGTGTAACTGGCTCTACTCACAGAATCCAGATGAACAGGGAGGAATAAGGGTTCAACAGCAAAGCTGGCTCTCTTCATAGGGCTCAGGCAGACAGAGAGAATTATGATGACTATTCCACAGTACGACTGGCTCTCTTCACAGGGCTCAGGCAGACAGAGAGATAAAAGTGAGGGTTCAATGGTATAACTGGCTCTTTCGCAGAATCCAGATGAACAGGGAGGAGTAAGGGTTCAACAGCAAAGCTGGCTCTCTTCACATGGCTCAGGCAGACAGAGAGATAAAAGTGAGGGTTTAACGGTATAACTGGCTCTACTCACAGAATCCAGATGAACAGGGAGGAGTAAGGGTTCAACAGCAAAGCTGGCTCTCTTCACAAGGCTCAGGCAGACAGAGAATAACGGTGAAGGTTCAACCGTGTAACTGGTTCTACTCACAGGATCAAGCAGAACATGGAGGAGTAAGGATTCAACAGCAAAGCTGGCTCTCTTCACAGGGCTCAGGCAGACAGAGAGATAAATGTGAGGGTTCAACAGTATAACTGGCGCTACTCACAGAGTCCAGATGAACAGGGAGGCGTAAGGATTCGACAGCAACAAAGCTGACTCATGCAGGCAGAGAGTCAAGCTGGCAATTCAACAGCAGACTGATACTTCACAATGCTACGTAGATATTAAAGAGGAGGAAGGGGGGATTTCACCACTAGATGACTTCCTCCATCCAACGAGATGCGGGCGATATATCCACAGCCAGATCCGTTTCCCCAATGTCACTGCATTACACTTCCACTCGTGTTTAACTGTAATTCACACAAATCGGCACACGTGATTATATTAATGAACAACACTGCAAAGTCTTGTCACTCACAAACTAGGGCGTAGACAGGGGATCTGGTCCACTGCACAGCACTACAATCTCTTGGACTCCTTCCAATAAAGCGTGGGACATCCAACCTTCCTCCAAAAAGACAGATTTACACCTCATGAAGTCTCATCACATCCTCCAAACAGATTTCTCGTATCACAATCCCAACATCAACAGCACTTATCTCTTATCCACATCTCCAGATCCACCTTTCCACACACAGCCTTTCATCTCTCCTGCCCCTCCTTTGTTGAAGATGAAATGCCCTTTTATCCTTCCCAACTGACAACGTGTCCCGATCGCGATAGTCCTGCCCCGCACCTGTTTTGAATTAACTAATCATTCTCCGTCTCCGCTCGGAGTTTTCCGGCGCTAGAGTCTTCCGGGTCCCACACCGGAAATCCCTCCCCTCAGAAACCCGGCCATGATAAAAGGTTCCGCCTGCCTTTTTGTCACCCCGGTGACATCCCCCCCTGCCATTCGGGACTAGTCCCTAGGACCGAGAAACTTCAGCCCACTCGCTGTATCGCTGGGGTGGTCGCCCCTGGTTATCTCTCCGGGAACGTCGGGGTGGGGATAAAGGATCTACCCTTGCCGCCTCGATTTCGGGGCCTCTTGGGACTACAGCCCATCCCACCGATGGAGCTGCTGGGGTCATAGACCGTTCGGGGGCCTCTTCCATCGGGACCAGATAATTTGGGCAAGGACGAAGCAAATTCTGGTGGAGTACCCGTTCAGGGCCTAGTCTTCCTTCGGGGCGAACAGTATACACAGGTAGATCAGGCTGTTGTTGGCGTTCCACCACATACGGTAAGGTCTCCCAACGATCACTGAGTTTTCCCTTTCCTGGGCGTCGATTGTCTCGCACTAATACTCACTCTCCGGGCAGTAGGGGGGCTTCTCGAGCCGTCCGGTCATACAACCGTTTATTTTTGGCTGCTGCTGCGCTCAGATGGTCCGTAACCTGACGATAGGCATGATGAAGCTGCCGATGATGACGACCCACCCACTCCGTCGTACTCTGAACTCCCTCCGTAGGCTTGGTCCCCAGCAACAGATCAACCGGTAAGCGCATATGTCTGCCAAACATCAAGAATGCCGGGGCATAGCCTGTGGTGCTGTGCACACTGTTGTTATAGGCTTGCACTAGGGCAGGGAGGCATTCCTCCCACTGATTCTGTTGGTCGGCTTCCAAGGTCCCGAGCAACCCCAACAAGGTCTGGTTAAACCTCTTGCACCCCCCGTTACCTTGGGGGTGATACGAGGTAGTGCGAGTCTTCCGGCACCCATAAAGGCGGCTCAGTTCTTGTATGACCCTAGATTCAAAGTTCGGGCCCTGATCAGAATGAAGAGTCTCGGGGTACCCGAAGGGCTGGATGATAGCTCGCCAGAGTACACCTGCAGTGGTAACGGCTGTTTGGTCTGGAGTAGGAATAGCCCATGCATACTTGGTAAATAGGTCAGTTGCCACCAAGATGTTCTGATACCGATCTTTTGGTCGACCCAGCGTTAGAAAATCCATCCCCACAATGTGTAGAGGTGCTTTAGGGCGCATAGGGACTAGGGGGGCTCTTGCCTCTTTCCTGGTCTTAAAAAGTACACACCTCGGGCAGCTCCGAACGAAAGACTCGACCATTGCTTCCATCCCCGCCCAGTGAAAGTACCTCCTTAATAGGGATAATGTCCTTTCCTGTCCTTGATGTCCTATATGTGTGTGGTAAGCTTCCAGCAGAGCCCACCGCTGTCTCTTTGGCACCACCACCTGGTGTACCACCTCCTGGGTTACTGGCTCTTGGACAGAACGACAAATCACTCCCTCTCTCAGGCTGAGTTTCTTCCACTGCCCCATGAGTTTCCTTACTGACACGGTTTGAGTCCGCCTCTCCTCTAAACCAGGCCTAGAACCCTGTTGCAGGTAAGCATACACTCTTTCCAGATCAACATCTCCTTGCTGTAGTTCTTTCCACCGGCCTGGGTCCCACCCCCAGCCTGTGGGTACTCCCTCCAACCGAATTCCGGGGGCTTCCACTACCCCCACCATCAATCCCTCCTCTGGTTCCGAAGTAGGGGATTCCGTTTGCTCACTCCCTTTAGTCACGGGGAGTCGGGACAGTGCATCCGCATTAGTGTGTTCTCTACCCGGTCGATATTGAAGCTGGTAGTCGTAATTGGCCAGCTGGGCCACCCAACGCTGCTCCGCCGCCCCCAATCGTGCTGTCTGTAGGTGGACCAAAGGGTTGTTATCGGTCACGACCATCACCTTTGCTCCCCATAAGTAATCTTTAAATTTTTCTGTCATCGCCCACTTCAGCGCCAGAAGTTCTATTTTGAAGGAACTGTAGTTGGAAGCATTCCGCTCGGCTGGATGCAGACTCCGGCTGGCATATGCAATAACTCTCTCTACTCCCTGCTGTCGTTGTGCAAGTACAGCCCCCAACCCTGCATTACTCGCATCAGTATATAGGATGAATGGCTGAGTAAAATCAGCGTAGGCCAGGATCGGGGCCTGCAGGAGTTCGCGCTTGAGCTGTTGGAAAACCGATTCGCATGCCGAGTCCCAGTTCACAGAGGGAGACCCCCGGGGTCGGGAGCGTCCGGTACCTTCGAGGAGTCGATTCAGGGGCTTGGCAATCCCTGAAAAACCCTTGATAAAGCGCCGATAGTAGCCTACAAAGCCCAAGAAGGACCTTACTTGCCGGGCAGTCTTCGGCGCCTCCCAGCCCTGGACGGCAGACACTTTCTCCGGGTCAGGGGACACCCCTGCAGCGCTGACCCGATGATCCCGAAACTGTACCTCACTCCTAAACAACTGGCATTTGTCCGGTCGTAACTTCAATCCATATTTTTCCATAGCCTGGAACACACGTTCCAGGTGGAGTAGCTGGGAGGCGAAGTCTGGCGAAAATACTATGACATCATCAAGGTAGACCAAGGTCGAATCAACTAACTGTCCCCCCAAGCACCGCTGCATCAGCCTCTGGAAAGTCGCAGGGGCATTGCACAGCCCAAACGGCATCCGACCCCACTCAAAAAGCCCAAATGGAGTGGTGAAGGCAGTCTTTTCTCTATCCCTCTCATCCACCTGCACCTGCCAGTACCCACTGGCCAGATCTAATGTTGAGTACCAAGTGGCCTGAGTCAGACTAGTGAGGGAATCCTCAATGCGTGGCAAGGGGAATGCATCCTTCTTCGTCACACTGTTCAGCTTTCGATAGTCAACACAAAATCTCCAAGCACCGGTCTTTTTCCGAACTAGCACAATTGGGGCCGCCCAAGGACTACTACTCTCCCGTATGATTCCGCCATCCAGCATCCCCTTCAGCAGGGTGCGAATTTCTGAATAAAGCGTTGGGGGCACTGGCCGATAACGCTCTCTGCTTGGTGGAGCATCGCCTGTAGGAATCTGATGCTTGACAATCCCCCTGCACCCATAGTCCTCATCGTGAGTAGAGAATACATGTTGCCATTTTGTCAGGAAGTCTTGGAGTTGGAGTTGCTGCTCCTCTTCCAGGCCCTCTCCTTTTAAGGAATCTACTGCCACATGATCCAGCATTCCGCCTCTCTGGGGGTCATTCCTCGGCTCCACCGATCTAACAGCCTCTTCCACTACCACAGAACTCACTTGGCGGAAACAAACGTCTCTCTCTTCCCTCACCTGGTGAGAACGCACCGCGGTGACTCGGACCAGGCGTTGATGGCGGCGAAGGACAACAGGATATGGGTTAACGTTCCGTACCCGCACCGAGACCCGGCCCCGATGGATCACAGCCAGCCCTCGGGCTACTCCGATGGACTGGCAATCCCAATGTGGTTCGAGGAGGACCCAGTCACCCGCGCCATAAGCCCCTAGAGGTAGCCTGGCCCATATCACTGCCTCACTTTGTGCTGGAACTGCCAGGCCATACCGGCAAATTACTCGACCAACAGTTTCGCGATCCTCCTCGCAGTTAGCTGCTTGAATCCTCCGGCAGTCAGCCAGAATATGCTCCCATTCCTTTTGTTCCGGCACCGAGGGGGTCTGGGCCAGCCGGTTCCGGAACAGCTCCTCCCAACATTCTGAAATTACATTCATACCAATTAATGCTCGATGTGAACCCAGGCAGTGGTCTCTAACGATAACAACTCCTTTTTATCGTACGGGGACCCCTTGAACATGGAAGTCCACAATCACATAGCCTGTGTAGGGAATATCCAGCCCATTTGCTCCTCTTAGTACAAGTTGCGAAGTCTCGGCCCCCTGGGGTCGTCGGTCCTTAAAAAGTTCTCGGGACAGGCTCTCGGAGAATAACGTGACTTGGGAACCGGTATCAACTAAACATGCAACTTCCACCCCATTAACCTGGATCTTCACGGTTGGGCAATGTCCAACCCAGTCGTCTCTGGGAATAGGCATAGAAAGGGGGTCACTTAAGGGGGTCCCGGCCACTTGACCCACAGTGGCCGGCGCAACTAAAAACCCCCTTGGGAACCGCGTCGGGAGCCACACTGACGGCTATAATGTCCTGATTCTCCGCAGCTGTTGCAAATGTGCCTGCCCTTATCATCCCACTGGAATCTCGGATTAGCCAGCCATCCAGGGCGCCGCCCGGGCTCTCGGCTCCCCTCAGAATAGGATCGGTCCCGGCCACTGAGCTGTCCCCGGCGCAGTTCCTCTAGAAGGGTCTTAGATAGTTCAGCCATCTGGCCTTTAACATCCTCGAACAGTTCTGCCCGCAACTTCTGTTTCCAATCCATGGTTGGAGGAGTGGAGGCATCACCAACGGCCATGCACATCTGTCCTTTAACATCCTCCAACAGCTCCGCCCGCAGCTTTTGTTTCCAATCCCCAGTTGAAGAAGGGGCGGCACCACCAACAGCCATGCACACCGGTTGGTCAGCTGCCTCGCCCTGATCCATCTCCAATGCCAAGGCCTCCTGTTGGAGGTCCTCAAAAGTTAACGCTGGGTCTCGGCGGAGCTGGAGCTTTATACTCTGTCGAATAGGCCCGTCTCGGAGCCCCAAAACAAACTGATCTCGCAGTAAGGAATCTCCGTCTCCCAGACCATGATCTGGTCGGCCTTTCAATCGAACAAACTGCTCACGCAGCTTCAGCGCATACGCCCGTAAGGCTTGCCTAGGACCTTGGAGAAAGTTGAAGAACTGAGCCCGGAGGGCGGCCACGGGGGTACTATCCCCATACAGTTCCGTCAAAAAGTCAAAGATGGCCCAGTGGCTCGTGCAGTGCTGGGTGCAGCTAGAACTTCCCTCTTCGCTTCTCCCTCCAAGGTGTCTTTTGTGCATCACTCAGCCCTTGGAGGCCAGCCAGGTATTCCGTTTGAGTCTTCCAGTCCTGGAGATGTAGCTCTGATCCTGGTCCCCCATAACGCTGGGCCCAAGGGGCTCCCATAAACACGTACCACCGCGAGGAGCCAACACCACAGAGGACACAGAGGCAAAGTAAGTTAGAGAAAATTCAGAATCTTTATTAAATAAATTAAACTAAAACAGCCTTCGGCAAGCTGAAGCAAAACTCGGGTGGACAGAGCAGGTGAGGATTCACAGCTGGACTAGTTCTCTCGAATTCACAGCAGAACAATTTCTCTTTTCCCGGGATTCGGATGGACGGAGAGTAGTACGGAATCCACAGCACAGCTGGCCCTCTTCTCAGGACCCAGGCCGACAGAAGACAGGTGAGGGTTCCACAGTATAACTGGTTCTCTCAGATTCACAGCAGGACAATCTCTCTTTTCACAGGATTCGGATCAACGGAAAGGAGTACGGAATCCACAGCAAAGCTGGCCCTCCTCTCAGGACCAGGTGAGGATTCAACAGCATAACTGGTTCTCTCAGCTTCACAACAGAACAGTTTCTCTTTTTACAGGATTCGGATGGACGGAGAGGAGTACGGAATCCACGGCAAAGCTGGCCCTCTTCTCGGGACCCAGGCAGACAGAAGACAGGTGAGGATTCAACAGTAGAACTGGTTCTCTCAGATTCCCAGCAGAACGGTTTCTCTCTTCACAGGGTTCGGATGGGCGGAGGGGAATACGGAATCCACAACAAAGCTGGCTCTCTTTCCAGGGCTCAGGCAGACAGAGAGAATTATGATGACGATTCCACAGTACGACTGGCTCTCTTCACAGGGCTCAGGCAGACAGAGAGAATTATGATGACGATTCCACAGTACGACTGGCTCTCTTCACAGGGCTCAGGCAGACAGAGAATAACGGTGAGGGTTCACGGTATAACTGGCTCTACTCACAGGATCCAGATGAACAGGGAGGAGTAAGGGTTCAACAGCAAAGCTGGCTCTCTTCACAAGGCTCAGGCAGACAGAGAATAACGGTGAGGGTTCAACCGTGTAACTGGCTCTACTCACAGAATCCAGATGAACAGGGAGGAGTAAGGATTCAACAGCAAAGCTGGCTCTCTTCATGGGGCTCAGGCAGACAGAGAATAACGGTGAGAATTCAACAGTGTAACTGGTTCTACTCACAGGATCAAGCAGAACATGGAGGAGTAAGGATTCAACAGCAAAGCTGGCTCTCTTCACAGGGCTCAGGCAGACAGAGAGATAAATGTGAGGGTTCAACAGTATAACTGGCGCTACTCACAGAGTCCAGATGAACAGGGAGGCGTAAGGATTCGACAGCAACAAAGCTGACTCATGCAGGCAGAGAGTCAAGCTGGCAATTCAACAGCAGACTGATACTTCACAATGCTACGTAGATATTAAAGAGGAGGAAGGGGGGATTTCACCACTAGATGACTTCCTCCATCCAACGAGATGCGGGCGATATATCCACAGCCAGATCCGTTTCCCCAATGTCACTGCATTACACTTCCACTCGTGTTTAACTGTAATTCACACAAATCGGCACACGTGATTATATTAATGAACAACACTGCAAAGTCTTGTCACTCACAAACTAGGGCGTAGACAGGGGATCTGGTCCACTGCACAGCACTACAATCTCTTGGATTCCTTCCAATAAAGCGTGGGACATCCAACCTTCCTCCAAAAAGACAGATTTACACCTCTCATCACATCCTCCAAACAGATTTCTCGTATCACAGTCCCAACATCAACAGCACTTATCTCTTATCCACATCTCCAGATCCACCCAAACGTCACACACAGCCTTTCATCTCTCCTGCCCCTCCTTTGTTGAAGATGAAATGCCCTTTTATCCTTCCCAACTGACAACGTGTCCCAATCGCGATCGCGATAGTCCTGCCCCGCACCTGTTTTGAATTAACTAATCATTCTCCGTCTCCGCTCGGAGTTTTCCGGCGCTAGAGTCTTCCGGGTCCCCCACCGGAAATCCCTCCCCTCAGAAACCCGGCCATGATAAAAGGTTCCGCCTGCCTTTTTGTCACCCCGGTGACAATCATATTCCCACAGAAGGAACATGAGTCATCCACGAACGGTGTCTGTCATGCCCAGACACACAAAGCAGCGATCGTGACCATCAGAAGATGACATGAATCGACCGCACCCAGAAGAACACGGGCGAACCATCTTTAAAAAGACGTGCCACATGCAGCTCTTTCAATGGAGAGGAGGAAATTCACTCTTTCAGCGCTGAGGCGACCAGGGAGACGCGCAAAGTCTGGCAGACCACTGCTCAGATCGCAGGCAATGCAGAATCTCGCTGGGTACCGCCGTCACACCAACACTGAAGAGGATGCTCGTCTCGAAGAGTTGTACTCAGTGAAACTGGCTTTGGGAATGAAGAAGTCTCTTGGCCCCGAAGCGAAAACATACTGCGGTTGCGTTCACTTCCTCCTTTTATACCCACGGGGTGGGGCGGAGTTACGCTATGCAAATTCCGCAGCACCAAGTCATTTTCATGCCATTGGCTCGTTATTAAATACTCGAAGAGGATTGGCTTTCTATGCGAAACCCCCATTCTCCGTCATTCAGACGTATCTCGGAGTGACTACGAAAGGGAACTACATTTAAAAGAGTCCTAAAACATTTTTATGTAAGTGCAAATACAAAAAAAATTCTACAATTCAGTTAATTTAAAAAAGCAGCTTTGACATCATAAAAACCGTTGCCAGTGGTGCGAATATATGACCGTGACTGTCAGGCAGCGGTGTTAGCAGACTGCAGTAGTATGAGACGATTATGTTCGCGTTAATTAAGTGGGTGGAGGACGGAAAGTTCTCAATTCTGCCTACTGATCGAATTAGAGGTTTTGATGAAGATGAATACTTGGCGGGTATGGAAGACAATGACATTTATTTGGTGGAGTGGCGTCAAGGCGTCAAAGAGCCAAAAGGGGGATGGGCGGTTTATGAGGCCTCCATAATCAAGATAGCAGGTACCTTTTTATTATCTTAAACTCTTGTATTATTACTTTTTGTGTGAATATATTACTACTTTATTGTTCTGGATACGCTTGTAGACTTAAGGGGGTCGTACACCGGACGAGAAGCGCAGCGCCACGTCTTTAAAATTCGAACACATTATTTTCTATGAGTGTAGCTAACTTTTACACCCGGCGGTGCCATCCAGCGTCTGTCCGCGCTCAGGACCGTGTTCAAAATCCTGCTGCGCCACAGAGCGCCATTTACATAGTTTTATATAAAATTGAAATTATTTTTGTCTCAAATCGTTGCTGATGGATCCTGACTTCGCCCTATGCTGCAATATAACGTTACATTTAGTTTTGCATTCATTTACAGAAATCAGCTGCTTGAATGACAATTGCTGATGTTATTGGATTTTTAAGGTGAGATTCTCAATTCATTCAGTTAACAGATGCTCTGAGGTAAAGTTTTCAGACTGCAGACTCAGCGACGATTGTATTTAAAGGGTTAGTTCACCCAAAAATGAAAATTAAGTCATTAATTACTCACCCCCATGCTGTTCCAACCCAGTAAGACGTTCGTTCATCTTCGGAACACAAATAAAGATATTTTTGATTGAATCTGAGAGCTGGATCAGTCCTAAATAGACTGCCTAAGGGACTGGCTCTTGACGGCCCATAAAGTCATTAAAGAAAAGGTTTAAATATTCCATGTGCCTACAGCGGCTCAATTATAAGTTTATCAAGCGACGAGACTACTTTTTGTGCGAAAAAAAACATAAATAACGACTTTATTCCACTATTCCATTACTTCCTTATGGGCGCATGCGCGAGAACTGAGACGAGGACGTTCTCATTCGTCTACTTCTTGTTACCGGCTGCTCACCGCTTAGGAGTTTTACCGCCACCTACCGTATAAAATGATGATCCATATATAAGGCGCTCCGGATTATAAGGAACACTGTCGTTTTTTGAGAAGATTAAAGGCTTTTAAGTGCACCTTATAGTGCGGAAAATACGCAAATTGAAAAGCGTATGTACAGCGCGCATCTTCCTCTGCTTGTAAACAGAAAGTTTTGCGCTTCCAGCTGTATCAGCACATCATCTAATACAGTAGGTGGCGGTAAAACTCCTAAGCGGTGAGCAGCCGGTAACAAGAAGTAGACAAATGAGAACGTCCTCGTCTCAGTTCTCGCGCATGCGCCCATAAGGAAGTAATGGAATAGTGGAATAAAGTCGTTATTTATGTTTTTTTCGCACAAAAAGTAGTCTCGCCGCTTGATAAACTTATAATTGAGCCGCTGTAGGCACATGGAATATTTAAACCTTTTCTTTAATGACTTTATGGGCCGTCAAGAGCCAGTCCCTTAGGCAGTCTATCTAGGACTGATCCAGCTCTCAGATTCAATCAAAAATATCTTTATTTGTGTTCCGAAGATGAACGAAGGTCTTACGGGGTTGGAACAGCATGGGGGTGAGTAATTAATGACTTAATTTTCATTTTTGGGTGAACTAACCCTTTAATTGTGCAGTACAATCAAAACATAGAACAGACATTATCTTCATTTCTGTTACAGTGGAGGCTCCCGCTCCGTCTCCTCTCCACCACCAGAGGGAGCCTTCACCGGAGTATTGATCATTGGACATAAACTCAAATTCCCATCATGCCTCATACCTGGAACTGATTGCGCCTCACACCTGCACTGCATTTACACACACACATAAAGCCACCTTCACACACACATCACTGCGAAGTCTTGATTTGCCCCGGTGATCATTTCTGAGCGTTTATTCTTGTTTCTGGTTTTGACTTTGGACTGTTTGACTATTCTACGAGTGATATCTGCCTGGCCTGATCTTGGACTGTCTTTGGATTGTGATTATTACTGCCTGCCCCGAACTCTGCCTGTTATCTGGATTATCCCTTCGCTCTGTCTGCATTGCTCTGTCTGCCTCGCTTTGACCCTGCCTGTACGACACTGTTTAATAAAGCTGCAAATGGATTCTTCCGTGTTCCGTGAGTCATTACAATTTCATGTCATTAAACATAACAATATTGCTGGCAATACACTGATGGCCATACACTGATGAGAAAGTGCGCGTCCGGTCTGCGTCGCGATACCTGGAGTTGTCCTAGACGTGACGCGGCGCGGTGCTTCTTGTCCGGTGTGTGACCCCCTTTAGACTTATTCAATTTGGGTTTTTTTATGTGACGTAATTAACGTTAGCATTATCAGGAGGGCCGTGTTGTGATGTGCTACAATCGTTAGCCTTTATCTCAGCATTATTCTATCTCATCAGAAAGGGAGAGGACGTTACAAATACGTCTTAATGAGCAGGGTTGGGGAGTAGTTAACTACAAGTAGCGACGCTACAAACTTAACTACATTTTTCAGTAGCTTGGCAGTAGCTCAGTTGCTTTTTAATGCACACAGTCGATATATTCTAGATTAAACACATTTAAAATAAATGAACTAATTGTTTTTGGACAACACATTTGAGTTGAAATTAAAATGAATTTGTCACGGATCCATCTGCGTCAGCACCAGATACCTTCACTCCGCCTACTCGTTCCGGTTCCCCTGACTACTAATCATCACCACCTGTCGTCACCACCTGCCATCACTTATCCGGACTATCATCCACTCCATATATACTCACCTCATTCAGTCACTCACTGTCTGGTCTCGTCTTTACCACGATCACAGACTCCCTATCGCTATCTCCTGATCCTGATTCTACTTACCCGCATCGTATCTCCAGCCCGCCAGCCTCCCGTCTGTTCCTGTCCTTGGTCCCCGTCTGCTGCCAGTCCTCTCCAGTCTCCAGCTCCGCTGTTCCGGTCAGCTCTCCAATCTCCCGATCCTGATCAGATAAGGAAAACATCATCAGACTGTTTATAGCCCTCTCCAACTTCTGCTACCACGCTACTTACCATTCAGTGACTGTTATTCAATAAACTCTGTTCATACTCACCCGTCTGTGCCAATCTGTTCTGTGACAGAAGACCAGACCAACCTAAAACATGCTTCAACCTACGCCCACAACCACCACGGCCATGAGTTCCCCACCGACAGCATCCCTTCCCCGGACTAGTGCATCTGTGCTCGCTACTTCCACCGTAGCCTTTTCCTCTGCCTCTGCCTCTGTATGTCCCATGGCCCAACCAGCGCCCTTCTCTGGCGAGGAGGAGGAGTGCAGCGGCTTCCTTCTGCAGTGCGAGCTTTACATGCAAATGATTCCATCCTCGTTCCCCACTGAAGAATCGAAGGTAGCTTTCTTCATTTCCCGTCTTCGTGGTCGGGCTCTTTAATGGGCTTATGCCTTATGGAAAGATCGTGGGCCCGTCACCAGAACCTTCGCCTCATTTTCCAGTCACTTCCTGGAAGTGTTCTCACAATCTGTGCACTCGATCTCCGTGCAAGATCAGCTGTTTCGATTGAAGCAAGGGAGATCTTCAGTGGCTGCATATGCTCTGCAGTTCCGGACCCTCGCCGCTACGCTGGGATGGAATGAGTCGGCCCTCATCACCGCATATCGCCACAGTCTGAATCCCGACATTCGCCTTCAGTTAGCCATCTACGATGACACAGTGGGTATCGAGAGCATCATACAGCGATCCATCCGCATCGATCAACGCCGCACTGCTTGCCAGCTAGATAGCCCTGCACCTCCGTCTCCTCGCCCATCTGCCACTTACAGTCCTCCAGCACCAGAGCCGATGGAGATCGGGTCTGCACGCCTACCGATCTCCGAGCGCAACCGCCGCATAACCAACGGGCTATGTCTGTATTGCGGGGCTGCTGGTCATATGTTATCCACCTATCCCATTCGTCCACCTCGACCCGCAGTGAGTACTGTTCAGTTACCCCTATCCATATCGAATATGAAGTATACATCTGCTACTATCACTTATATGAACCGTTCCCTGCCAGTTCAAGCGCTAATTGACTCAGGATCCGCCGGTAACTTCATCTCACTCACCACTCTCCATCGGCTCCAAACTAAGCAACGTACCATTCCTCACACCCTTCACGTTCAGTCCATCGTCGGAAAACCTCTTGGCCGTGGCCGGATTGGACACCGCAGCCCGGACCTAGGGCTAGAGATCGGCTGGCTTCACAAAGAGGCTATTTCCTTTCTGGTGCTGGAGGGCTCGACGGCCGAGATCATCCTGGGACGCCCTTGGTTAGAACTCCATTCACCGCATATCCAATGGTCCACCAGTGAGGTCTTACAGTGGGGTGAAGAATGCCACCATCATTGTCTGCCTGCCATTTCCAAGCCAGTTATCCGTTCAGCCGCTCCGGTTCAGAAAATCCCTCTCTCCGCCACCTCCGTGGAGGGTTCCTCTACCGTGTTTCTCCCGGAAATTCCTCCTCCTTACCGGGCGTTCCAGGAGGTCTTTGATAAACAGCTGGCAACCACCTTACCACCTCTTCGGCCATGGGACTGTGCGATTGACCTGCTGCCTGGGGCGGTCCTACCGCGAGGTAAGATCTATTCTCTGTCCATCCCGGAGCAGAAGGCCATGGAGGAGTACATCCAGGAAGCCCTAAGCCAAGGATTTATTCGACCATCCACGTCCCCTGCCGCATCAAGTTTCTTCTTCGTGGGCAAGAAGGACGGAGGCTTGCGCCCCTGCATCGATTATCGTATTCTCAACCAATCCACCATCAAGTACCGCTATCCTCTTCCTCTGGTCCCCGCCGCTCTAGAACAACTCCGTGGGGCTACCGTCTACTCCAAGCTCGATCTCCGGAGCGCGTACAATCTCATCCGCATCCGTGAAGGTGATGAATGGAAGACAGCTTTCATTACCCCTGCGGGGCACTACGAGTACGTCGTCATGCCCTTCGGATTGTCCAACGCACCCGCCGTGTTCCAGGGGTTTATGAACGAGATCTTCAGAGACTTACTACACCAATTTGTCATCATCTATATCGATGATATCCTCATATACTCTCCAGATCTATCCACTCATATCCGCCATGTCCAAACCGTACTCCAACGCCTCAGAGACCATCAACTCTTTCTGAAATTAGAAAAGTGCGAATTCCATCGAGACACCGTTCAGTTCCTGGGCTACCTCATCACTCCCCGCGGTATAACCATGGACCAGAGGAAGGTGGATGCCGTCAACAACTGGCCACAACCCACCTCTCGGAAAGACCTCCAACGGTTTCGTGGGTTTGCTAACTTCTATCGCCGCTTCATCAAAAACTTCAGTCAGACCTGCTTCCCTCTCACTAACCTCCTCAAGGGCGGGGCCAAGTCTCTGTCCTGGAACACCGACTCCACACGGGCGTTTGACAGCTTGAAACGGGCCTTCAGTTCCGCTCCTACCCTCTCCCTTCCCAATCCAGCTCTACCCTTCATCGTGGAAGTGGATGCCTCCACCTCTGGGGTAGGAGCGGTTCTTTCCCAGCGGCAGGGGACTCCATTGCAACTCCATCCATGTGCCTTCTATTCCAAAAAACTGTCCCCGGCGGAGCAGAATTATGATATCGGCAACCGAGAGCTGCTAGCTATCAAACTGGCCTTAGAGGAATGGAGACACTGGCTGGAGGGGGCTCAACACCCTTTTACAGTTATCACGGACCACCGGAACCTCGAATACCTCCGTGAGGCTAGAAGACTCAACCCCCGTCAAGCTCGCTGGGCCCTCTTCTTCACCCGCTTCCACTTCTCCGTCACCTACCGTCCTGGACACAAGAATGTAAAAGCAGACGCACTATCACGACAGTTCCAGCCCAGTTCTCCTCCTCTTAGTCCCGAGACCATCCTCCCTCCAGCCATCGTCGTAAGCCCTATTCAGTGGAGTATGGACGATCACATTACCGACGCCACCCAAGCCGAACCTGCTCCGCCGGGAGCTACCAGGAGCTACCAATTATATTTCAAAAAGTATACTTTCATGAGTTTAAGCACACAAAAAGTACACTTTCAATACAATTAAGCACACTTCTTTTTCACAAGGGAAATAAAAATGTGAAAACCCATACTTTGAAGATACTTGATTTTCAGTTTTAGATGGCAATGGTTGATTTGTTTTAATAAAAAAAAAAAACTAAATGCCACATAAAAATGTACAAACATACTTTGAAGACCATAATTAAGGTAATTAAGAAACAATAAGACATAATATGAAAAATTGCTGTTTATTACACATCTGCAGATAGAGACAGACTAATCATTCACTGTAGCTGCTACAGCATTTGCGGCAGATCAGAAAACGACCACCGCTGCGTATTTCAACACATTCTCATCCCAAAGCACCATATACAACGCTTTTGCAAAAGCGTAAATATACAACGCACATGGCACCCTTTAACGTCTAATGAGATGCTTCGTTTATGGTTAAGTTTAGGTATGGTGTAGGGTAAGGGTTAGACCACTAGGGGGCGCCTTCTGCCCAAATATATCTGCGTCTCATTTGACGTTAAAGGGTGCCATGTGCGTTGGATATTTACGCTTTTGCAAAAGCGTCCTATATGGCGCTTTGGGATGAGAACGGGCTCCGTATTTGTAATGATTAGACACAGCTTCCACGTTGAATGAATATATCACTGTCCTTCGTGTCAAATATACATTTCGAGTTAATAATTGTTCCTAGATTAACAAAACCTGCAGCTCTCGTTGACTGAAATCCCATTGTAAACATAATCCTCTGATCATTCGGACTTTTTGTTTCCAGCCATTTCGGCGCGTGACATACGTCACTCACGACCACAGGTTAGCGATTGGCTATGGCAGATCGTGAGGGACTTTGGGCAGATCCAATAGATTTGAACTTTAATAGTGAACCTGCCTACAAGGAAGGAAACGTTTCTCAATGAAGCGGTTCCAGACTCTATGTGAAAATGAAATGTACTAGAGTCTGGTTGAACCAGGCTACTATTCCAGTGCAGCAAAATAAATATAGAAAAAAGCCTTATTTATTGAAAAATATATGCCATGTTCTATCTTACCCATGTAAAAGTGTAATAACTTTGATGTTTTTATTTGAATAAAAAATAATAATACTTTTCACTGTGTTTTAATTAACTGTGAACCTAAATAAAAATTTAAGTTGCATAAGTGTTTTAGCACTTAATGGTCTTTGTAAGTTACCGGAATAAAGAACTTAGTGGTCTGCTACTCTTTTGGTGGGTGGTGGGGGGTGTATGGGGTGCAGAAAGAAGAAACACCAAGCATGATAATTAGTGGCATGTTGCAGCCTGCAAAACAGCCTGACGCAAAAGCTCTAGTGACTTTTACTTGCCTGGAAGCTATGCTTCATAAACATAAAAACACAAATAAAAAAATTAAAAAACATTTTAATTAATGCTCAGCTGGAAGCTACACCCTATTTGTGCAAAAAAAAAAAATGTTTAACTAATTCCAAGAACAAAGACCATGAATAAACACATGATGTAACACTATTAAATTAGGTGTAATTATGGTTAAAGGAGCTGTATGCAAGATTGTGGCCAAAACTGGTACTGCAATCACTCGAGGTTGCCAGATATGCCGGAGGTTCCAGCAGGAATGTAGGCTGCTACAAGAAGCTTCCAATAGCAAGTGACAAGTCCTACACAGTGAGTTTTTTTTTCTCTGTTAATTATTTATTATTATTTATTTTCGAAACGTTAAAATTTTTTTATCTGATTCCGACACGTTTGTATCTGCAGCTGTGGTAACTAGAGAAGAGCTGGCAACCCGAATGCCACAACACTACCGTGATTGGTAGGTAGGTGGAGGGTGACGCATCAGAACAAAACACAACTAGTTGACAACATCAACATCAGTAAAGGGCTGCGACTTCACTTTTTAAATGACAATATCCTTGCCGGATATGTATGATTAATTGAAATACATTTCTTGCATACAGCTCCTTTAATGCAAGGGGAAGCTTACAATTAGTGTTTGGAACAAATCTCTCCTCAAATTATGAAAGGAAAAGGTCTCCAGAAATTACAAAATCTGTTGAATATGCCAGTGGTTCCCAAACTTTTTGAAAGCATGGCACGCCTTTGTAGTTATTTTTTTTTTCCATGGCACCCCAAACCAATTAAACTAAACAAACATATGTACATACAGTGGGTGGACAACCAGAATGTCGTTAAGTAAATCTACCACGGCAAAAATAAACCAGCCGTAAGCAAAACGTAATTATGTAAAAGTAGCCTACATTTTAAATAGAATATAGCTTTAACTAGAATATAAACTTTTAGGCTATAGGAGAACATTTTATTAATCAAAAGTTAAAATAGGCCTATCTCGCAGTCAGCGAAAATAAAGTGCTGCTTTCAATGACGCTATTGAGGAATGCGAAGACTGAAGAGCGCTTCTCATGCGTGCGCACACTGACTGCTGAATAACCGAACTTCTGGGCTTTTCTCAGTGAGAAAAGTCGTGGTCGAGTGGTAGAACTGTGGTACAATCATTTTGATGACACTGTCTTAAATCCCGCATAAACCTGTATTAAAATTACCTTGCATTTCTATTTTACATTAAGGAACAAATCTCTTCCAACAGATTGGCTGAATTTACATCTTCAAAAGCAGTTATGTTAAAAAAAAAATTCCATGTAGATTTAAAAAAAAAAACATATCCAAGCTAAGCAAGTTGCGATTTGCCGGTGGGGTATTTCCCCCTCCACAGCAATCAATGCTATATTCGCCTAAATAGACAATACCAAATATGTGTATATATTTTTTATAATTGAATATTTTTTGACACACCACGCCCAGTGTAGGCCTATTCTAAAATCAGGTTTTATTCTGGCATTAATTGTGTTCGACAAACGCGGCGGTGCTCACTTGAATTTATTTTTCTCATAACAGCTAAAATAAAATCATCTTTTAAAACTGTAAAAGGTGTACGTTTTCATGTAAAGTAGGCTTATACTCACAATAGGTTAACGACAAAATGTTTTCCTGCTCATTTGAGCGAATACTCACTGCAGAAACATATGTTTGGGCATTTCTTCATAAGTGAACACATGGCCGAGTGGTAGAACTTACGGTTAGAACATGATAATGACATGGGTTCGAAGCCCGATTCAACATGGATAAGTGTAGTTAAATTTTATATTTAGGTATTTATGCAGAAAGATATGTCTAGTTCTAAAACTGTTACACCATTTAGTTTTTTTTTTTTTTGCTTGTATCTATATAAAAAAAAATATATTTACATTTTACACTAAGGAAGGAACAAAATATCAACAGAATGACTTCTTTACATCTATAATAATGCCAATCGTAATTTCAAAAGCAGTTCCGTAAAAAAAAAATTAAAAAAAAAAAAAAAAATGAGGAGTTCTTTTCCAAAACACTATAAATCCATTTCAATAGTTTTCAGGAAAACTACATTTTTTACCTAGACCCACATTTTGTGAATATTCAAATTATCCTGTTAAAATGTTTTATTGGTTCAGTCTGGACATGTTGAACAATGATTATTAAATCAAACAACAATTGTTAATGATAAATTAAAAGCTAATTTTATTTGATTTTAAAATGCTATAAATCCATCCATTTTTTTGTAAAAATATGGTTTGTCTTTAAAAGAAAAGAAGAAAAAAAAAAAAGAGAACATGCAACATATAATCAGGGGCTCATGCTGTAAATTAATATAAATTAAATTTAGTAACACAACCTGAAAAAAGTTATGATAGTAATGTTACTGTATGTAAAGTTATTTAGCAATAGCCTACATTCAGAGTCATTTTTAGTAAAGTGTCAAACCTGTAACAAATAGTATTCATTTCTACATATGCATGAAAAAAACTAATTATTAAAAAGATCAATAGAGATAACGATATTCAAAAGTAGGGATGGGCCTCTTTCCAGCACATGCACACACACACGCACACATGCATGTACTGTATGCTACATAGAATGTGAGCAAAGCGGAGCGGCGTGACGCTTAAATATAAGTTAAAAAAACATAAAATAAACAGAGGCTACGTTTCACATTCATGTTTAATAATATTATGTTACTTATTTTTATTATTTCGTCTATGTTGAGTAGGCTATATGAAAAGGGAACCGCATGAGATGAGTAAGATAGGATCAAAAGCTACCCAATATATCGGAAAATATTTGGAGTGGGTTACATATGATTTTGACCACCAATTAAGTTTTGTTTTGTAGAAAGCTTGTAAATTTCGTTTCGGATAAATTGTATCTTCAATTTAATAAATGTTTCTTCAACAAATTGACTGGATTAAAACATTAGAAGTAAATATCAGACAATATAATCAGGACACAGAGGCGCGCGTGTGTCTCATGAACCGAAACACCGCTATGCTTGCCTCACAGACCTGAGAACTAGAAAGCTTTAAATGTCTACTTTTAAACAAAACAATTAAAAACTAAAATAAATTGGCAACTCTCTGCGTAAGTAGGCTAATTCGAAGTAGCCTATGCGTTTAGGCCAATGTGCGTTCACAGCGAAGATGGCGAGTCAGCATCATCAACTTTACCTTTGCTGCTGACACCGACAGAAAAAACTAGTTTACTAGAGTTTAGAGCAGCATGTTTGCAACAATAACACAGTCAAACAGAATGTAATCCCTGTGTGTGTGCATGTGCAGTTGTGTGTGTGCATCACACGTTAAATCTTTTAGAATGTAACACAACATTCAAATGCAAATATGCGCCCTCCCCCACTTGAAAGGCCGTGTGTCCACGAAAGCGTTTTTCCACACACCTGGCGTATATGTTTTCAATTGTTTTCAATGGGAGTGTTTTTTTAAACGCCATGAGCGTAATCAAAGCAGCTCCTGAGATTAGGCTGAAGTTTTTAGTGTGTCGTTTTTTCTTCGAACAATTCAAGAACAATATAGGCTATAGGCTACAAATTGAACATGGTTTATTTTTTGTACAGCTTTAAAACTGGCCTTTACTACGGTGGCCGAGAGAGCTCACCGCGCTGCAAGCTGATGAAGACGAATGCAAATACAAAAAAACGTGTGCAACTATAAAAACGCGTGCAAATACAAAAAAACATCCGCAAATTAAGAAAAACATCTTCATCAGTTCCACAACACACGTGTGCTCCAAGTACTCACAACACAACCAAATACAGCAACGCGCTGCAAACGTTCACAACACCGCAAATACAGAAACGCGCTGCAAATAACACGGTCCACAACGGAAATGTTTCCGGGGAACCAAATAAGTGACGGACCCGACTGGAACCACAGGACGTGCTTACAGCAAAAAACCTTTATTGACAAAAAGTCAAAGCCTATATTTTTTAATAAATAAACTATACTATTAAAATAATATTGTATATATAAATAATATTATACTATTATATTTTGTATAGTTCGTCTATACTCCTTGCTTACTCAAAATTCTACTTTGTTTTATTTAATTTCTTTTGACTTTTCCCCCGCAAAACACCGAGATTCAAATTATTATGACATTCAACTTGTGTACAATATACAACATGTGTTAACAATATGTTCAATGTCATCACAATACAAATGAGAAAAGAACAATGATCTGAAATCTAAACTAAATAAATAAAAAAAGATCTAGAAGAACATGAAGGCAAGATATCAATCTATACATCAGTTACACTATACAAATAGTTTCATTTTATGTTTAAATTTTCAATAGAAAAGTTTCCTAAAAATGTTAGGTAATGTATGGCACTGAAATACAGATATATAAAACGGATATTTTAACAGATTTTTATAAAGTAAAAATAAAAAATAAATAATTTATTTGCAACGGTTATGTTAATCATTATATTTCTGTCGTCAGAACAGCTATACAGCTGATGGACAAAGTGCTGTGTTGTCATAGGAACATCCAAGGTAAAAATAATTACATTACATTGTCTGTTGTTGCTCCCTTCATCAAGTTCCAAACGGCTACATAAATGACACACTAGGTGTCATGCTCACGCCAAATTCCCACTTGAAGAGCTTTGCCGTCTGCCCTTTGAAGGGAGTAGGGCATAGGGAAGCTCACGAGCAATAAGCAAGTCCCAGTTGGGTCCATCACTTATTTGGTTCCCCGGAAAAATTTCCGTTGTGGACCGTGTTATTTGCAGCGCGTTTCTGTATTTGGTGGTGTTGTGAACGTTTGCAGCGCGTTTCTGTATTTGGTTGTGCTGTGAGTACTTGGAGCACACATGTGTTGTGGAACTGATGAAGATGTTTTTCTTAATTTGCGGATGTTTTTTTGAATTTGCATGCGTTTTTATAGTTGCACACGTTTTTTTGTATTTGCATTCATCTTCATCAGGTTGCAGCGCGGTGAGCTCTCTCGGCCACCGTAGTAAAGGCCCGTTTTAAAGCTGTACAAAAAATAAACCTAAAATAAACCCACCCCTGAAAGGTCATTGGCCACCCCTGTGGCCACCCCAGATCTGATAGGTAGTTGATCAAGTTCGTCAACACAAGAAACAATAGAAATGCTGTCAATCAATGGTGACAGCTGATCAACCGATTTAGGTCCAGTTTTACATTTTTAAATAACACAGTAATGGTCGTACTGAGGCTGTGAGAGCTGATTTCTGCTCAGTGGACGTTTGGCCATCCAGGTCAGGTTACTAATGAGATGCGCGCGCTGGCTGCTGCTGCTGCTCCGTGAAACAGGTGTACGGTCACAGTTACAACAGCAACAAATACAACGATAAAAACGCAGGAATCTGTAGATTGAGAGGTATGGTAATTTAATGTTTAGTTATATCGTAGTTCCCTGTGAATGTGCAGGAAAACTGAAAAAGTTGAACTACACTGTACGTAGTAGGCATCCTGAAAGAGTGCAGACGGTTAAAGAGGACACGCGCAGCTCTTAAAGGGGCCACACCTTATTTCCACTTATTACACCACCATGAAATATAAAACGCTATTTTTTGGACTGAAGACTGATGTTATATTTAACATTAAGCTAATGTTATATTTTTCACCAACCAGTGTGTGAAATATAGTGTGACAGTCTAGATTTAAAAGGCACCTATTATGCCCCTTTTTACAAGATGTAATATTGGTCTCGGGTGTCCCCAGAATGTATTTGAGAAGTTTCAGCTCAAATAGTTAATTTATTATAACCATTTGAAAATGTCATTTTGGGGCCTGCTTAAAAATGAGCTGTTTCGGGGACTATACCACCTTAAATGCAAATGAGCTGCATATCCCCACCCTGCCTTTGGATGAGGGCGTAACTTAATACCCATGGCAGTCGTATAGTGGTGGAAATTTTGATTCTTTTCAGAGATTCGTTCATTTTTAGTTCGTTCACCAAAATGATTCGTTCAGACTCGTTCACTGATTCGTTCAGTTTTTTTTTTCCATATACATCAGCAGCAGGTGCGGCAAAATGTGTTAACAATGTACCCAGACAGCAAACTGACATTGAATCAACGTGGAAACGACGTCTCTCATGACATTGAAACAACGTTAATTTTGCTCATCGAATTAACGTTGAACCAACGTCAGACGCGGCATTCTTCAAAGCTAAATGAAAATCGAAAATTGGTTTGCTTTCATAACGTTGAAACAACGCGTTGATTTCAAGTTGATTTTCCGTTAGTTTTGAAAGAATGGCGCGTCTGACGTTGGTTCAACGTTAATTCGATGAGCAAAACAATGTCATATCAACGTTGTTTCGATGTCATATTTCCACGTTGATTCAATGTCAGTTTGCTATCTGGGTATTTACTTGTTACAAAATAAAAACTGATTTGACTTTATTAAAAATTGTGCCCTAGGCTACTCATTAATTTGATAAAATAAGTCTAAATAAGAGATCAAAGTCTCAACACTCTTTTTATCTTTTAAATTACACTCTTTTCCGATGACCAAATCACAAGTGTTTTTTAATTTGTTTGCATACTAGGCAGGCTAGTTAACATTTTATTTGTTTGGTCAGAACGAGTTAAACGAGGAGTTATTTTCTGTATGTAAGTTATGAATTGCGCGTTCACAGTACGGATACCTGCGCTTTGCATTCACTTTCTGCTGATTGATGAACTAGATCGACAGAATGGCCGACCTGGTACACGAACTGGGTATAGCAACCAGTTCGTTCAATTCGTTCACGAACGGAAGATCTCTCTCTCGTTCAGACTCATTCAGCAGAGTAGATCCAACCAATTACATGCCCCTTCTAAGCCCAAGCTGAAATGCTATTAGCTGACGTGAGTCACGTGACGCAAATGAGCTGGAATGACGTGACGCAAATAAAAAAAACTCTATTTTTTTAATGTTTTACAGTTTTTAAACAAACAAAAGTGCATGACATGACATACATATTTATTTTTTAAAGTATAAAACTGTTGAAACATAAAACAACAATAATACAAAAAAATAATACAAAATGCACACAAAACAACACCAGTGCTAGTGGTGCCACTCATTTTTAAGTTAGCAGATTACCTGATGTAGTTTGTAGATTTTAGTAAAAAAAAAAAAAATTTTAAGCTGTCTTTTATTAAATTAAACCATCAGCTTGCACTGTTAACTTCGTCGTCATTATTATCTTGACGTTCAAACAACTGGTTCTTTCATTCACGAACGAGATGTATGTAACAGTTCAATGGACTCGTTCAAACTCAAAGCAACTCAATAAAGGGCGTATTCGTTCACTAGATTCAACAAATCACATGCTCCGTCCTCGTATCATACTAGAAGGCTATTGGCTCGAGGTTTAGTCACTCTTTGTCTTTGAGAGATGAAACGGGCCACAGAGCTACACGGTTCATTGAGCTGCGCATGCGCGCAATAGTGGCGCGCAGTGGTAGAAGGGGGAATTTCAGTGAACGAGAAATATGAGTCAATGGATATCGTGAACGAGAATGATTCGTTCACCTAAAAGATTCGTTCAAAAAGAACGATTCGTTCACGAACGTAACATCACTACAGTCGTACTGAGAGACAGAGAGAAACCGCTGTTTTGAATGTCATTCAGCGTACGTTTGAATCGGAATATATAAAAAGTACGAAGAGACTCTGGCAGAATAAATATAAATGAGAATGGACCAGTACGTCTCGGTATGGTTATTTGATACATTTATGTACTTATTATAGAGTTGTAATCGCGTCCGGATGTGCAACACACACACACAGACACACACAAACACTGAAGCTGGCGCAATATTTTGAAACTACATACACATTCTGTGATAAAGTTTGCTACGTACAAGCGAAATTACATTTATGCGAGGGACCTATTGTGTCATGTTTACTTGTCATACAGGTGCTTCTGTGGCAAACGTGAAGATGGCTAACTTACAGAACAACATATACAGTTTTTAATACAATATCTTTAAAAATATATATATATTTATAAACATGTGGTTGCACACTATACAAACAAGGTTTAAATTATATAGCCTACACAGACATCCTACGACGACAACAACTTTAGATGCATTTGTTGTTGAATTGGCTGACATTGACTGAAAAGACTATTTGCTCAAAAATCATAAAATACACTTACTGTTACTGGAGGTGACGGTGGATCTCAAATAGTAGACGACGATCCACAGTTGAGGATTAACTTTTAAGCCACAACAACAGGATTAACCCACGACAGAACGTTTACGTTTCCAAGAGACATTACCGGCTGTCGTTGAAACAATGGAGGATGATGTGTACAGATCACCGAGGGCGGGGTCTATGCCAAAACCACACTGTCAATCAAACCCCTTTCTCACTTTCTACGTCACAAAGAGCTGCATCTCAGAACAGCTCGTTCTGGGACAGTGCATATGATTTATTGAGATTGTAAAAAAAAAACACTGGGTGGATTTTTATCATTCTAGGGGTGGTTTTGCTCACACACTCCCAACACACATTTATGTTCAAACACCATGTAAAAGTGAATTTTCCATAATAGGTGCCCTTTAAGTTAAAACACAAAAACAAGCTGTGACTTATTTATTGCTCCTTGATTTAAGGGTTTTTTAAAAAGGACTTTTTGTTTGTATCAATTAGCTCATTTTCACAGTCCACATATATTTTTAGAAGTTTAAATAGGCAGAGTAAATTGCATTAAAATGGCACAAATGTCATAAGTTAAATTATGGAGAAGCATCTTGACTATTTATGATTTTGAGTCTTGATTTTAAAAACTTATTAATGTATGCTGAATTAAAGCCAACGTTTCAATTTATACTTTCATCAAGGCACGGTCTTGGACATGAATGAATCTGGGTTGAAAAACACCTTTTGCACATTTTCATACATCATAAGGCATCCTAATGAAATTATTCAGTCATCAGGCCATTCTATGTGTTACCTGTGTTTGCTTTACATATTTAAGTCCCCTCTTGTGGTTAAATAAAAACACTTCTGGCAAAGAACAAACGAATAAATTCAAATTCCAGAATATCTAACAAATTATATCTAAGCTAAATAATAACATAAACTAAGCCTGTAAAGAAGAACAAATATTTTGGGCTTTTTTTCCTCACAAACTTAGTTTTTTCTTTTGCTTTTACAGATACACTTTTAAATAAGGTCCTATCTTTAAGCATTTTGGTTTGTCCTGTTGGATTTCTGTGTTTTCATGTAACCACAAGATGGTGCCTCATTTAGTAAAGCAAACTCAGGTAACAATACAGGTGACACAGATGATGAGCTGACGACTGATACATGTTATTCTATAGGATGAGTTAAGAGCAGTTTAATTTTGCTAATCTAATCTAACTTGTGAAGTGACAAGGACTTAAATCCACTACAAGAAAATAGCTCTTAGAAAATATTAACCATATCCTGACCATAATTACTGATTAAAAATAGACATGTTAAAATAACCAGAGATACTTGAGGACTGTCTGTGATTGATGGTTAGGACTGATTTTAACAGGATAGACACCTTTATTTGACAGTTATGAGACAGGAAATCATGGGGGAGAGAGAGGATGTAACATGCAGCAAAGGACCGGGATTTGAACCATGGTCAGCTGCGTACGTATGTATACGCATTTAACTTCGCTATGCTATGGCCACCCCACTCTAGCTTTGTGTCCCTTCTTAGCCACCCCCCAAAAAATGTCCTGGATACGCCACTGGTCACCAAAGCCAGGGATGGGGGTCTCGAGAAGCAAGCTGGAATAGCCATCGAGGGAGAAGAGGTCATTTTTGGAATTCCCAGTGTAGCACATGCTTGCACCTATACCTTATGGGCATTATTTATGCCTTGGAACTAAGCGATCCAAATAAACTAAAATACACCTTTGGAGGATGTTAACAAAAACATCCCCTCCAAAATCCAGCTTATTGGCCTAAAAGTGAGACAGACGTTATCGTTGTTTAACTCTGTTGGGACTTTTTGGTACTTTGGCTTATTCACCATATCACTAGAGTTAGATAAGTACATACATACCCTTCTCATCTCTGTGCATTCCGTAACAGTCGGACGCACCCACTGTTAGCCTAGCTTAGCACAAAGACTGGAGGTAAACAGATCCAGCTAGCATACTAATCCTAATAAGTGACAAAATAACGCCAACATTTCCTATCTACATGTTGTAATTTTCTATAGTCCCAGAGTGTGCAAATAACAAAGTCATATGAGACACTGCCATCTTCTAACCGTATACATACTGGGAACTATATTTTCAGAAGGTGAAGCACTTCTATATAAATTTGTAATACGGAAATTAAAAAAAATAGGTTGGATTCAATCAAAATTACACATTTAGAACTCTTAAAGTTATGTACATCACACACATACACATTACTAGAGCAATGCTAAAATTAAGTTAACTTTACGTGAAAATGTTATTTCAACAAACAGAAAAATTCTACAAAGACTTGTCTTGTTGGATCTACGCAATAAATTTCTAATGCAAAAAAATTCATTATATTTTTTAAGTAAATCAAGCAGATTATTTTTATCAGTGCAGGACACAGACCGCATTAGGTTTATTGCCACTGTCACATCATGTCCAATGACATGCAATACACTGTCAATACAATCCGCAGATTGACAGACACAGACTCGCAGCTATTCACTCGACCGGTGTTGTGGAAATAACGAGGAGCCCAGTGGAAAAGATCTCTGCCGAACGCCTCCTCAATTCGAGCAAAAGGTCGGTTTTCAAGTTTACAGCCACCACTAGTTTGGCGTGCTAGCGAGTCTAGCTTGCGTGCTAGCGAGTCTAGCTTCGGGCTTTCCAGTCACCACCATCAACTTGCGTGCTAGCGAGTCTAGCTTCGGGCTTTCCAGCCGCCATCACCAGGTCGGCTTCAGCCTCCAGGCTTCTTAGCCACTACCACCAGGCCGGTTTTCGAGTTTCCAGCCACCACCATCGGGCCGGGTTTCAACGTTTCAGCTACCACCATCTGGCCAGTTTCCAGGTTTTCCAGCTTCTAAGGTTAGCGAATATGGCTCCCCCAAAGTTGAGGAGCACTGAAGAGGAATATGCAACTATTATTCATGTAAATGAACTGTTACAACAGCAAAAAGATATGTTCATGGCCCTGTTACAGCAGCAGCAGGAAATGTTCAAGGATTTTGTTAAAATTATTATGGACTCAGTGAACACCAGAATGGATAATGCTTTTAAGGAATTACAAGAGCTAAAAGCAAGTTTACAATACACACAGAAGGATGTAGACGATCTTAAAGTCACTCAAGCTAAACAGTTGGAACATGAAAAAATCACAGAAACTGATTTAGTGAAAATGTACGAGAGTATACAAGTTATGTGTGAAAAACAAGAACATCTAGAAAGTCAATCAAGAAAAAATAATATTGTGATTGATGGAGTTCCTGAATCCACTGGCGAATCCTGGGCAGACTCTGAAGAAAAAGTGAAGGACATTTTGAAGCAGAAACTACAACTACAAAGGAACATGGAGATGGAGCGAGTATACCGTATAGGAAAGTTTGATGCTGCTAGAAGTAGACCGAGATCTATGGTTGTTAAATTTTTGAACTTCAAGGACAAAGTTGCTGTTATGCAAAGAGTAAAGAACCTCAAGGGCACAAAAATTTTCATCAATGACGACTACACGGATGCTGTGCGGCTAAAAAGAAAGGAATTAATGCCAAAGTTAAAAGAAGCACGGGATAAAGGCAACGTTGCCTACCTCAGACACGACAAACTTATTATCCACTCCCGTAATAGCACCCCTGAGTAACTTCTGCGCAACTCTTGAGGTATGATAGCACATTAAACTCATGTACTCATTACCAAGAAAAGGTTTAAGACTAGCACATATTAACATAAACAGTCTTAGGAATAAAATGAACGAAGTTGCTGAACTGCTAAATAAGTTTAAAATACACATTCTTGCTATCTCAGAGACCCACTTAGACTCATCTTTTGATGACACAGAACTATATATTGAAGGTTACAACATATATAGAAATGACAGAAATGGTTTTGGTGGTGGAGTTGCTTTTTATATTCTGAGTCATTTACCAGTAAAGTTAAGAACTGATTTAATGAGTTTTGATATTGAAACATTGTGGTTGCAAATGCATCTACCTCATCGAAAGCCGACTCTTTTGTGTTGCTGCTATCGACCACCAAGTGCGAATTATGAATATCTTGACTCTATGTGTAAAATGTTGGATATGAATACTAATGCAAGTCAGGACATTTATTTTATGGGTGACTTGAACATTGACTGGTTTGCTAAAGATTGCCACTTGAAAAGAAAACTGTTAACAACTACAAATGCATGTGGACTTACTCAACTGATAAATAAGCCCACAAGAATATGTTTCAAGAATGATGGCTCTAGAACATCTACTTGTATAGATCATATTTTTACAAACCGTCCTGAACTATGTAAAAAGATACTGTCTATTCCTACTGGTAGCAGTGATCATAATTTGATAATTTCTGCGTTGACAGCCAAGCTGAGTGGATCAGGAAATGCAGTCTTATTAAAAAGATCGTATAAGTTGTTTAAAAATGACAAGTTTATTGAAGATGTTCAAGCTATATGCTGGTCTGATGTGTTGGCTGCTAGTAACCCAGAAACGGCTCTATTTATATTTAACAAGCTATTCTTGTCATTGATTGATAAACATGCACCTTTAAAAAAGTTTACTGTTAGAAACAAAGTCACACCTTGGTTGGATGATGAATTGAAAAAGTCTATGAAAATAAGATGTCAAATGAAAAGAACAGCAGTTAATACAGGAAATAAATGTGATTGGGACCTATATCGCAAAATGAGAAATTCTGTTGCTAAACTTAATAAAAAAAAGAAGAAAATCTATTTTGAGAATCATGTTAAAAACATAGGTATAATAGAAAGTTATGGAATGTTCTAAATCAATTGTCTGGTAAGAAAAATAAAGTAAATCCATCTTTTTTGGAAACAGAGGATAAGTTTATAACTAAGCCTACAGATATTGCAAACCATCTTAATGATTATTTTATAAAAAAAGTAGATAAACTAAGAGAAAATATGCCTACTCTAAGTAATGATATATCTCATTTATTAATAAGAAATAAATTGATGAAAAATAAAAACTTAAGGTTTGAATTACAAAGGGTAAATATAGATCAAGTAAAGTATCTTTTAAAAACCTGCAAAAATAAACCACCAGGTGTCGATGGTCTTGACAGCAGGCTTCTGAAACTAGCTGCTGACTTTATTGCCCCTGCTTTAACTCATATTATTAACCTTAGTTTTAGCTGCTGTACCTGCCCACAGGCATGGAAGCAGGCTAAAATAGTTCCTCTGCCAAAAGATAAAAAACTGTCTTTCTCTGAATCCAACAGTCGCCCGATAAGTATATTACCTGTATTATCTAAAATACTTGAGTCTATAGTACACGATCAAATTAATAATTATTTTTATACTAATGATTTATTAACAGATTTTCAACATGCATACAGAAAAAGTCACTCCACTGCCACTGCACTGACTCACATGTCAGATGACTGGCTTAGAGAGACTGAAAAGAGAAATATTACAGGTGTTGTATTTTTAGATTTTTCTGCTGCTTTTGACATCATAGATCACGACCTGCTATTAACAAAATTATCTTGTTATGGTTTTGAGAAATCTGCAATCACGTGGATGTACAGTTACTTGTCAAATAGAACACAGACAGTGTTTTTTAATGGCAGTCTCTCAGGTATCAGAAATATTACATGTGGAGTACCCCAAGGTAGTTGTCTGGGTCCATTATTATTTAATATTTTTACGAATGATTTACCATATATTTTACGGAAGGCTAACATTGTTATGTACGCTGACGATTCAACTATATATACATCAGCAAGTACACAAATGGAATTACAAACGGTTTTAAATAAAGAATTACAATATGTAGTAGATTGGGTCGAATTAAATAAATTGGCATTAAATATTGTAAAAACTAACTGCATGATTTTAGGTTCAAATTATAATATTAATAAGAATCCTGTAATTAATATTAAGATTAACAACACAGTTATTGAACAGGTGCATGAGACTAGACTGCTGGGCGTAATAGTTGACTCTAGATTATCATGGAAAAAACATATTAGTAATATTATTGCAAAAATGGGAAGAGGTATATCCATCATGAGAAGACATGCAAATTTCTTAACTTCGAATATTAGGAATTATGTGATGAAAGCACTAATATTGACATATCTCGACTATTGCCCAGCAGTTTGGTCAAATGCCACTGGGGAATATATGAATAGATTACAACTTATACAGAATAGAGCCGCTCGTGTAGCACTTAGGTGCAGCTATAGGAGAAATATAATATTAATGCACAAGGATCTTAATTGGTTATTGGTTGAAGATAGATTGTTGTATTCATTGTTAATTTTTATAAGAAATATTTCTAATTCAAAATTTCCTTCTGTCTTGTTCAAGCATCTTTCTTTCAGTGTAGAAAATCACCAGTATAGTACTAGGCATGCAACTAAGGGTAATTTTACTTTACCCATAGTAAGAACAAATGCCATAAAAAATACTGTTGTGTTTAGAGGTATGAAAGAATGGAATTATTTGCCAAAACATATCCTGCTTACTAATGATGCCAATAAATTCAAATTATATGTAAAACAACATTTGTCAAAATATTATAACTGAATGTTTATATTTATTTAGATATGTGTGCGATTATGTATGCGTGTAGGTATGTTTATAGGTGTAAGTGTATAATATGGTTTTATATTTGTGTGTATTTTTATACCTGTATGGGGGTACATATGTATGTCGATAGGTGTTCATATTGTATATGTATTTGTATTATGTGTTTGTGTATTTTCTTTTAATGTACATACTTTTTTAGGACCCCAGGAAGAATAGCTGCAGCATTGCTGTAGCTAATGGGGATCCTTTCAATAAAACAAACAAACAAACATGCGGATACAATTGCACTGATGCACATCCGATACACTCACAATTGTTTAATTAAGACATAACCGACATAGTTTACATGAATACTCTCCAAAACGGACATTTAGACATAATGTTGTGTGTATTTGTCTATTCAGACACGAAAGAGAACTCAATTCATTACTCGCGAGATGTATAGATGTCTATGTGCATGATTGGACGTTTGGGTCGAAATCCACATAAATCCTTTTTTGCATCATCATTCTTTTTCAGATCTATATGCATACTCTACTACTCATTCTCCCAGACGGTGACATATTTTAACGTTTTATGAGACCGCTGGGTAGATCAGCACGTTACAGTAAGTGCGCATCTAAGTTACCACACTCGCAGGACAGTTCTGACTGGATCGCTTCTCAGATCGACATCTAACATTTTCATCTAGTGTTTATTCGTTGACGAAAATGTCAATAGATTTTCGTCATAGTTTTTGTAATTCAAAACTAGGTTTTATTTAGTTATAGTCTCATTTTCATCTGTGAAATAATGTCGTTAGCGAATAATTTTCATCATCTTCATCAACGAAATAAACACTGGAGTGCAGGTGAAGTTTCCTAGATTCCTGTTATTGACATTTACATGTCCTTTAGAACATCTCCGTCTTAACAAAAGCCAATTTGTTTTCACACACTGATCATTTCTCGCTCGTCGGCTTCTCCTTGTCATTCGCCATGCTATGTATAGCCTATTTTCTTTGCGCTGCTGCTGGTGCGTTGCGATAACGTCACAGGTAGGCAGACTGAATCGAGTAACGTTTAACGCGTGTGTCATTAAAACTAAAGTTCAAAGAAAAAAACAGCCATATAAAGTCTGACGTGCTTAAATTCAATTTCAATTATTTCCTAGTATCGATACAATCGAATAATTAACTTTTAAAATGATTTTAGATCGATATATGCAGATCTTAGATCGACTGGCAGAGCACAGATCGATGTAGTTGGATCATTTGAATATAAATACATCGATGTAGTAGACGAATCGTTACACCCCTAGTTGTTATATGTTCGTGGGTGGTGGTAGAGAGCGGGTACTTAGACACAGAGGGGTTTGCGATCGTGGCTTGATTCCACAGCACAGCATCTATAACATTGACAACATGAACTAAGGAAAAGATGACACACTTCTCGCGTATCAACGCTATGGTACATCAAGAGGCCCAAACAGCACTAAAGGCACTTGAATCTGTTTTAATACAATAGCGTTATGGGGACATCTTGTGAACAACACAATATACTGCCTTACACATACATCATATTACTTAGACTCTGTTCCACCCCAATTTGACCCGCCTCATGTCTTATCCTGTGAGGTCATTGGCTTCAAAATCAATCATCCAAATTAATTTTATCTATAAAATAAAAAACTATTTTAGGTCAATTGCATTTGACATCCGCAGTTGAGCTCAATACTTAGGATGCTTTTATTTTTTTACACACTTTTGCTTTTAATTAAGGTAAAAGCAGAAAAGCCTATTTGCAGAATGATGGGAGACCCGAAGTACCCACTGTTTTCGAAGGATGGAGATGTAACTATTGGAGCACTTTTTCCAATCCGAAGCATTGAAACACTACCTTCATTTGAGTTTACACTAAAACCTCAGCTTCTATCATGCTCCAGGTTTGCTACATTTAACTTTTTGAAAAACAATACAGAAGACAATGCGTTTAATATGATCATTTACTTTTGCTGCAATGAATGTTTATAAATGTATAAATGTATAGCATCAACTTACCATGACATCTGGATTGTTAAGTTTAATGTATGAAACAAATGTAAAAAGGATATATATGTACTTTACACTTTTACTCTCTTGTATTTGTTTATTATTTATTTATTTTTTTGTGCTTTTTTTTGGGTATTTTGCCTACTTGTTAAATGTTTTCACAGCGTAAATCTAAGAGATTTTCGGATGGCTCAGACCATGACTTTTGCCATTCACGAGATTAACAAAAGTCCAAGTTTGCTTCCAAATGTTTCAATTGGTTATAGAATTTATGATACCTGTGGTTCAAGACTGTCTTCTATGAGTGCAACTTTATCATTGATGAATGGTGAAGGATTTGCATATGAGGACACATGCAATGGACAGTCGCCTATACATGCTATCATAGGAGAAACAGAGTCTTCTGCCACAGTGATTCTTTCCAGAACTACAGGACCTTTTAAAATTCCAGTGGTAAGTGTCTGCCTACACAGCAATTCCAAGGAAGGTCTGAAAACTGATGATGGTATCACTGTTTCTTGTCCTTTCTTTTTCAGATAAGTCACTCAGCCACATGTGAATGTCTCAGCAACAGGGAAAATTATCCTTCTTTCTTCAGGACTATTGCTAGTGATTACCACCAGAGCAGAGCACTTGCATACATAATCAAGCACTTTGGCTGGTCTTGGGTGGGAGCTGTGAACAGTGATAATGACTATGGAAACAATGGAATGGCCATATTTCTAAATACAGCTCAGGAAGAGGGGATTTGTGTAGAGTACTCTGTGAAATTCTACCGAACAGAGCCTGAAAAACTTCGCCAAGTGCTGGGCACAATTAAAAATAGCACTGCAAAAGTCATTGTTGCGTTTCTTACTAGTTTTGAAATGGAAAATTTGCTTGAGCAGCTAAGTACTAACAACATTACAGACCTTCAAATGATTGGTGTAGAGGCATGGATAACTGCAAAGAGTTTGATAAGTCCATATAGCTTTCATGTTTTGGGAGGGTCACTGGGGTTTGCAGTGAGAAAAATTGATATTGAAGGTTTTTCAGATTATGTTATAAAATCATTCTGGGACATAGATTTTCCATGCTCACAGGTTGAGAGAAATTCTTCTCAATATGCATTAAGTTGCAACATGTATCATGATCTGCTTTTGTTGAAAAGTGGCATTGAAGATGTGCCTGAACAAAGATATGCAAGCAATGTCTACAAAGCAATCTATGCTGTGGCTCATTCACTTCACAGCCTACTCAAGTGTAAAGAAAAGGAAGGTTGTGAAAAAAACGTTAAAGTACAACCTGAACAGGTAATACAATTTTTAAAAAGAGAGTTATAGGCCAAAGAGATGTTTAAAATGCCCTTTTCTCAATAGGTTGTTGAGGCTCTAAAAAGGGTTAATTTCACTGTAAAGATGGGAGATCGTGTGTGGTTTGACAGCACTGGTGCTGCAGTAGCTCAATATGAAGTCATAAACTGGCAGCAGGACTCAGATGGATCAGTCCAGTTTATAACAGTGGGGTACTATGATGCCTTACTACCACCTCACCAGCGCTTTGTGCTTAACACTGAAAACATAATCTGGGCTGGTGGACAGCTGGAGGTAAATTGCAATAACATGTTTATACTACAGGGTTTGTTGAGACTGAGGGAAAAAGTCCTAGACACAAAGGTTACCAGATGGGAAAAAAATAAAAATAAACAGTGCAAACTGTTCGAATTAAGCTGTTCAAACTGTTTAAAGACTTAGGTTGGGTCTAAGGATGGAGCTACACTCTTCAGGGAAACTCCTTCCAGGATTTGAGTTCTTGTCTTACACAAAACACATTTCACATTCAGTATGTACATTCTATGATTACCAATAAATGTAAAATAAATTAATATTAAATAACGAAGAATCAACTGAACATTATTGTAAAACAAATATTACATGGACCTGATTAAACATTCTCTTTGATCGTGTCTGTTTGAGCACATTTTTCAGCAAAAAGGCAGTGTCAAAAAATATTGATCAAGCAGACAAAAGTAACAGCAGACAGCATTACTGAGAATAATTTGAGCAAAGGGAGAGTACCATGCTAGTGCTGGTGCTGAATGTCTTTAACAATACTTTCAAATTACTTTTGTTGTTTTTATCTTTCTATGTAGAAGCCAAGGTCTGTGTGCAGTGAGAGTTGTCCTCCAGGTACTAGGAAGGCTGCACAGAAAGGAAGACCTGTCTGCTGTTATGACTGTATTCCATGTGCAGAAGGAGAAATCAGTAATGAGACAGGTAATCTTCAGCCCTTCTCATTGTTTCAAAGGAAATTTAGTTGTTTTTTTTTTCCCTGCATGCAAACTTCTAGCAAAGGATTTCATAAATACCCTTCTTTTCGTTTCTAACTTCAGTGATCACAACTTCCTTTTCAGATTCAAATAACTGCAAGCAGTGTCCAGGGGAATACTGGTCTAATATTGAGAGAAATAAATGTGTGTTAAAGGCTGTAGAGTTTCTGTCATTTACGGAAGTTATGGGTATAGTTCTAGTCTTTTTCTCACTGTTAGGAGTTGGATTAACTGTCCTGGTGATCATCCTGTTTTACAGCAAGAAGGACACCCCCATAGTAAAAGCCAACAATTCAGAGCTGAGCTTCCTGCTGCTCTTCTCATTGGCTCTGTGTTTCTTCTGTTCACTTACTTTCATTGGTCGGCCCACTGAGTGGTCTTGTATGTTGCGTCACACAGCGTTTGGAATCACTTTTGTCCTCTGTATCTCCTGTGTTCTGGGGAAAACAATAGTGGTGCTAATGGCCTTCAAGGCTTCACTTCCTGGAAGTAATGTCATGAAATGGTTTGGGCCTTCACAACAACGTCTCAGTGTTCTTGCTTTTACTCTTATACAGGTACTAATTTCTGTGCTATGGCTGACAATATCTCCTCCATTTCCCTACAAAAATATGAAATATTATAAAGAAAGGATCATTCTTGAGTGCAGTCTGGGATCTATAATAGGTTTCTCAGCTGTCCTGGGTTATATTGGCCTACTGGCAGTCTTATGCTTCATTTTAGCTTTTCTTGCTCGCACATTACCTGATAACTTCAATGAGGCTAAATTCATCACATTCAGCATGATAATATTCTGTGCTGTATGGATCACGTTTATCCCTTCTTATGTTAGTTCTCCTGGAAAATTTACTGTAGCTGTGGAGATATTTGCCATTTTAGCCTCAAGCTTTGGTTTGCTATCCTGTATATTTGCCCCTAAATGTTATGTAATCTTGCTTAAGCCTGAACAAAATACAAAACAGCATATGATGGGAAAGGTTTCGTCCAAATCATACTGAGAGAAAATAACCTGTCTATATTACCATTATAATTTGATTATTCAACAAACAGATTTAAATAAAAGTCATTAGATCTAATAAAAATAGACAGAGACATCATAAATGTTTGACACATTCAGTAGAATGACCTTGAAACACGTTTTAATCACAATTTAAACAGAAGAATAAAGGAGGTCTCAATGTCTCAAGTACAAAGGACATTTTCTCAAAATAGAAACCTGTTATCATCCAGCTAAGTGTGATTCTACCTATATGACCATAGTATACTTACCATTGGCTATACTTATACTTACCCTGCTATCTCTCCTAGTTCCTGTAAATAAATACCAGCGATAGTCTACTTATCTGTGTTGTCTCCTTCTGTATCTGTGACAGCTATTACATTAAAATTAAAGTATGCTAATTAAGCAACACATTAGTTTAATACATTTTGTGATTATGACATGCTCCATTATTTTCACTTTAGAGTCACTTTAACCCAGAAATACATTTTAACTCTTTCCCCACCAGTGTTTATATTAAAATTTTTTTGATCATTTTCACAAAACAAATCATGGCCCCCAGAATATTTGTTTTATGAACATCTGAGCATGCAACACATAAAAGGACAAAGGAAAGAACAACACTTAATAAAAAAACAATATTTTGAGGGGAAAAAAAACGGATTCAGAACAATGAGCAAAACACAGATAGAGTAGATCAAGTCCATCAACACCCCAAATCTCCAAAGCCTTCAGCTGCTGGATCAGTCACCCCTGATGGCATAAGGTCTGACTCCAACCAGAATAGCACTGGTAAACGCTAGATCACTAACTAAAAAATCCATCCATCCATCTTCTTCCGCTTATCCGGGGCCGGGTCACGGGGGCAGAAATGCCCAGACTTCCCTCCAGGACACCGAGGTTTTCCAGGCCAGGCTGGAGACATAGTCCCTCCAACGTGTCCTTGGTCTTCCCCAGGGTCTCCTCCAGGTGGGACATGCCCGGAACTCCTTCCTGGGAAGAGGTCCAGGAGGCATCCAGAACTCTACCCTGAACTCCTCCCGAGTGACCGAGCTTCTCTTAGGGATCGCCCAGCCACCTCTGTGGAGAAAGCTAATTTTGGCCGTCTGTTTCCAGGATCTTGTCCTTTCGGTCTAACAAGGAGAAGAGGGGCTAATAAAGCCATTATTTTAATGACTTTTCCACCTCCCGTGCACTGGATTGTTTATGTGTGACTGAAACATGGCTAATACTTATAAGTGAAACTGAACTAAGAGAATTTTTACCTATTGAAACTGAACTAAGAGAAAGTTTTACCGATTTATTGCACATATTTTAACTCTTCAAGGTCTTCTGGATGAGAAGGAGGTGTAGCAAAAAATTTTAAACAAAGATTTTAATGTCATCAACTGACATCAGACATTTACTCCAGCTTTGAACTAAATATTTTCGAACTGACACAATTCCAGCTGATGTAGTGTGCTGTGATATACCGACCAACTAAATATAATAAGAATTTCATCAATGACTTTTATGACTTATGAAATATGCCAAACTATATGACAGGATTTTAATAGTTGGTGACTTTAATATCATGTTTGTTGTCGTATGAAGCCCCTGGTCAAAGCTTTTCGAAATCTTATTGACTTTTAATTTGGTGCAATTTGTGACAGATCCTACACATGAGCATGGACCAGGGGCCGCTCCCGCGCCCATGCGCACCACTGCCAAAGTCAGGACAAGTCTTAATTACTGTACATGTGGAATATTTGCTTGAAAAACCATGCTTGAAAGACATGTCACTTCCTCAATCCTTAATACAAATGCATAGGGAAAACCCATAACACCAAAGATGGCGGTTGTATGCAAATGCCCCGCCCTTCCCGCTGGACGGCCAATCATCTGCTTTTAACGGTCAAGCTGATAAACATTTAAATACGTTACTGTTTGAAAAGGCGGCAGATTTGATATGCAGTGTAAATGCGTTGTGTAAATATCAGACATCACAAGTCTCCCAGAAGTTCCCGGTGTCTCCCGCAGATTGATAGAGGCTCGTTGATGCCCGCAAATTAGTTAAAATCTCTCGGAATCTAGAGCAACCGAGCAAGAGCGCGCGCACATACTGTGCTTCAAACTGTTCAGCGCGCGCGCGACAGAACAAGAGAACCCTTGCGCATTTGCAGTAAAAGTGCAACCTGTGGGAAAACGGCGTTTTAAACCTTATTTTGGGGCAAAGTCATCAAACTTTTTCAGCGATTTTTATCATATTTTACTGCTGTTTCTATACATGCAGTTTTTATGTCACGGTGACCAGTGAAAGTGCAGTTCTGACTCTCTGCCCATTCATTTAGATAGGAGCCTGGTCTTGTTAAGTCCAAAATAGCTGCCCGGAGGCGTTGCCAAGATGGTGGCGAGTGGCTTGACTTGCCTGAAAGGACTTTGGTAATACTTATATTACTAATAGGGTCAATATATAATTGAGGGAGTTTTCATTAAAATAACATTTTAAAAGTCTTCAGTGTTCTTCATGATCTTGTCTTTACAAATTGCATAGTAAATTATAATGGAAATAATTATTTATTATAAAAAATTGACTAGATATCCCTAAAATGTCAACTAAATAACCGTCCGAAATGAATTACAACCACAATCTCATTACCTAAAAAAACATTTTAAAAACTTATTCAAAAACAGTTTTAATTGCATTATTTACATTAAGTTGAGCTAAGTGCGAACAATGTGTCTTTTTGGGCAATATGTCACATTTTCAATAGAAATTGACAAATTGAATATGTGTCCGAGAAGTCGCTGTCATGCAAGTTACCCATAGCAAATACACCCCTCAAGGAAGAGTGTGTTTTCCAAATCACATGACCTGCTCCACATGATGTCATTTCCTCCTGAAGAGAAAACTAGCAAGACTACAAAGTATGTTCTCCCTCCACATTTTCAGTTATTTCACCTAAAGTAGTGCATGGGGCAAATGTGTACTTATCATATGTCAACAATGTTACTACAATGAATTCATAAATAACTTTGAATTTCAATTTTACTGAATTTTTCAATTTGTACTGTTGTACATATAATATTCAGAAGAACCTCTCCGTAAAATGCCATTTGGTGTCTGGTGCTAGGTCACCATTTTGATTTTATCCCTAAAAACAGCGAAAATGTCAACTAGGTTACCAGTCACCTATGTTACTCTGCAAAGGTAACTTAGTTGACCAAGAGTAACATAGTTGACATCCATGACATGTTCTTATAGTTTTCAGGAGTTCATTTAATATTCTAATTGTACAGTAACTATAATATACTTTGCAATAAATATTATAAAAGTAAACTTGTTTTCAGGCAAATGCCACGATTATCTGCAGCAGAAAAGCAGCGCCGTTACCGTGCACGGCGAGATGCTGATCCTGCAAAAAGGGAGGCATACTTGGCAAAAGGCCGGCAGAAATGGAGAGAAAAGAGGGAGCAAGGTGCATACTATAAGCCCATATCTGAACAGAGTGAGAGGGAAAAACGTGCAAAGAGAAAGGCCTGGAGAAGAGCCCAGGAACAGAGCAGATGCAGAAAGAAACAGGCTTCTGCTATTGTTACCCCACCACAGAGTCCTGACAGCGAGGAACAACCAGTTCCACAACCAGGAAGGTTAGAAGGTTATGTAGAAAGAACCTCAAACAGAACTATGTAGGCAGGCTATGTAGAAAGTACCTTAAACAGAACAATGTCTCATGAAAAAGTACTTGTTAGATTATAATGTTAGATTAAAATGCAAAATTACATGGTGGCATAGTGACAATTCGTTTCAAATGCTTTAAGTGACACTTGCAATGTTAAAAAAATAATTTAAAAATATCTTCATGTAATTTCAGACAGAGAATACAAGGAAAAAGGACTAGAAGAAGACGGTACCAGAAAATATACATTGAGAATCTCAAACTCAAGGAAAAGCTTAAAGCTCAAACAAAAACATCAGACAAATACCGTAAGCGCTATGAACGGCTACTGTGCAGTATTGACTCTCCTAGGAAAAGAACAAAAAGGATGCTCGGAACAAGTCCAGTCAGTAATGATGTGCGGAGAACTCTGGTCTATCATCATGCACTTGTGAAAAGCCTCAAACAAAAATTTCAATGTGCAACAAAAGAAAAGACCAGGAACCTAATCGCCAGAATCGTATCTGGAAAAATCTTGAAAAAATACAGGTTCCAGAAAATCATTCATGACACACTGGGTGTCTCAGCCAAACAATTCTGCAAGAATGTGAACACAAATGGGGACGGAATAGCCTGTTTTGCCAGGAAGAAATACATATCCACACACTCAAAACTGCAAGACCAGGTTGTTGCCTTTTACACCAGGGATGACGTAAGTCGTTCAACAGCAGGTAAAAAGCAGACCGTAACAAGGGGAAAAGTAAAAAAGCAGAAGCGGTTTATGACTGACTCCATGAAAAACCTCCATAGGAAATTCCTGCTGGAAAACGTCTCTAGCAAAATTTCCTATACACTCTTCTGCCGAATGCGCCCATACTGGGTAGTCCGTCCAAGCATTGCAGACAGAGATACATGTCTATGTAAGGTGCATGAAAACTTGGAATTTATCGTGGAGAAACTTCATGGACTTAAAATTCTGGAGAGAAAATAGTTGGAATCTCTTGCTGAGGAAACTTGTTGTAATCCAACATTTAAGCCATGCATGTATGCGGAACTGCAAACTACAAGACCTCAAGATTCAGTCTGGCTATGATGGTCAAACCCAAGTTTCTTATGTGCAGTGGGCAACTGAAACTGTCCTCAGAGAGAAGAAAAGTGGTGACAGCAAAGAAAAGTTGCCTGTGAACATCACCGTGAAGAGGGAAATGGAGAGTTCTTTGGAGGACCTGATTGAGACTTTCCAGACCAAGCTCAAAAAGTTCAAAAGGCACTTGTTCAACATCAAGACCCAGTTTAACTACTACAGGGAATTGAAAAAGAACATGAAGAGTAATGAATGCCTCATACACATTGATTTCTCTGAAAACTACTCTTGCAAGTATCACAAAGAGATTCAAGGGAAGGGTGCCCCCGATGGGGTAGGAGGCCTTCTGAAGAGAACAGCTGACAGATTGGTGAGCCAAGGTGAAGACATTTCCACTGCTAAACATCTTTTCAATGCATTGGTTAACACCAATACAGCTGTCAAGATCTTCTACATTAAAGAGGCTACAGTGGAAAAGGCCATACAGAAGATGCCACAACGACTCCCCGCTGTACCATGCACTATGCGGATTCACCAGGTCATCATGCAAGCACCAGGGAAACTGACATACCGTGATGTGAGCTGCCTGTGTTCAACAAAGCAGATCCTGCATTGTCAGTGTTACCAAGCTCAGGCCTTCGACTTCAAAGTCAACTCTGCTGTTCCTGCACCAAGAACAACCAGAACTTGAAGTACAGTGGGATAGAGATGACATTGTTGGTCAGTGGTGTGTCATCATATATGACGATGAGGTTTACCCTGGAACCATTGTTGAAGTGAGTGAGACACATGTTCATGTTAAGTGCATGCACAGAATGGGACACAATCGTTACTACTGGCCAATGCGAGAGGATGCGCTCTGGTATCCATTTGAGGATGTGCTCAGGTTGATTCCTGCCCCACAGCACGTGACAGCACGTCATGTTGAAATAAAAAGAGATGTGTGGGAAGATATTGCCAAATCATATCTTCATGGCTAAGGACACACACACGCTAACAAACACGTGGCAAAAGCACACGGTCAAGCACACACACATATAAACACCAGACGTGTATAGTCCAGGTGCCAGTAAGTAAAAATCCTGCCATGTTTTTGGATCTGCCTCTACATCTAGAACAGGTGTTTTCACTAACAAGCTCATCTACCTGGTAGAGGAGCTGGTTTAGTGATGTTTGGAACAGCTGCTGGACAGGATTTTTACTTTCTGGTACCTAGACTATACACCTCTGATACACACACACGCACAGATAAAGACACACACACACACACACACTCAAACACACACACACACACACTCAAAGTCATTGAAAAAAAAAACCCATAATTGGCCATGTTCTTGGGTTAATAGTTGAGTGTGTTCTGTCTCCACTGGTTTCATGGGTGCCTGGAAGTTGTAGGGTAGCCTATGCCAATATTTAACTTGGGTTCTGATATATGTGTCACAGAACAGAAGGACACAGGCTGGTGAGTATGAACAGAGTTTATTGAATTAGGAGAATAATGGTAAGTAGCGTGGAAGTGGAAGTTGGAGATGGATATAAACAGTCTGATGATGGTTCTCTTATCTGATTAGGAGCGGGATGCAGGTGGACAGAGACCAGGGACTGGAGCAGGCGGAGAGCTGACGGGCTGGAGTATCAAAGCAGGTGAGTAGCAACAGGAACGAGGAGTAGCGATAGGGAGTCTGTAGTCGTGGTAAAGACGAGACCAGACAGTGAGTGACTGAATGAGGTGAGTATATATGGAGTGACTGATAGTCCGGATAAGTCCCTCCAGCCAGTGCCTCCATTCTTCTAAGGCCAGTTTAATCGCGAGCAGCTCTCGATTGCCGATGTCATAATTCTGCTCCGCCGGGGACAGTTTTTTGGAGTAGAAGGCACATGGATGGAGTTGCAATGGAGTCCCATGCCGCTGGGAAAGGACCGCTCCTACCCCGGAGGTAGAGGCATCGACTTCAACGATGAAGGGTAGAGTTGGATCGGGAAGGGCGAGGGTAGGAGCGGAACTGAAGGCCCGTTTCAAGCTTTCAAACGCTTGGGTGGCGTCGGTGTTCCAGGACAGAGACTTGGCCCCGCCCTTGAGGAGGTTCGTGAGAGGAGTACAGGTCTGACTGAAGTTTTGGATGAAACGACGGTAGAAATTAGCAAATCCAAGGAACCGTTGGAGGTCCTTCCGGGAGGTGGGTTGTGGCCAGTTGTTAACAGCGTCCACCTTCCTCTGGTCCATGGTGATGCCACGGGGAGTGATGAGGTATCCCAGGAACTGAATGGTGTCTTGATGGAATTCACACTTCTCTAGTTTCAGGAAGAGTTGGTAATCTCTTAGTCGTTGGAGTAGGTTTGGACGTGGAGGATGTGAGTAGACAGATCTGGAGAGTAGATGAGGATATCATCGATGTAGATTATGACAAACTGGTGGAGGAGGTCTCTGAATATCTCATTCATAAATCCCTGGAACACTGCGGGTGAGTTGGACAATCCGAAGGGCATGACCAGATACTCGTAGTGCCCCGCAGGGGTAATAAAGGCGGTTTTCCACTCGTCTCCTTCACGGATGCGGATGAGGTTATAGGCACTACGGAGGTCAAGCTTGGAATAGATGGAAGCACCACGGAGTTGTTCTAGAGCGGCTGGGACCAGAGGAAGGGGATAGCGGAACTTGATGGTGGATTGATTGAGTACACGATAGTCAATGCAGGGGCGCAAGCCTCCGTCCTTCTTGCCCACGAAGAAAAAACTTGAAGCGCTAGGGGACGTGGATGGTCGAATATATCCTTGGCTCAAGGCTTCCTGGATGTACTCCTCCATGGCCTTCTGCTCAGGGATGGACAGAGGATAGATCTTACCTCGCGGTAGCACCGCCCCAGGCAGCAGGTCGATCGCACAGTCCCATGGCCGGTGTGGTGGTAAGGTGGTTGCCAGCTGTTTATCGAAGACATCCTGGAACGCCTGGTAAGGAAGGGGAATTTCAGGTAGAAGTTCGGTAGGGGGACTCTCCACGGAGGTGGCGGACAGAGGGATTTTCTCAGACGGAGCGGAGGGGCAGTTAGATGGTTTGGGAATAGCAGGTAGGCACCGATGATGGCATGCTTCACCCCACTGTAAGATCTCCCCAGTGGACCATTGTATATGTGGTGAGTGGAGTTCCAACCAAGGGCGTCCCAGGATGATCTCGGCAGTCGAGCCCTCCAGCACCAGAAAGGAAATTGCTTCCTTGTGAAGCCAGCCGATCTCCAACCCTAGATCTGGGCTGCGGTGACCAATCCGACCCCGGCCCAGGGGTTTTCCCACGATGGACTGTACTTGAAGGGTGTGAGGGATGGTGCATTGTCGGGTCTGGAGCCGATGAAGAGTGGAGAGTGAGATGAAGTTTCCGGCGGATCCTGAATCGATTAACGCTTGAACAGGAAGGGAACGGTTCAGATAAGTGATAGTAGCAGACGTGTACTTCAGATTAGAGATGGGTAGGGGTAGTTGAACTGTACTCACGGTTGGTCGGGGTGGCCGGATGGGGCAGGAGGATAGCATGTGTCCCGCCGCTCCACAATACAAACATAAGCCGTTGGTTATGCGGCGATTTCGTTCGGAGATGGGAAGGCGGGCTGACCCGATCTCCATTGGCTCTGATGCTGGAGGGCTGTAAGTGGCTGATGGACGAGGAGGCGGAGGTGCAGGGCTATCCAGCTGACAGGCAGTGCGGCGTTGATCGAGGCGGATGGATCGCTGGATGATGTTCTCGATGCCCACTGAGTCGTCGCAGATGGCCAATTGAAGGCGAATGTCGGGATGCAGACCATGACGGTAGACGGTGATGAGGGCTGATTCATTCCATCCCAGCGTGGCGGCGAGGGTCCGAAACTGCAGAGCATATGAAGCTACTGACGATCTTCCTTGTTTCAAACGGAACAGTTGATCTTGTACCGAGATAGAGTGAACAGATTGGGAGAATACCTCGAGGAAATGACTGGAGAAAGTGGCGAATGTCCGGGTTACGGGCCCTCGATCCTTCCACAGGGCGTGAGCCCACTGAAGAGCCCGACCACGGAGTAGGGAAATGAAGAAGGCCACTTTCGACTGTTCAGTGGGAAACGAGGATGGAATCATCTCCATGTAAAGCTCGCACTGCAGAAGAAAGCCACTGCACTCCTCCTCCTCGCCAGAGAAGGGCGCTGGTTGGGCCATGGGACATACAGAGGCAGAAGAAAAGGTTACGGTGGAAGTAGCGAGCGCTGATGCACTGGTCCGGGGGATGGATGATGTCGGTAGGGGGCTCGTGGCTGAGGTGGTAGCGGGCGGTGGTTGTAGCATTTTGTGGGTCTGGTCTTCTGTCACAGAACAGAAGGACACAGGCTGGTGAGTATGAACAGAGTTTATTGAATTAGGAGAATAATGGTAAGTAGCGTGGAAGTGGAAGTTGGAGATGGATATAAACAGTCTGATGATGGTTCTCTTATCTGATTAGGAGCGGGATGCAGGTGGACAGACGGGAGCAGTGGAGACGGGACTGGAGCTGGAGACAGGAGCGGGCTGGAGACAGACGGAGACCAGGGACTGGAGCAGGCGGAGAGCTGACGGGCTGGAGTATCAAAGCAGGTGAGTAGCAACAGGAACGAGGAGTAGCGATAGGGAGTCTGTAGTCGTGGTAAAGACGAGACCAGACAGTGAGTGACTGAATGAGGTGAGTATATATGGAGTGACTGATAGTCTGGATAAGTGATGGCAGGTGATGAGGGCAGGTGATGATGATTAGTAGTCGGGGGAACCGGAACGAGTAGGCGGGGTGACGGTATCTGGTGCTGACGCCGATGGATCCGTGACAATATGAATGTTTTTGAGATACATTTTGTTTGCACTATTAAAATTTTGATCCAATGCAGCACACTTATTCTGTTAACCAACTGAATAAAACAATATTTGGTTACTGTTACTATTATTTTATTTGTATTATTTTGCACTATTATTTTTTGTTCAATACAATGCACTGTATTTCATTCCACAAACAAGTTTTTCAAAATGTTTACATGGTGGAATTTTTGTGTAAGTGAAGTTTTTGATACTTTTGTTGTTGTTTTCTATAGGATCTATAGGATGTGCTTGTTAATAAAGTTGTGATTGATCCTTGTAAACTGATGTGCATCTGTATTTCTCCTTTATGTCATGAAATATTCAACAGGTCTTGATTAAATGCAATAAAAGATTAGCTACACTATAATAATTTATATAGTTTAGGAATTTTTTTGTTAAATACATCATCCTACTTTGTCATGTCCAGTCAACTATGTTACTTTTGTCAACTATGATACTGGGCTGTCAATTAAGTTACCATTATGTTTTTTAAAAAATATATGTATTTCAATGGTTCCCTAATCTCCTAGTAAATATTTAGAAACTGAGTAGCTGTCAAATATATACCTCAGCATAATTTCATCAAGAAAATTATCATGAATCAAGCAGTTTGGAAACAAAATATACAGACCGGTTACTTCAGTACTCGAAATTTGGGGTTTCAATTGAACAAAATGTGTATTTTCTTAATTAACTGGGTATTTTAATTGAAAATGTAGGTAAATAGACACATATTCTTCCAAGAGTAATGATTTTTTCAAATGTCTGCCATTTACTTAAAGTTAAAACTTACAGGTTTTGTCCGTAACATAGTTGACGAAAAAAATGAGTAAACTTCTTGTTTTTAAAACTAAATATCTGAAATCAATTTTGCCTGAGCTTGGCAATGACTAAAAACAAAAAATTTCAGGGATGGTTTATCAGGGAAGATAATAATATTTTGTAAATAAATATATTTTTTCCCAGAATTATTCAAACTCAAAATCTCCCACAATTATATATTGACCCAATACTTTTATTTAAACAGTGTAGGGACTTTGCCAATTTGCCATGTACAGTCCTCCGAAATGGACACACACACACAAGCCCTTCCCTTCCCCCACACATCGGGATGTGTGGAATGTCTCTGAACAAAGAGAAGGACTTTTGGTGTTTAAAGACATTCAACAAAATGTTTTCAATGGTTTTTATGTATATGTGTCTTCCCCATGTCACAGTGAAATAACTTTGTTTGGTCACAGTGTAAATAGAAATTAGAAATACCTTCTAATTGCATTTTAAACATAAGTGTATATTCCTTTGATATAACATAATGTTCCTTGATATCTCTAGAATGCTTATTGAATGAAACACTCGAATATGCATTGAGATGTAAAGTAAAGGGTATTTTTTATTTGTTTTACTGCCAATGAAGATCAAAATTGTTTTACTATAAAACCCTCATTGAACACACCCCCTTCCACGAGAAGTGCGCGCTGAGGAACAAAGGACAATAAACCAAGAGTTCCCGCGAGAAACGTCCATTTCCCCGATTGGCTCAAGCCAACAGGAAGGGGATGAATTTCGCCAAGGAAATAAAAGGAGCGTGCCGGCTCCGCCTTTGGCTTCTTCTTCTGACCTCCTCAGAGAAACATGTAATACTCTCGAGATCTCCTCACGGAGATCTGATCTGACCATGGATTTTTTCTTTTGTTCGTCTAAAAGTTTCGTCTTTTCCTCAAATGGACTACCAAGTTCGTCTCCCAGGAAAGGAAGTGGACTTTGCCGAACTATTTCCTTGGGTAACGTCACCTCAAAGACTTTAAGCCTTTCAAACACTCGCGCTGAATGCCAACGAACGCCACGTGACTCCCCACGGAACAAAGGAGCCATGCACGCGCAAGCAAGTTGCTTGAAGCAACCGACCATGCACGTGCCGGGAAGGGCCGCCGAAACTGATTGTCTTGCTCATAATATGGGTCAATAAAATGTGTCCAAGAAGCTGCGTGCTTTAACTAAACATACCTAGAAGGGTATTTGTTTATGGAGCGGGAAAACTAAATTCTTGTGGCCACAGAATTTGTTTTCACTACTCTATAAATTAATTGAGCTAATTAATTTTGCTTGTCTTGTAAAACGTGGTCTGTGTAATTGATTACAATTAATTTGTGGTTAATTGCAGAGACGTACATGTATGCATACAAGTAAAATTTAAATAAGCATCCCTAAATGGGATATTTATTAACATGTAAGACCGGTCTGATCTAAATCTGTATGAATAATTATTAATTATCAATTATTAATTACGATATGCAAATTCCCCCTTGATCAGACCCGCCTTGTGTCTTTACAACAGCTAATTAAGTAATCAATAAGTATAATGTTTGAGTTCAATTTCAAATGGAAAGTTTATGCTTGAGTTCAATTTCAAATGGAAAGTTTATGCAATACGTTTGTTTTGTGCAAGAATGCCTCAACCTTTTAATATTGGCATTAAATAATTACTTATTCACAGAGCACTGGAATGCTTAAATTGTATTTGGGTGGTTATTTATTACAATAAGAATTGTTAATTATGTAGCCTTTCCAACACCCTAGGTCGCTTTACAATATAGGTTAAGAAATAAAATAAAAAAATATAGCTGCAAGCAGCAATTACCGGGGCCAAGCACAATCAGACGACAAGACATGCCAACATGTGTCAGACCAACTGCAGCAAGGAGCAATTGAAGACATTTAAAGATGAATTTAGGCAAAATGGCTGAAAAATCACATACAATTAACTAAAAATGTGATTAAATGGATTATCACTTTAGACCAATAGGTGGCGTAGTTACAAAATCGATGGGATGTGGTCAGAGTTTGGTGACGATGAAAAAACCTTCAGACCAGTCGCATTAAAATACGCAGACTTATTCAAAAGTTATAAGCATTATTAGAAATGTTGTTATAACTTTGACCAAAAGGTGGCACTGTCTTGAAATCTTTTTTGTACCTTCAGGGGATGGTGCTGATGGCACAAACTGAAGTTCCGTAATGTTACACCAATGCATTTGTAAAGTATAGCAAGTTATGTTCTGTTGTAGCGCCACCAAGAGGCTCAGTCACACATTTTTTTTTACGTGTCCTCAGAGTGAGCCCATTCATCTGGAAATATCTCAATTCATTCTGGAATTATAGACATTTATGTGAAAAAACACATAAAAAATGACTTACACGTGACTTTGATTGAGTTTTACTACCCCTTACTATACTATACTACCCTTCAATATTTTTTTGACTTATTTTTTTTTACTTACTTATTTTACTATACTACCCCTTCAATATTTTTGCATTGGGCATTAGTGATTAGCCAGCGACCTATGTTTCCAATTTTCTGACGGTGATTTCGTCTCGATCGGAAAAGCTGTTTCGAAGAAATCGCCAAATGTTTTTTTTTTCGCGCTAAATCGCAATGCTATACAAAGCGTAAGACAAAATCCAGCATATGTGGTATCGTTGGACTCGGCAAGGATTCAGGAACTCAAGGAGATGACTCCCGTGAAAATAAGTCAACCACAGCCAGAGTTATAAGCATTTAAAAATTGTATTTTACCACTAGGTGGAGCTGTTTCGAAACTTCTCAGGCTCCTTCAGAGCATTGTACTGATGACCCATACTGAGTTCATGCGTTCAAAAATATACAGCATTTTAGCACATAATTCAAAATGGCCGAACTCAAGGAGATGACTCCCGTGAAAATTAGTCAACCACAGCCAGAGTTATAAGCATTTGAACATTTTATTTTACCTCTAGGTGGCACTGTTTTGAAACTTCTCCGGCTCTTTCAGAGCATCGTACTGATGACCCATACCGAGTTTCGTAACAATTCGTTCATGCGTTCAAAAAATACAGCATTTTAGCACATAATTCAAAATGGCCAACAGCCAAAATGGCCGGTCTGGGAAAATTGGATATCGGCATGACGCCATGAATCTAACAAGACCATGTTTGTGATTTTTGGATAAACTGTTCAGAAGTTATGAGCAAAAATAGTCATTTTACATGTCTCATGACCCGTAGGTGGCGCTGTTTGGCATGGAACCTCAAAACATGATTCTGTACCAATTTTTGTTTCAATTGATCAAACTTTGGCCGAGATACAGCCTCTTAGCCAATTTTAGGTGGACCTCGTTAAGTTTGCGACACCATACTTTTATGTGGCTCAGTCTGAAGATCATTTTAGTGCATGTTGTAATTGTAAATTGGACAAAATTTGAAGGATTAGCGAAAAAACTGAGAACTGTACATTTCAAAATGGCCACTACTGTAATGGGCGGGGTCTTAATGTACAGTATTGGTTGTGATCAGCATGATGAGAGGAATCAGGTGTACTTAGTTTCATGTCTCTAGGGCAAAGGGTTCAAAAGTTATAACCATTTCAATGTTGAATTTTTGAACTGGTGGTGGCGCTATAGAGTTGGTCCTAGTGCCAAATTTCATCATTTTCCTACTTACGGTTCATAGGGCTGGCATAGACTTCCATTTACGTAATAATAATAAGAAGAAAACCAACAGATAAAATAGGTGCCTCAGCACCTTTGGTGCTTGGCCCCTAAAAAACCTCAACATCAAAGATGGCAGAAAGTGGTGTGTGGGCGTGATGAGGTGGTGTGTGGGCGTGATGACGTATTGACGTAGTGTGTGTGTGCGCGTTGGGTGCTAATTCAACATGGCAGCGAGCCGCTGCTAGAAAAAGACAACAAACTTTGTATTTTTTTTTCCCATCTCTCGTTTTTTTCCGCTACAACATTACCCGCTTTAACCCTAACTTAAAACCTGGATTGCAACTCGGACCTGGACCAACTGGAGGATTACATCGATCATCACTTCAACAGACTCTGCAACGTTACAATGGGCCGATCACGCAAAGCCAAAAAAAGGCATTTCGTACTCCCCCTTATCAACCGATTCACCGCCGTCACCATCATCACCATCATCCACTCCGATCAAAACAAACTGCTGTTCCGACACTATCAATCAACGAACGCATATCTTTTTTTTTTATTTTTTTTTTTTACTGTTTGCCCACAATAGAAAATAATTTACATTTACAGAATCACAACAAAGTTCTATTTGTATTACAAGGTGTACACAACATAAAAGACAGTAAAAATTGAAAAAAAATTCAAATAACTACCACACATAAACAAGGTGTCACAGAACAGAAGGGAACAGACAGGTGAGTTTGAACAGAGTTTATTGAGTTAGGATAACAATGGTAAGTAGCGTGGTAGTGAAGTTGGAGATGGATGTAAACAGTCTGATGATGGTTCTCTTATCTGAATAGGAGCGGGAGGTCGGAGAGCTGACGGGAGCAACGGAGAGAGGATCGGAGCTGGAGACAGGATCGGACTGGAAACAGACGGGGACCAAGGACGGGAACTGACGGCAGGCTGACGGGCTGGAGAATCAATGCAGGTAAGTAGTAGCAGGAACGTTGAATAGCGATAGGGAGTCTGTAGTCGAGGTAAAGACGAGACCAGACAGTGAGTGACTGAATGAGGTGAGTATATATGGAGTGGATGATAGTCCGGATAAGTGATGGCAGGTGGTGACAGCAGGTGGTGATGATTAGTAGTCAGGGGAACCGGAACGAGTAGGTGGAGTGAGGGTATCTGGTGCTGACGCCGATGGATCCGTGACACAAGGTCACATTGACTTAGCATCCTTTAGATTGGAAGTTAAGGGAGTTCCTTTATATAATCCCAAAGGGAGGACCATATGGACCAAAATCTGTCAGATTTTTTATGTTTATCGTAAGTGAGCTTTTCAAGTGGTAACCATGCAGCGATTTGTAATATCCACATTTTGAAGGATGGAGCCTGCGATGCAGACCAAAGTAACAAAATGCATTTTTTAGCAAAGTATACCAGTATCACAAATAGTGTTACTGCAACTTTTTTAAACAGAATATTCACATTGAGATTTAATAGATACAAAGCTGGGGTCATATCGAAATGTAGTCCAAGAAGGTCTTCCATTACACTATGTACTTTCTTTCAGTATGACAAAATTATGTCACAGTGCCAAAAACAATGCATGAATGTACCTTTATCCTTATTGCACTTGAAACACAAGCCTGTAGCGTTGGTAAACATCTTCTTAATACGCATCGGCGTAAGATATATTCTATTAAAGAATTTGAAATTGAGCTCATGGATCCCAAGACGAGCGCTTATCTAACCTGGACTCGAGACTTTCACTAATCGAAATACTGCACAAAGAATTCCAAAACCTCCGCCATAGCCTGGAATACAGTCAACAGCAAGTCGATTCACTCACAGAAGAAAATAAATCACTGAAAAGCTCTGTGGACACACTCACTGCAAAACTTTCAACTGTAAACACTCAACTCACCTCTGTCATCGACGAGAACAAAGCCATGCAAGAAACCATCCTGGATATACAGTCATGCAGTATGAGAGACAATCTAATCTTCTACGGCATTTCCGAATCATCCACCGTAGACCCCGAAAAATCCGTTAAAGACTTCCTGGTTAATCAGCTCAAACTTACACTGGAGACTGTAGAGCACATCACCTTCCACGGCGTTCACCGTTTAGGACAGAAACTCGTCAACTCCACCCGTTCCCGCCCCATCATCGCCAAATTTGAACATTTCAAGCAAAAAGTACTGGTTCAGCGACAAGGACGACAGCTCAAAGGGACTCACTATGGACTCAACGACCAATATCCACAAGAGATCATCCGCAGACGTAAGCTACGTAAGATCGTAAGATCAACCAAGGTAAAAAAGCAATCATCACAGTGGACAAATTATATATTGATGGAAAATTGTTTAGAGACAAAGACACTACTCCCTGGCTTTACTAATTATTGAAAATAGCAATGTAACATTTCCAATCCGTTTATACTCAATTTATACTCAATTCATAATCCTTATATTCTTTAATTATACCACTTGCACCACGCACACACATTGTATTCTAAATGCACTTAAATAACCTTGCTCACTGTTTATATGTTCTGTTGTTGGTTATAGGTATCTATGTTTTCCCTGTTTTATTTGTCATGTGTTGTTATAAATTTACACACACACACGCACACACACACTCAACCACATTCACATCCACACACACACACAGATTTATACTCACACAAGGTAACAATGAAATGTACATTATAGGTCCATGCAATTGAAATTCATAACTTGGAATATTCGTTGAGTTGGTTCACTAACAAAAAAAAAAAGTTTTAAATTACCTAAATAATACACAAGCAGATATATGTCTAATACAGGAAACACACCTCTCACAATATACACAAAATAGCTTAAAAACTACACATTTCAAACACTGTTTTTCCTCCAACTATAATTCAAAACAAAGAGGAGTATGCAACTTAAGAAACAAAAAACTACAGTTTAACCACCATACAACCATTTCAGATCCTGAAGGCCGTTTTATCATTATTAACATTTCAATCAATAATAATCCGATTACAATTGGCAACATCTATGGACCAAACTCTGATGATTCCTCCTTCTTTGCAAATTTCTTCTCTTCTCTTTCAAACATTTCCAACGGTCCAATAATTATAGGGGGAGACTATAATACTGTAATCAATCACTCGACAGGTCAAAACATACAGGAAAATCTTGGCAGTCCTCCAAAACAACAAAACAGTTCATGAGTGATTTTGGTCTTTGCGATGGTTGGAGGCTACAACACCCACTCGCCAGAGAATACACCTTTTATTCTAATGTTCACCAAACCTACTCCCGCATTGATTTCTTTCTAACCAGTAATTCAATCATACCAAATATTTTAGAAACCAAAATACATCTGATCATTATCAGTGACCACTCTCCGGTAACCCTCACGTGGAACCCATCTGCAATACCAAAGCACCCCACCAGATGGCGTTTTAATACATCACTCTTGAAAGATCCAGAATTTGACAGCTACTTCAAAAGAGAGTGGACATCCTTCCTTGAAATAAATGACTCTCCAAAGTCATCAGCATCACTGCTCTGGGAAACATGGAAAGTAGTTTTACGGGGGAAAATTATATCATATTCAGTATATAAAAAGAAAAAGGACAGAGAAAAAGAAGCCCAATTGGAAGAAAGAATAAAATAATGAGAAATTTTACATGCAAATAATCAATCAGAAAGCATCTATAAAGAAATTAGAGAAAACTAATTTTTGCCTAATGAAATATAAACAAAAGAAACCAATTTCTGATTCACAGGCTCCGTCAAGAAACTTTTCACTATAGCAATAAATCCGGAAAATATTTAACCAGTCAAATTAAAAGAAATAAAGAAAGAACAGCTATAACCTCTATCAGAAACTCGGCAGGGAAGCTAACCAATTCACCAGTTAAGATAAACAAGATATTTCAAGATTACTATACTAAATTATACTCATCCGATCTTGACCCAAACCAAGAAGACATAACCCAATTCCTCAATAACACCATTCTACCAAAACTCAACATGAAACAAATAAACACACTAGAATTACCAATCACAGAAAAAGAACTTAACTCTGCATTGAAAAACATGCAAAATAATAAAGCACCAGGTCCGGATGGCTTCCCTGCTGAGTTCTACAAACATTTTTGGTCAACCTTATACCCACTATTTAGCAGAACAATAACAGAAATAAAACACAATGCAAAGTTCCCCTCCCACATGAATACAGCACTTATAACACTCATTCCTAAACCTAACAAAGACCACACCTTCACATCCAACTATCGTCCTATCTCACTTATAAATGTCGACATAAAAATTATTAGCAAAGCATTAGCCCATAGAATTGAACAAATTATACCATATATAATCCATCCTGATCAGACAGGCTTCATAAAAGGTAGACATGCATCTAATAATACCCGCAGATTATACAATTTAATGCACTACTCATCAATACAACAGAAAGATACTCTCATTGCCACATTAGACGCCGAAAAAGCTTTTGACAGGGTCAACTGGAAATTTTTATTCACCACGTTACAAAAATTCGGCTTTGGAGAGTCATTTATTAACTGGATCAAGATTTTATACACATCACCATCGGCCACAGTCACAACGAACGGACTAACATCACAAAGCTTCCCACTGCACAGGGGGATGAGGCAGGGATGTCCACTCTCTCCATCCCTATTCACGATTTTTATTGAACCTTTAGCAGCAGCTATCCGTCAAAACCCAGCAATCAAAGGTATTGTAACACCACAACAAACACATAAAATCTCACTTTATGCAGATGATATCCTACTATATATACAAGAACCCCTAGCATCTACTCAAGAAATAATTAAAACAATCCAGTCCTTCTCAAAAATATCCGATTATGCAATAAACTGGAATAAATCTTCCATCCTCCCTTTACATAAAACCAAATGGGATGTGGCACCCCATCAATCACCAATACCTATTTGTCAAGATCACATCACTTACTTAGGCATTAAGATTTCCTCCAGACTGTCAGAGTTGGTAGCACTCAACTTCACACCACTGCTAAAAAAAATAGAAGATGATTTGCTCAGGTGGCTCAACCTCCCAATCTCCATAATCGGCAGGATAGCAGCAATAAAAATGACGATTTTACCGAAAATGAATTACCTATTCTCAATGATTCCAACCCACCCCACACTCACCTGGTTTAAATCACTAGACTCCATTATAACTCGATTCTACTGGAAAAATAAAACGGCAAGGATAAAACTCACTACACTACAAAAAAGTAAGGTTCAAGGAGGACTAGAAGCACCAAATTTCCAATATTACTCAATGGCTAACCAACTGCAATACATATACAAATGGATTCACCCCACCCAATCTGACATTATATGGCTAGATATAGAACAATCACTATGCAAAGAATTAAATATAGCTGACATACCGTTCCTCACCAAATCAATCAAACAACATGCATGTTTTAATGCAGTAACTATAGCCACCACTCTGACAGCCTGGTGGAAATTTCACCAAATCACAAATTCTACACTAGCTCCATCTAACCTCACCCCACTATGGAACAACCGTGACTTTATAAGCAATAAAAAAACATTGAATTTTCACAGTATCACCCACATTAAGCATATTTTCAAATCCAACACATTTAAACCATTTCCACAACTGGCCCAGGAGTATGGCATCGGGAACAACGATTTTTTAAAATACCTACAAATCAAATCTTCTGTCCTGACAAAAATAAACATCAGAGATATAAATTTATAACTTCCACCGGTAATATCAGACTTGGTCAACATTTCCTCTCCAAAGAAACTTCTCTCTAAAATATGCAAAATGATCTCAAACCAACTTCAGACCATATACTTACCAACAATAAAATGGGAAAGCGATCTTTCAATAGCCCCTGATGCCAACTTCTGGACCCAAATCTGTAAAAATATCTATCTCATGTCCAAAAATGCGAATCTTCAGTTAATACAATACAAAATACTTCACAGAACACATTACATGGGCAACAGATTAGCTAAAATGGGTTTCACATCAGAAGTTTGCACACATTGCAATCAAAATTCTATAGATACATACATCCATGCAACCTGGCACTGCACTCCAATCAAACACTTTTGGGAAGAGGTCACACAATCACTATCCACTATAGCTGGCTGACACATCCCACTGTCGCCTTCCCTTTGCTTGCTGGGGGACCTCACAATAATCACTGATAAAACTATAAACTCTAAAATACTCATAGCTCTAACCATCGCCAAGAAAACTATCCTCATTAACTGGAAAACCAGAAATAAATTACACATTAACATTTGGAAAAATCTTATAACAGACTTCATTGCAATGGAATTCGCATCTCCCCTTCATAATTACATCTGAAACTGACCTCTACCGTCCAACACTTTCTGACCTCTTACAGTTATGAATCCTTTCTCTGTTCTTAACTCCGACTCCCCCCACCTTCTTAATCAACCCACGAATATTCATTTTAGTTGTTTGAACTTGTTTCTGTCATCATTGTTATTACTATCTTTACTGTCACTGCTATGATTACTATTTTCACTTTTATTTATTTTTTTGTTGTTGTTGTTTCATTGTTGTAATTGCTGTTGTCGTGGTCTTTTGCTTTCACCGTTGTGATCACCACTGCCATCATCATTGTCATTTATTATTATTATTATTATTATTATCATCAATATTGCCATTGTCAATGCTGTAGAATTAGAATGCAGAACTAGAATTAAGTGTCATTATCATCACTATTGCAATAACTTCCCCCTTATCTCTTCATGGGTTTTTAATGCACCACAACATAGAATAGGGGAAAAAAAAAAAAAAAAAAAGAAAGAAAGAAAGAAATAAGTATATATGGAAAAACCCCACAAACACCAAGGCAGGCAAGACAGGCGAGAAGTGGTTTCAACGGGACAGCATCCCTGGACCAATTTAAAGGAACACTCTGACTTTTTGGGACTTTAGCCTATTCGCCATATCCCCCAGAGTTAGATAAGTCCATACATACCTTTTTCATCTCTGTGCGTGCTATAAGTCTGTTTGACGCACCCACTGCTAGCCTAGCTTAGCACAAAGACTGGATGTGAATGGTTGCAGCTTTCATACTAATCCAAATGAGTGACAAAATAACGCAAATGTTTTCTTATTTACATGTTGTGGTTTGTATAGTCACAGACTGTACAAATATCAAGGCCATATGAGACACAGACATCTTTTAATCGTATAAATACTATATTTTCTGAAGGCAAAGCACTGATACATGGGCAGAGTGATAACCATCACCTGAGATGCACCGTGACGAGGAGCAGAGAGTTCGCTCAGTGTTGGAATAAAGAGTCAGCAATTACTAACGTTAGAAAAGCATAGTTTATCATGGGTGTTTGCTTTATTGTATGAGCTGTGACAATAAACAGGGGAGACCAGGTACCATGTTTCATTGAATTCCAACCAAAAATGCATCCAGATTTATAAATATCACAGAACATGAATAAACAATTATTATTACAGGAATCAATATATTTTAAATGTAATTATTAGCTGAACCAAATGTATTCAGCAGCATATACAGTATAATTGCATTACTATATGATAGAATAAGGGGAAAGTAATAGCACAAATTGTTTTTGCACAATGAACTCACAGCCTATCGTACCCTTTTGCACGCTCAAGTTTGTTATTTCCATGGTTATTTCAAATTTAGGCTAGGCGCGCCGCGCGCAGGGTGCAATTTCAACGCGCTCGTTTTTTTCCAAGCGCGTCCGCGCCGCATCAAGATAAAAAACATATTCATACCCTAATCATATAATAAGTGTCACTAACATTACATTAGATCTGGCTAATGGCACTGTTACAGTAGGTCATCTAAAAACATAACACTTACCTCAGCCGCAGGTGATCCACTTGTCCTGTCTGTGCTATCGATGGGATGGCCGTATCCTTCAGCACATGTGCAAAAATTCCATTTTTTTCAAAATAATCGTCCTCATTGAAATGTAACGAGCAAACATAATGTCCCTTGATAATCTATTTAGGTGTGTTTGGATAAATATCCAGAGTAAGTAAATTAGCCATTTCTTCATCCAGTCAGCGTTTTTAGTTGGAATTCTGTGAAACATGGTATTACCTCCCCTGTTTACTGTCGCAGCTATTAACAATAGAGCGAAAACCCATGACTGTAAACTACGCTTTTACTATTTATAAATTGCTGACTCTGTTACCCAAACTCTAAGCGAACTCTCCGCTCCTCACCACGGCGTGTCTCAGGTGATGCGGTTATTACTCCGCCAAAGTAGCAGTGCTTCGCCTTCAGAGAATAGTTCCCAGGTTTTATACGGTTAAAAGATGTCTGTGTCTCATATGGCCTTGATATTTGTACACTCTGTGACTATACAAATCACAACATGTAAATAGGAAAACAATTGCGTTATTTTGTCACTCATTTGGATTAGTATGAAAGTGCAACCATTCACATCCAGTCTTTGTGCTAAGCTAGGCTAGCGGTGGGTGCGTCAAACAGACTTATAGCACGCACGGAGATGAAAAAGGTATGTATGGACTTATCTAACTCTGGGGGATATGGTGAATAGGCTAAAGTCCCAAAAAGTCGGAGTGTTCCTTTAAGACACTCTCGCACTGTACCAAAGAGTATAGAAGAACAAGAGGCGAAAATCTGATGCTTTTTTGGTAACAGCCACTAGATGGCGTGTCGGTAGCGCGGCAGCCATATCGGGGTGAAAATTCCAACTGGAGTTATTGGACAACAGCACAGATAACAGTTCCCTTTCGTAGTCACTTCGAGTTACGTCAGAAGTGACGGAGATTGGGGGATTTCGCATAGAAAGCCAATCCTCTTCGAGTATTTAAACACGAGCCAATGGCATGCAATGCCTTGGGGCTGCGGAAATTTTCATAGCGTACTCCGCCCTACTCCGTGAGTATAAAAGGAGGAAGTGAACGCAACCGCAGTATGTTTTCGCTTCGGAGCCAAGAGAACCTCTTCACTCCTAAAAGCTGATTTAAGACTCTTCGAGAACGAGCGTCCTCTTCAGTGTTGGTGTGACGGCGGTACCCAGCGAGATTCTGCATTGCCTGCGATCTGAGCAGTGGTCTGCCAGACTTTGCACTTCTCCCTGGTAGCCTCAGCGCTGAAAGAGTGAATTTCTCCTTTCTCATAAAAGTGAAAGTGAAAGAGCTGCACGCGGCACGTCTTTTTAAAGATGGTTCGCCCGTGCCCTTCTGGATGTGGTAGATTTCTGTCATCATCTGATGGTCACGAGCGCTGCTTTGTATGCCTGGGCATTCAGCATGCAGCAGCAGCGTTCGTGGATGACTCATGTTCCTTCTGTGGGAGCATGACCATCTCCACACTGAGGTCGAGGCTCAATGATCTCACTAGAGTGAGAGCCCCGGTCCCCCCTACTCGATCGGCTTCCTTCACGAAAGGGGGCCCGTCGACCCGGGGACCCGGCGATCTAACGGTGACGGTGTGGGATAAAGCCCCGACGATTCCTCGGGCCACACCTCCCGCCTCAGTGCGTGAGTCAGCGAGCGCTAGCTCGACTCGGTCGGTTGTCTCTTCGGCGGCACCGGCTGCTTCGAGCAGCGCTCCAGATGATGATGCGATGTCTATCACAGCATCACTAGGCGGGCTTGAGTCCTCGGGAGAGGAAGATCCGGCTGCGTTGCCTCCTTCGGGAGTGCCAGCGTTGCCCGTGTCAGATCCCGAGCTGACGGCCATGCTGTCTCGAGCCGCTGGGAGTATCGGGCTAGAATGGAAACCTCCATCCTGCCCCGATCTCTCGCGGATGGATAATTGGTATCTGGACAAAGCTGCCGCCGCAAGGCCACGGCCAACTCCAATACCTTTTTTCCCCGAGCTGCATGCGGAGTTATCGCGCTCTTGGGGGGCTCCTTTGTCCACTCGAGAGCGCGATCTCTCCCCCGCCTTTCCCCCCCTCGACGGTGGGGCCGCCCGTGGGTACACTGGGATGCCCCCGGTGGAGCGCTCTGTTGCGATGCAGCTGTGTCCACAGAGCGCCTCCACCCGTGGTCCTGCTAAGCACCCATCCAAAGCCTGTGGGTTCTCGTCTGCTATGGCGGCGCGATCCTATAGAGCGGCGGGACAGGCGGCCTCCGCTTTGCATGCGTTGAGCACTTTGCAGGTCTTCCAAGCGAAGATGCTCAGAGACATGCACGAGGGCGGGACTGACTCGACGGCATTTAAAGATTTGCGGTCCGCCACTGACCTTGCTCTCCGGGCAACGAAAGTGGCCGCTCGCGCCGTCGGTCAGGTGATGGCCACTTCGGTGGTTCAGGAGCGCCATCTCTGGCTCAACCTGGCAGATATGCGGAGCGCTGAGCGGACCCGTCTGCTCGACGCTCCGCTCTCCCAGGTTGGCCTTTTCGGCGGTGCGGTCGAGGACTTCGCCCAGCAGTTCTCCACCGCCCAGAAGCAGACGGAGGCCATTAAACACATCCTGCCCCGGCGACCAGCTGCTGCCTCCACCCAGTCATCGGCGCAGGTGCCTCCCTCTGCTCGCCGCCGAGGACGCCCCCCTGCGGCTCCCCTCCCTCCCGCCCGGCCCCAGCAGCAGCCTTCACCCGGGCCCCGGCGTCGAGGAGGCCGCAGGCCGGCGTCACAGCCCCCTCAGGCCGCTCGCCCCGCTAAACGCCAGGCCAAGCGAAGATCCTGACACGGGCCGCTCAGTGATGATCTCGAGTCTTTCTCAGGAGGCGGTAGCAGGCCCCCTCCTTCCCCCGGTGGAGGGCCGGGGGAGAATCTTTTGTTCTCAGCTCCCCGCTGCTCACCCACGGGTGGGCAGCACCCTGAACTGGTTAAAGAAAGACTTGACATCCTCACTGAGCTCACAGACTGGAGTGGGTGCGCTCGATGCCCCCGTGCGTCAGCCCACACACTCCTCTCTGTCTCTGAGGGCGCGGAAGGGTGCGTGTGTCGTCCCCGGGCTACACCAATCCCTTCCCCCTCTGTCGCCAGACCCCCGGCAGAACAGACCCCCGTGGAACGCTCCGCTTTCCCTGGTCCCTTCTGTCGGGGAGCGGGCTTCGACGCATCCGAGCGGGGTAACTCCTGCACGCGTGCCAGTCGACCCGCACCGCTGCCCCTCCGGGGGGACGTCTGTGGTTCGCATGACCCCGTTGGCTCATTTCCTGGAAGCCTGGCTAGCGCTTCCCGGGATATCCCGCTGGGTCATCAGAACGATCAGGCTCGGCTACGCGATTCAGTTCGCACGGTCTCCTCCCCGCTTCACGGGAGTTCGCTCCACGATGGTCGGTGGCAATGCCCCAGTCTTGAGAGCGGAGATTGCGACCCTGCTGGCGAAGGGTGCAATCGAGACGGTCCCTCCAGCCGAGGTGAGGTCCGGGGTTTACAGCCCCTACTTCATTGTCCCCAAAAAGACCGGTGGGTTATGACCGATCCTGGACCTGCGCATTTTGAACCGTTCTCTCCATCGACTACCGTTCAAAATGCTCACGGCCAAATGCATTTTCGAATGTGTTCGGTATCAGGATTGGTTTGCAGCGATCGACCTGAAGGACGCGTACTTCAGGTCTTCGAGGGCCAGGCATACCAGTACGCCGTTCTCCCATTCGGGTTAGCTCTGTCCCCTCGCGTCTTCACGAAGATCGTCGAGGCAGCCCTTGTTCCCTACGGGGTTCGCATCCTGAATTATCTCGACGACTGGCTGATACTAGCACACTCTCGAGCTCAGGTTTGCGAACACAGAGACCTGGTGCTCCGGCACCTAGCCCGTCTGGGCCTTCGGGTCAACCGGGAAAAGAGCAAACTTTGCCCCGTGCAGAGGATCTCTTTTCTCGGCATGGAGATAGACTCGGTCGCCATGTCCGCGCAGCTCACGAACGAGCGCGCGCACTCACTGCTGGCTTGCCTTCGACAGTTCGAGGGCAAGAATGCGGTTCCACTGAAACTATTTCAGAGGCTCCTGGGGCATATGGCATCCGCGGCCGCGGCAACGCCGCTCGGTTTGCTTCATATGAGACCGCTTCAGCTGTGGCTTCGCGATCGAGTCCCGAGGTGGGCATGGCATCGCGGTTCGCTCCGAGTTCCAGTGACTCCAGCGTGCCGCCGAGCCTTCTTCCCGTGGTCGAACCTCAGCTTTTTACGGACCGGCGTCCCTATTCAGCGAGTTTCCAGGCATCTCGTTGTCTCCACAGATGCATCTACCACGGGTTGGGGTGCCATGTGCAATGGGCATGCAGCCGCCGGTTCCTGGACGGGAGCCCAGCGCCTCATGCACATCAATTGCCTCGAGCTGTTGGCAGTACGGCTCGCCCTGCACCGCTTCCGAGCGTTGCTCAAGGGCCAGCATGTGCTTGTCCGCTCAGACAACACTATGGCAGTAGCGTACATCAACCACCAGGGGGGTCTACGCTCGCGCCAGTTGTCGCAGCTCGCCCGCCACCTCTTGATATGGAGTCAGAAGCACCTGAGGTCCCTTCGTGCAGTTTAGATTCCTGGAGACCGGAACTGGGCAGCCGACGAGCTGTCCCGGGCCCGTCCCATCTCCGGCGAGTGGCGACTCCATCCCCAGTCGGTCCAGCTGATTTGGGACCAGTTCGGGGAGGCACAGGTAGGTCCTTCCTGCAAGAAGGGTTGGAGCGCAGGCTGTCGCCCTCCACCCTTAAGGTTTACGTCGCGGCCATTGCCGCTTCTCATGAAGCAGTGGAAGGTAAGTCCTTAGGGAAACACGACCTGGTCATCAGGTTCCTGAGGGGAGCTAGGAGGCTGCATCCGCCTCGTCCTCCCCTCGTACCCTCTTGGGACCTCTCGGTAGATTTAAGTGCTCTGCAGAGGCATCCCTTTGAGCCTTTGCAATCGGTAGAGTTAAAGTTTCTGTCCATGAAGACAGCACTCCTGGTTGCATTGGCCTCCATCAAGAGGGTGGGGGACCTGCACGCATTCTCCGTTGACGAAGCGTGCCTGGAGTTCGGGCCGGCTTACTCTCACGTGATCCTGAGACCCCGGCCTGGATATGTGCCCAAGGTTCCCACCACTCCCACTGCATGAAAAGTGGGATTTTCGTCCCCGTAAACTGCCGGAAATCTCCCTAATTTTCGGCAGTTAACGACAATTTACAGACTGTGAACGTCGCGTTCCACTGTGCCACATATTGACGGAAATGAACCATGACGTATGCATGCAGCGCTCGCGGAGGTGCGAATGGCCCTAATTAGCATATGAATAGCAGCACTGCGCGCGGCTTGCCAGAGAATGGCTTGAATTTCCTCACTCAGTATTGGTTGAAATTCACTACATTTAAACAAGAAAATCACTCGTGATTGGTTGGCAGATCTGTTACTATTGGTCAGCCGACATAAAATTATAATAATAATAATCATATATATATATATATATTCATATTCATATGATATGCTATTATGTTGTTTATTCATGTCATTGTTATCCTATGGACTAAATTATTATTACCATCAAGGACATGAATTTATTGAGGAAAGGAACATTTGCCACATACTGTTTATTCAAAGAAATAGCTTTATTAGAACAAACACAAAACTATGTACACAGCATAGGAGAACATCTTTCAAAGCACAGAAAACATGTCCTCCACCCTCTGGAAACATGGGACAACATACATACATACAGCACTACAGTTATACAAATAAATCAATAATATATTGCATCTCTATTCAAAAATAAATTGCCCTGAATGGCATCAGAATTGGGCACCAGATATATCAAACACAATGTACAGTGGAGCCAGAATTATGAACGAATAATAAGGATGTAATTTAAAGGTATGGTTCACTTTGAAATAAATTTTTGATATGTTTTATCTTATCTCAAGGGCATCCAAGATGCAGGTGGTTTTGTTTCCACAGTATTTTCAATTTTGATATTTTTAGGTCAAACTGTTGTTGTCTGTCAGTCATATAATGCAGGTCTATGGTCACCACCTCAAAGAGCATGCACAAAGAAGACCAAATTAAACATGATTTAATGACTCATAAATTAAGTACACAATGATTGACTAAGACACAAAATGAGCGTTTTGGGAAAGAAAACAAACAGTATTTATATTGTATAAATGTGTGTGTGTGTGTGTGTGTGTGTGTGTATATATATATATATATATATATATATATATATATATATATATTTAGATATACACAAAATGCAATACATCTTAATATGTTTAGATCTTCACAGTAAAACTTCCGAAATCTGTGTAAACAATGAGTGACGTACCAGTGCAAGATCGCTTCTGGCGGTTTCCACCGCATGCGCAGATCATATATATATATACACACACACACACTGTTCATTTTCTCACACAAACCGCTCGTCTCGTATCTTAAGCCATCAAGGTGTACTTACAGTTATGATTCATTAAATCATGTTTAATTTGTACTTCTCTGTGCATGCTCTTTTAAGAGATCCCCATAGACTTCCATTATATGACTGACTGATGCCCTTGACGTAAGCCAAAACATTTCAAAAAATAATTTCAAAGTGAACTATCCCTTTAAAACTCTTAATTCAAGTCCTGTAGGCTTGGCTCATCAGGGCGAAGTGAATTTAAGTCTTTGCGACGCGTGCTTGAGGTTCACCTTGATGTACATACACCTCAGTGGCTGTGGAACCGAATTTCATGACCCCTTCTGCAAAGTTGAAAAAGACAAATGATTTAGATGTATGCAAAGGCAATCTGCCCCAAGTCCCCACATTTGTAAGCAAAAATATGTTTCTTCTGCATCCACTACCTGGTTTCCTTCAGGCGATGGCGGATGTCGACCAGTAGTTTCAGGACCTTTTTCTGGAACACTGAAATAAACGAACACATTTGGTGATGTTTACAATGCTCTAATTAGAATAACAAAGTTTGCTAGCTCACAAGAGAGAAGGTGTCTATTAAAAGTGTCTTCTCCACTGCCAATAGATCAACACTTACCACCAGGTTTCAGTCACTGCATCTCCCAGTCTCAGTCACTGCATCTATACCACAAAAAAATGTGTTTTAAAAGTTATTATCAAATGATGAAACTGAACAGATTTATAAGATATTTAAAAACTTGGTCAAACATTTATAACTGAATATAACATGCCATGTTCCAGTTCTCTTTGGCGTTTTCACCACTGTCTCACGCTCAAAGTCATCTATAAACACAGACGTTAATCCAAATTAGTTTAGTTTTACTTTTTATTTGACTGGGGTCTGTTCAAAAGAAAAGAGGATGAGATCACAACACGTAACGTTACCTTATTTAGGTGTTTTTTCTCCCATCAGCGAAGGACACCTCACTCCTAACAGCCCCTGAGAGACAAAACAAATCACAAACATCTGAAGATTTCACTCATCACACAAAGTGATGCAATTTTACAAACAAGGATAGCCTACACTAGAGCATACAAGCACATTACGCGCTTTGTTTTAGGACCCTGGCACTTATTATTTTTTCATAATTTCTGACGATATTCAGAGTAAATGAGTTAGTTTGATTACTATCAAAGAATGGTAGCTAACTTGCAGCCAGATAACAACGTGCAACCCAACGTACAGTTTAGTGTCCCAAATTTGTTCAAATTGAAATGAAACAAAAAAAGAATTAAGAGCAGCAAGCTAATGCAAAACAAAAAACTGTTCCGTTAGGTTAACACCCTTGGACATTCGCGGCAGTAATCACAGCCGATTTGTGAAGTTTAAGACAAAAACGCTAAACTACCAAAAACTATAAGTAGACATGGACATAGAATTCACTAAGCTGGACGAACTTACCTTCAATTTAGAGGAAAAGATGGGTTCCCCAGCGATCATGACGGCGAAGCAGGCTGAATATCTGTGTAGTTACTTTCTGCTTAAAAAAACACGCCACATGCCTGGCACGTTGCCTCAGCCAATCAGAGTGGCTGACGTTACAGGTTGGATTATGACGATATGCTGCCTCAGCCAATCAGAGTTACGTTCACTGGTTTTTGACTCAGGTTGAAAGGCTGTCGTCGGCTGTCCTTTGACTTTTCTGCTGCTGTTAGTTCATTTTAAATTAGGAATAAGGTGGATATACCTAAATAGGCTACCATGAAATGTAAAAATACATATATGCATAAATAAATAACTTTATTAGGTTACTTAAATTAAATAAACCAGTCAAAAAAATTGTAAAAAACAAAAACAAAAAACATCTGTTTATAACTGTGAATTAACATCAAAGATGTTATCATATATTTTGAAAACTGCTTCCGTAAATGTTATGATGAATCTTATAATTTTATTAGGAAAATTTCATATTTATAAGAGTAAAATGAATAATTCTAAACCTTGTTTGAAGTTTTTTTTTTTTTTTTTGGTCTAATTTTTAGTTTTCAGTATATTCTGTCTCTCAAATGTATCGATAAAAATGTAGTGATACAATTGTATTTGCTAAAGAATATTGAAGCTAATTGAAGCTAATTTTCTTTCTTTAAATAGTACAAATTACTGGTTTCTAACTTTCTCTTAAATCATAATATTATACACAATAGAGATAGTCCCTTTCCTGTTTTTATTTCATTTGTTCAATTCTGTCCTATTTTTATTTGTTTCTTATTTATTGTGAAATTATTATTTGTTGATTGTTATCTTTTGGATGTCATGTTATTGTTGTAATTGTTGTGCATTATGTGCAATGTTAAAAAAACAAAAAACAAAAAAAAACACAGCAATTAGGTTATACTGAGCCTGATCTTGTCTTAGAATGAAGTTATACCTTTCAGAAAAATGTTACCTGGGGTGAAACTCCCCTACCCTTATTTGCATGTGTATAGCTCACAGCATTTTCATTTACATGTCAAAGCCTCCTCTAGATTTAGGAGAAGGGGGGACAATGGGGGGACAACTGCCAAGCAAGGCCCACGTCAATTTCCGGCAATTCACAGCAGTTTTGAGTGTTACCTGTAAATTGCCGTGTGCAGTCGTAAACCTGAACTTCCACGACAATCTACAGTGCCGCTTACTGACGAAAATCCCACTTTTCATGCAGTGTCCCTTCCGGGACCAGGTGGTGAACCTGCAAGCGCTGCCCCCGGAGGAGGCAGACCCAGCCTTGGCACTGCTCTGTCCGGTACGTGCTCTCTGCACCTATGTCGACAGAACGCAGTGTTTCAGGACCTCAGACCAGCTCTTTGTCTGTCATGGAGGGAGCCAGAAGGGAAGGGCTCTTCTCAAAGCAACGGCTGTCCCACTGGATTGTGGATGCCATTGCTTTGTCTTACCAGCAGCAAGGCCTTCCGTGCCCCCTTGGTGTGACGGCCCATTCCACTCGGAGTGTGGCCTCCTCTTGGGCTTTAGCGCACGGCGCCTCGCTAACAGACATTTGCAGAGCTGCAGGCTGGGCGACACCCAACACCTTCGCCAGATTCGGATTTTATCATCACTGTTTGATTCTACCTGCCAAAGTGTGTTAGACATTGTTGGACCTTTTAAAGTAATGAGTTCTAAGCCAAAAAGTGAACCATGGTTGAATGATACTACTCGTGCTGTCAGATGAGAGTGCAAGAGAGCTGAACACCTGTGGAAGAGAAACAGATTACAGGTGTCTCTTGACATCTTAAAAGACACCTGGCATTAAATACAAAAAAAAAAAACTTGAAAAGCTGATCCCATCACCCCCAGCGCTATATAAGGAAGTAGTGAGGTTTGTTTGCTCTTTCACTTCCTTTGCTTGATCGTGTGTTGTGGATGCAGCACATCTAAACCT